>OY756430.1:12620588-13126643 GCA_963576905.1 Mystacides longicornis
GTTTTCAATCTCTGTTCGTCTGTAGGTAGGTACATGTGGTTTTTATTGAGATGTATTGTGCTAATTTTCGAAGGTAATTATATATTATTTTGAAAGAAAATATAATCACAATATATTCATGCATGGCTTACAAATATAGAAGAATCCAAAATTTATGGCCATTCTATTTTTGAAGTATTGCACAATATATATACCTATTAGGTATTATCCTACCTATAGTTGTATTTATTAAATTACTAGCTGAACCGTCGAACTTCGTCCCGTCTCAGAACCAATAGGTAATTTATTTTATTTTATTAGGTTTATTATTTATGCAACTTTTTGAAAGATAAAAAGGTCACAACAATACATAGGTACTAAATCAATAGCTTAAAAACAGATTGAGGGCCAGCAAAGGCCAGAACATTACCAATAATATGTAACATAGGTAAGTACCTACCTTAAGTACCTTACCGATATGGTCGGACCATGTCATTTTTTTTTTTTTTTTTTTTTTACCCATCACGCCGTGTCCCGTAAGGGGTAGGCAGAGAGAACGGACCTCCACTCTTTTCTATCCAAGCATACTTCTTTCGCTTCTTCCACCGACATACCATTTCTCATACAGCTTCTCCTATTTCTCTTACTTCTTACCTGGCCTTCCTTGAGGACGGAATCGATGTGTTCGATCCACGTCATTCTCGGTCGCCCACGCTTTCTTACACCATTCCTTTCAGCCTTATGAATTTTCTTTGTCATTCTGTTTGCATCCATTCTTTCCACATGCCCAAACCATCTCAACTTATTAACTTTCATCTTTGTCACAACACTTACTTCCATACCACATTCTTTCCTAATATTTTCATTCCTTTCCATATCCCATAAAGTTTTTCCACATATTCTTCGTAGAGATTTCATCTCTACTGCATTTATACTACATTCTTCTTTTTTCGTCCATGTCCACGTTTCACAACCATACATCATCGATGGTAGCAGGATTGCGTTATGCACTAGTTTCTTTGCTTGTAGTGAGACGTTGTTGTTTCTCATTATAGGTCTTAATGCACCGCCCACCCTGCGACCAGCAACTTTCCTACGTTCGATTTCTTTTTCACACTTTCCATCCCGACTAAACATGCTTCCTAAATACACATACTCATTCACTTGCTCAAGACATTCATTTTCTACGGTTACTTTGCAATTCGTTCTTGCTTCATCCCTTTCAAATACCAACACCTTTGTTTTGCTTACATTCATTTTTAGACCATTTTTTGCACAATTTTCAAACACACTTGACACAAGTTCTTGCAAATCATTTTCACACTCAGCCATAAGTACTAAATCATCTGCATACATAAGCGCACATACCTTTATACCATTCAATTCAACCCCTATATTTATATCTTTTAACCCACTGACGCAAAAATCAAAGAACAAATTGAACAACCAGGGTGACATGACGCACCCTTGCTTCACACCTTTCGTAAGATAGAACTCCGGTGAAAGGTGACTGTTCACCTTCACACACGCAGTACTTTCCGAATATAGCGAAGCAATGGCACGAATCAACCGGTTATTCACTCCATACATTGATAGAACTTCCCATAATTTACCCCTGTCTACCCTATCATATGCCTTTTCCAAATCTACGAATGCACAGAAAAGCTTCTGATGTTTACTCAAAAGCTTCTCCGTAATCATCCGCAGAGCGTAGATCTGATCGGCACACCCCCTCCCATTCATAAAAGCCCCTTGTGCATCCCAAACTTTATTTTCAGTTATTGTTCTAACCCTTTCTACTAAAATTCTACTGTATAATTTACCCACGTTGCTCAACAAGCTGATTGCACGATAGTTGCCACAGTCCAACCGGGAGCCCTTCCCCTTGTACAGAGGGCAGATAATGGCTTTCCTCCAGTCACCTGGGGTACGGCCTTCCGTCCAGCACAAGTTGAAAAGCTCCAGGCACCACTGCAGCGTCACTCGGCCGCCATACCTGATAAGCTCCGTTGCTACCCTATCGCAACCTGACGCTTTCCCATTTTTTGCTTTTTTAAGCGCATTCATAAGTTCATTCATACTGATTTGCTGACTCTCATCACCCTGTCCATTTATACTTACTTGGCACAAACTGCCGCATCCATCCTTGGTTTCAAACAACTCTTCAAAATACTCTTTCCATCTCAGACCTATATCATTTTCCTGTGTCAGCATACATCCATTTTTATCTTTCAAACAATTCACTTGTCATTCTATGTCATTCGAGGTCGGCAAAAACAAAAATTTTGAAATAAGTATTTCACTTTGGGAACTAAAAATATATATTTTATAGAAAGATACTCGATGAATAAAGAAATGGTTGAAGAAAAAAATCAAGAAGGAAATATCAAAAACCCCAGAATAAAACGTTTTTAAATCACAGGTTGTTTTTTTATTTAATTTCGATTTTTCGAATGGCAGTACGTACCTACTTACCTACTCCAACAATATAAAGCTTGAGGTAAAAACCACATGGAAAACTTCCCCAAGAATTCTGCGAAGATACTAGTGTTTTCCAATTTAGGTACTATCTAATGTTTTGGACAATGAATCTTATTTTTTGATCTCATTTTATGTAGGTAGGTATAATTATGGTATTTTTATTTCTTTTAATTGGCTAGCTTCTATATGTACCGACCTCGGTAGCCTAGTTGTACTGGCGTGGACTTCAGATCCGAGGTCCCGGGTTCGATTCCCGGTCGGGTCAGAGTTTTTCTAAGTGTTTTTTCACTTGAAATTTCTACCCGGGGTTGGCCTGTCTCAGATTGGACGGGACCGGTTGACTGGAAAAAATTGCCTCAGGCAATAAGTTCCGCCGGCTATACTGACTCTTTTGTATAGAAAAGTGTTATATTATTAAAAAAAGGCCAATGAGAATGTTTGTTACATGCGGTCAACATTTGAGGTGAGCCATATCTAGGTAGGTAGGTACTTACATAGTCCAAGAAATAATTATTTTATTTAAGTTTGTATATAAAAGTAAATACCTATACTTAACAGTTTAACAGAATATAATAACAATCTTTCAGAATTGACAAACGATTGAAGACTTAAAAAAAGTTTGAAATAAGTAGGTAGGTAGGTACCTACTAGTTCGTTACTTAAATATATCGCAAGGGGGGGAGAGAGAGGGGGAGACAAGTATACCTAAAAATATTGATCAATTAATCCGAATATTCGCCCACTTTACAAAATTATTCTGCCTACCTCACCTTATTAGGTATAAACTTTTAAATAAGTAGGTATATACCTACCTACAATATTTATAATTTTGAAACACGTTTTATTTTGCATAGGGGGGGGGGTCATACTTTATTCCTGGTTTTATCATGGAGGGGGGTTCAGGTTGAAAACAATTGTATAAATCTCAAGGCGATCCTACCTAACCATTTTGAAAGGTGGCAGATGGCAACCCTAATTGAATCGATTATTTCAAAAACGACCAAACTCAAGTTTTTGTCGAATAACACTTTTTTACGGATTCAGAATCTATGGACTAAGTTAAACATTTTTTGCATTGAAAACAACTAAAGTATTATACCCCAACCTCGTTATATTCAAGGTCGATTCCAGTGTTTATTTCGAAAACGACCAAAGTATTTTGTTTTCGAACTAAAGTATGTTTGACATTTGATTTTTTTTACATCTGTCAACTCATAACATCGTGTTATTCGTTTTGTTGTTCCTCGCGTTTTGGTTTTCTCAGCAAGAAAACGGATTTATGGGATTCAAGTGATGATGATCTTGCTGATAGTAGGCATAAACGACATAGAGATCCATCAAATTTTGTGCTTTTATCATGAGTTATTATATGATTGATTACACATTTTGTTGCAATTATTGCATTCGTATGGCTTTTCTTTGCTATGAGTTCGCATGTCATTCTTTAAATTACTTGACTCCACAAACTTTTTATTAAAATTATTTGGAAAACAACCAAAGTACAAATAATTCAAATAAATTAAAAAAAATATTGAAATACAAAATTAACATTTTGGAAAAGTCAAATAAGTTCATTTTTCTATGTTTGACGATGTTGAATCAAAATATCAATTTGTCACATACATTTTTTTCCAAGAGATAGTTTTTCCATTCTCCTGTAAAATTAACAATTCTGTACTTTGGTCGTTTTCGAAATAACTGATTCAATTATGTACCTAATCCTATGATATCTTCTTACTTCGATGGACTGTCAAATATTAAGAAAAAAACATTGTAGGTATTATAATGATTATCGCGCACCTAGGAACTAGAAACAGCGGGTATTCAAGTTTGAAACTCCGCCTCGCTTAAATAACTACATACTCTCGAACTATACTGTACATAGAGTTTATTATACTGAATATATATACAGGGGGAGCAAAACGAGATTTTCCCAAGCGAGAGAGATGTATATGACGCTGTCTCGCTCGTCTGCTTCCATCAGAGATCCTGGTAAAACAATAGTGACACTCCAATCTGATCCACATGTATCCCGAACGCGGGTGTAATGGCATGCATTGTTGACATGCTTGTGCAGTCGCGGATATAAATTAAATTAAAGTTAATTAAAATCATAATAAAGTTCTTGGTGTGAGTGTTTTTATTAAAATATAATATTTTTAAAAGAATAATTAATAAGAATTTAAAAAAATAAAACCAATATAATTATCATAATTATTTTTTTTTAAATATCCACGCATATATCCACACAAGAACGTATTTTTAGTTGTGTTCATTATTTGATTAAATAATACCTAGTTATTGAAGTGTTATATAATGTAAAAATAAACGTAATGTAAATAGGTATCATGAAATAATAATGTTGTGAAAGTAGGCTTATGAAACGGTTTTAAAACCTTGTTGTAATTTTTTAAGTGTGTGCTGTTTAAATGTAGTTTATTTTTTTAAATTAAAAATGAATACCTATTGTTAATATTTCTTAAAAGAATTTCGTTATAAATAATTAATAACCTGTTATTTTACGTTTTTTGAAATGTCGACGATTGAACGTCTATCTTTTAACTGATAATTCATATTTTGTTCGAAGTGTCTCCAAAATTTCCCATCAAGAAAATTAAGCGAATTAAAGTGGTAAGTCTGAACTACGTTTTTAGATTTTTTGTGTCTATTATTAGCTTAAAAATTGTATGTAGGTGGTAGGTCGTAGGTGCATTAAACTTATGTACTTTTTTGTAAGGTTTGTGTATCTGTATTTACATTGTTTGTAGGTATTTACATCTCCCTTAGAGAAAGTTCACTATGAAAACATAGTTAGGTACTTACCTACTACTTACCCTTAGGTATATATCAATTTAAATCATTATTACAACTATGATAAAAATGCATTGTCTTACTATGGAGTAAACAAGGATCTTAGAATACGTAACTGAGAATACCTAATCCAGTCCATTTTCATCCTGCTTGGTCAGTGTCTAATCAAAGCCTTAGAGTGTGAATTTCGTCTTTCTGGGATAGTAGACGATAGGTACTAAGTTGTGCTAAAATTTGTATGTTACAGGGTAGGGATTTTCTTTCAAGTTTAATATCAGGCTTTTCCCCTTAAGGGCCGTAAAGGCAAAGACAATTAATGGCTTCTTTCGGTCCTTTCGCCGACATACCATATCTCATACAACATCTCCTATTTCTTTTGCTTTGGACCTGGCCTGCCTTGAGCCGAAATAGATATTGAGATCGATCCACGTCATTCTCGGTCGACCACACCTTCTAACACTTTTCCTTTCAGCCTTGTATTTTTTTGTAATCCTATTTTCATGCATTCCCAACATCTCAACGTAGGTATATCAATTGACAATATAATAATAATATAACACTTTTCTATACAAAGGTGTCAGTATAGCCGGCGGAACTTATTTTCCAGTCAACCGGTCCCGTCCAACTTGAGACAGGCCAACCCCGGGTAGAAATTTCAAGTGTAAAAACACTTAGAAAAACTTTGACCCGTCCGGGTCCATCCGAAGTCCACGCCAGTAGGTACAACTATAGGCTACCGAGGTCGGTATAGTAATTATGTTTGTATAAATAAAAATGACCGGTTTCGAAAAAGAAGACCCGTATCTTGAGGTGTTTACTAACTATTTGCTCCCCATCACGCGTGTCCCGTAAGGGATAGGCAGAGGGCACACTTCCTTTGCTTCTTCCACCGACATATTTCGTATACAACCTCTCCTTTTTCTCTTATACTTCTGGTCTGAATCGATGTGTTCGATCCACATTATTTTCGGTAGTCCATGCACGCTTTCCTTTCAGCCTTATAAATTTTCTTTGTCATCTGTTTAAATGCATACTTTCCACATGCCCTACCACCTCAATTTATTGACTTTCATCTTTGTAACAACACTAACTTCCATACCACACTCCTTTCTAATATTCTCATTCCTGTCTATATTCCGCAGAGTCTTTCCGCTTATTCTTCGTAGTGCTCTCATCATCTCTACTGCATTTATAAGTATCTACCACATCCTCATTTTTCAACTAAGTACATTTTTGGTATTAGGCATATTAATTGATCACAATAAGATACCAAAGTATTTTTTTCAGACTCCTTCATTTACCAAGTTTTCTCACATTTATTTCCTTTCATTCTATGGCTTACATGCACTTAAATTATTAGCGCATGCAATTCCGCTCCTATGGGTTATGTGGACGCCATGCACGAAAATTCTTTAACCTCCTGAGTGCTGGAATTTTTTTTTTCTATTTTTGCAATTATATTTGGAGAAAAGATTAAGTAGGCCTTTAAAATGATAAAAAAAATATTTAAAAAAATCTTGGATGGAAAATGTGGAGTTTCCTTAGGTACTTTATAAAGTACCTCGGTACCATATGCATATATTATACAAGTGTCAATTACTATATCCTATACAGAGTACCTTGGGCTTGAATTAGGTAGATAAAATTAAACAAAATTTCTGTAGTAACATGATATAGCAGCTTTATTTGTTTACTTCACGATTAATATCAATCAATCAATCAATTCTCCCTTTTACACCCCACTCAGGGGCATAGGGAGGCAACAAGAGCTCTCCATTGCGCTCGATCTTGCGCAATGTGTATGACCTCCTCCCACACCATGTCCATGTCCCTCAGCTCTGCTTCGAAGGAGCGGAACACAGTGTGAGAGGGTCTTCCTCGTCTTCGGGACCCTGATGGGAGGAAGAACAGCGCTCTCCTCGGCCAACTGTCATTCGGCATCCTTAACACATGTCCCAGCCAAGTCCATCTCCTCCCCACAATGGTAGAGGTGATGGGCTCACGCTGGGTGCGCCGGCGTATAGCGTCGTTCGTGATGCGGTGGTACCATCTTACACCCAGAATTCTCCTTAGGCACTTCATTTCAAAAGCTGAGACTTTTTGTGCCTGGGCTTTGGTCAGGTGCCAGGACTCACACCCATAGAGGAGAATGGGCAACACACACGCATCAAACAGTTTACATTTCGTCTCGACACTAAACCCCGCCGCTTTCCAAATCTTGGTCATGTTGTTAAAGGCGCCACTTGCCATACCGATACGTATCGGGAGCTCAGCCCCGAGGTCACCAGAGGTGGTAATGGTTGCTCCCAGGTATTTAAATTTATCCACCCGGGAGACATCCCGCAGGTCAGTTCGGCTGCTAGCCCTTACCAGGAGATGGTCTATCTGGTTTTTCGTTCTTCTGTCGGGCGAGGTCCAGGTGTATTTATGGATATCCTTGTGGGGGAAGAGAGTTCCCCCTATTAAGAGTCCATGGAGCGTGGCGAAACCAATGAGACGGCTTCCGTTATCATTCATCACTCCTAAGCCATGCTTACCCATGACGCCTGGTCCATTTTGGGGGTCGTTGCCAACCTTGGCATTAAAGTCCCCCAGAACTATTAGGCGATGGCGCCTCGGAACATGGGACACAACTGCATCCAGACTGTCATAGAAACAGTCCTTAGCAGCCGCGTCCCCATCCTCAGTGGGAGCATAGCATAGAAGGACCGTCAGTGTTTCGCCACTCATCTTAAAGGACGCACTCATCAGGCGGTCAGAAACAGGTTCCCAACCAAGAAGGCGAGAGAAGGCATATTTACTTAAAAGTAGAGCGACGCCACGCATCCGTGCAGTCCGGTGGCCAGAGTGAAGCATGACATAATTGCCAGCGTCACTCTGCCCCGAGCCTGGGATGCGTGCCTCACTCAGCCCCAGGATATCTAGTCCATAATCTCCCGCCAACTTGGCAGCAACAAGCTCCCCGCCCGCCCTCAGAGTGCGGACATTCAGAGTCCCGATTTTTAAGCTCTTGTTCCTTAATCGAGCCGTGGTCAATACAGGGGGGACACCAGCTGCCTGAACCCCCCCCCTGATGGGGTCCAGGCGTCCGAGGCTTAATTCTGTTGCCTTTTCTGACCGATTGTTTTAAGAACGTGAGGTGGTCAACCCCACGGTCCCGATCTGATTTTTCGATTTCCTGCCTCTTACATGATGCTCGAAAAACCAGCAAAAAGAGCAGAGGTGCTATTCTAAGCCGGCAACCCCACGGCTATTATATATTACGATTAATATAATGGCATATTATTAATTGAAATAAAATAACCAGCATCTGGCCAAAAACTTTTATGCCAACTGGATTTGGCTTACCCGGACAATATTGCCAGATAGCACACGATCCACTAAATGGTATAATCATTTCGTCAATGCTTAGATCAATTGATTTATCTTGAAGTCCACATATACTTACTCTTTCAAATAGTGGAAAGATTTTCCAAACTTTGTTTTCTTTTCATCTTTCTTGAGCAACATTATTATCAAAAACTACCTTCAGCGAGCTTCTGATATTAAAATATCGATTTCTCGTAATTGATTTCTTGATAATGTCGCAACCAAAATCCCTAGACCATTACAAAGATATTTTTGGTAAATTGGTCGCATTCATAATCATATTTATTCCGAAAAATATTTTCAAATCTTTTAGTACCTACTAAGCCAAGTGTTTTTCCTTTTTGTAAAATATAAGTCTGATTAGTGGCCTCAACCAACTCTGTTTTGTCATTTATGTATTCTTCAAAATGATTCTTCAAATTCCATTCCTCTCGGTCTATTTTGAAATAATGAGGTTTGTATATTGGAAACGTTATTGGACGAAACTCCACCAAATCATTCCAATCGCTTAATCTCCTAGTTGAGGAATCTTGATCGTTTACAGATTCACGAAAACGTCTGACTCCACGGCCGGCTCTGGCTTTTCCTCGTCCTCTGCCTCTTTCTCTCCCACTATCGTCATCTGAGCTACTAGTATTCTCAGATTCACTCAGTCAGGGTTATTTAGAACAAATTCTGGATCAATTTCGTCATCTGACAACTCAATATCAGAGTTTTCAGGTGCTTCAATAATTTTTGCATCTTGTAAACCTTAAATAAATACAAATAATTACATAATCATATGATTTAAGCCTCTCTATGGCCTCGCACTTACTAGAGCCGTGTGCTCGAGGCGTTGCATCAATCTTACTCGGGCTCTATTCTTTCAACATTAAGTTAACAGGTTTCACATGTGATTTATTTCCTACTACACCGCCATCTCTTGGATTTTTTAAAAAGTAAAGCAATTAGGTATATAGGAATTGTTTTGATTTCAAACTTATGACCCATCGAACTTCATCCCGCATCCGAATCAACAATAACTATTATATACCTAATGCAAATAATAAATAAATATTATTTTTCTTATTACATAAATTTTATTATTAGCTAAATTTAAATAAGTTTTATGTCGTAAATTGCATTTTATTCATGTAATAAGTCAATATTATTTTTATTTATTCTGGGTCAGGTCGAAAGTCGACGGGCGGGTACGCCTAGTATTCAATATTATCAAAAAATAAAGTGTGTACCTGCATGCCTCTGCCCTCAGCCTTGCACAAGGCAATTTCCAGCTATTTTCCTCTTCATTAATTTGTATTTAGGTGTTGCGAAGTATGTTGAAACATTTCAAATTTATACAAAATGGGGGAGGGGGAGGGGGCTTGATTGTGATTTTTGCACCGGGCTCCCAACACTACGGATACGACTCTGCTCGGTAGGTACCTACCTATGAACTAAAAAGTCTATTTTTTCGAACTGCCTATTTTTTAAATCGAAATAACTGTCTCTGCAATTATTAAGGCGTATAAAGATAGTTCGGTGCATATGTAAGTAAGTAGGTAGGTACTTAATTATATTTGCAAACGTGGCTATGGTGGAAATTATCAATTACTTTAGGTACCTACCTATATGTGGCGTAATGACGAACACATGTTGAGTTTTGTTCTATAACATGTGTTAGGAAATAAATGTCATTTACAGCGTGGCGCAGAGTCTTGATGTTTCCAAAATATATGGGGCCCTGCGAGACTTGTAACGGATTAGGCAAAGGGTCGGGAGTTAAATAAACATGGCGGGGATTACCTAAGACTCCCTCTCAGCAATAAAAATTATTATTTATTTATTTTATTTTATTTTGATGCGTTGACACGGGCCCATAGAGACAAAATGATAACTGCTGCCACCGTAAATAATTCTTCAAGGTTTAAAAGAATTGTGCACGTTGGATGAATATCTAAAATTGAAGGAAAATTATAAAGTTTTGCTTTTGAAAAAAATGTTCGGTATTTGGTATACCTACGTATTATGTCATGCCTTATAATATACATAGGTATACTAAACCCGTATTCTCTAAGACAATACAAATACTCTTTCAACATATTTTAATAAAAAGCTTGAGTCATGAAAGCGAGGACCTCCAGGTTGTCAAACAAAAGTCAGCGATCGAACTGTTAGGCCACGAACCATGCACTTTATTTTAATATCTCATAAAAATGTCTACATGATGATCATGTTGGTAGGAACCTACTTACATAATATTATAATCTCCTGGTATCTGAATCCAAAAATATTGATATCAATATATTCAAATCTCCACCCCATAAAATTCTATTCAAAGTGTTTTTTTATTTGTTTGTTTATCGAAACCATCACAATCGATGGTGGTCAAAATTCCATTCAGTACACCACGTTATTGACAGTTGAGAAGTAGGTAGGTACCTATACCTACCCAAGGAGACGCATATAAAAATCTTCGAACGAGATAACACCATAAATAGGTACCTACCTACCTACCTATGCGTGTGCGCAGGTTGAAGGGTGACAATATATTGTTTGTTTGATAGATTTCAATACCTTAATTTTGACAGGGCTAAACTGTGGACGAAAGAAAATTTTTACAATCAAAAACTAATATCCTATTAAGAATAGAGAAGTTAATATTGTCAAAGAGGGTTAGAGCTAAGTTAAGTATTCTTAAATTTTCTAATGAACCACGTATCTAACATTATTTTTTCTTTCACAAGAACCTTTTCTTTGAAAAAAAAATTTGTGAAACTGGACCAGCGGAACCAACCAACGGAAATAGGGCTTAATTTTTGCAAATTTTATAAATCTTATAATCTTAAAAATCTTATAAAAGCAAATCGGGTTAGCGCGAACACTTATACCTAACTCGAGATCGGCTGAACAGATTCTTCTCATGTTTAATTTATTTGATATTTCTCCGCTCCGGATAACAGAATAACCAATAATAAGATGAAAAATGGATAAGAAATAATATAATATTAAAATTAGTATAACGGATTTCCTGCGACGTCATAACAAAAAAATATTGTTTACCTACAGCACATGATGGTAGTTTCATCTCATTCTCGCAAACGTAGATATAATTGCCGCTCTTAGAGTAGGCCATCTCGCTTACTCTAATTTTCATAGAAAGTCAACAAAATTATCGGTCGCTTTCAGTAGTTTCTTAATATGTGCACACGCAGCATCGGCACTTCATAGGCGAGGTAGAATGTCATTATTTTATTAGTTTAACTCAATCGAATTAATTATGTATTTTTATTTTCTGGGAAGCGCAGTAGGTAAGTACACACCATACACATATGAACGGGGCGCTGCGGGTTAGAACCACAGGACAACGTCTGTTGGGAAAGCTAGTTCGATAATAAAAAAAAATCTCATGAGTAAGTATAAGATATCTACCCCAATACAGCCCTGTCAATAAATGTAAGTATCTACTTACATGAAATTCGAGGGCCGATGGGATTGCATCGATGATGGTGCAACGCGGAAGCAGATATAGCGGTTGTCCATTGTTTACTGCGAGAATACCTTGGTAGAATTAAGGTCAAATTTATCTATGGGGGGTTGTTTTGCAATAAACCCAAGATTATTATCTATGACGGGTTAATACTTTTTCTGACACGTATTTGACACTTGACGGACCGTTATTTTTAGAACGAAATTTGAAATATTCGCGAATGTATTGTTTAAATTTGAATTAAGAACAATCTCTTCTACTTACTATACTTTCTCTCCTTGTATTATTGTCATTCTCACGGAACCCGCATGTTCCATAAACAAATAAATTCGATCGAATTACAATATACCTCAACAAAGGCGCCAGCCAGCATTGGCAACATCCGATTTGCCATTGTTACATTTTTGATACTCAAGATTTTGTGAATATGGATATTATCTAGTCGGAAGCTTTAGGGTCTCAATTTTATCTACTTTACCATACGCCTTGATGAGAACTATAAACAACTTGACCGTTCTTGTAGAAATCTCTGATATCATAATATAATATTCCGTCGATATAATCTTTCTTGCGGACACTATTATTGTCAGAGCAACGAATATCGACAGACAAATAATGTAAGTTAAGAATACATACCTATATATTTACCGCAGTTGGATTATTTTCTTCATAATGTATGACCGTGTGTCCTAACTCCTAACCTAACTGGAAAGCGATTTTCATATAGGTAGCTACTCAAGCGCGGAAAATTGAGAACATTGTATGATCGCTGATCGCATGGTCGCGCGATCACTTTTCAGTTAGGACATAGCCTGAAAAATATTTCACGTCCATGGGGCTAGTGTTTTAACTAATATACCGGGTTACTTAACAAGTTACAACACAGGATAGTAAGAGGCGGGCAGCAGGAAAGTTATAAGATAAAATACAAATTAATAAACATTATTAGTTGATAAATTATACCATACCTTGAAAAATTTACGTAATATTTACATTAGTCGAATTAGTTCCGCTTGAATCTGCAAAAATCGTGAAATAATAAAATAAATAGACGATTGTTGGCAGCCGAAGAAACAATAGCGTCATTTTCAAGTTCATTGTTTAGTTCAATCGACCATCAAACGCATGTGCACATTACTATACAGGGTATCCAGCCCATTGATGCCTCCCCTTGAAAATAGCCTTGAGGTGTAATAATAATTAATGCGAATAATCATAGTTGTTTTTCCCCATAATCTAAGGTCACGACCTCCTGCTTGCAACAGTTTTCTTTAGTTTGAGGCAAAAGTAGCTAAAATACGTAATTAAAACATTAATTAACCTAAACAGAGAAATATTTTTATAATTACCTATTCATGTTCGACACAGCAGCCACTATTTCTAAAATGTACCCTCTACTACCTTGACTATTATTAATTTAGTCAATGTTTTGCCTATTCATTAGCAAGTGTTATACCTTTTTGATTAGCTAAAGATACGTAGAAGTTTTTTTAAAACAATTTGGAGAATATGTTCCATATTTAAATAAAAAGCGCTTCAAATTTAAAAAGCATGCACTTAATAAAAATTCTTTAATCCTAACCTTTGTTGAGTTGTCTCTTTAAGTTATTAGTAGTAGGTTCATTTTTTGTTAATTATTTTTTATTAATTGACATGTTTTCTAACTAGATACAACAAAATAAGGACTCTAGGAGCTCTAATCTGAAAAAAAAATCTAATATAGGTATCCATTACGGCTAAATTTCGGACAACATATTATTAGTGATCAAATCCATCAGAAATGACCTGAAAAATAACGTCATTTAATTTAGTAAGACTTACCCTGTAAGTCTGCATATTGTATGATCCAAAAATCCTACAAAATTGCACCATTAATTCGCCAAATTAACAAAATGCTTGCTTCAAAATTTACATATTGAATATTGTTATCGGAAATTCAAGCATCTAATTATTACGAGCAAAAAGGAACTCCCAGTTGCTGGATTTTCCGAGTGAAATAAGAGAGTCCAATGATCAATGAACGACGACGTAAATAATTCATTTAAAAAATAATCGACATCGTTTTTTTTAGAGTCGGCATCTTTGCAGGAAACGCCCTGTTTTAAGTTAGGTAAGTACCTTCAATGTTGTCATCATACGGATATCTATAGGTAAGTATTATTTTCTGCGAGCGATATAATACTGTACCAACTGTAACAATCAGGTTGTTTATTTAGCAAATTACATAAAATGTAAAAACACGAGAAGGAGGAAATGAAATTTCTACAACTTTTCACTTCCGTATCCGTCGTCAAAAATAATAATATTGTTTACGGATTACTTTGACAGTTCGATAGATTAAACGTCGCCTTATGTACGTTAATCGATATTGATTTTTTTTTTTGTTATTGTACAAATGTGGACAATTGTTTTTATTTTAATCAATTTAAATTCAGTGGAAATAAAATGTCTTGTAAAATTGGTGAGTAGGAACCTATTATATATACCTATCTAAATATGATAAAATTTATTTTAGTTTAATTTATATTTTACTTTAAAATACCTTCTATTTTATTTTTTAGAGTTTTTATGGAACATTTACTTACACCCGTACATTCAATAGGTAAATCAAAATTGTTGAATTTTAACAATGTTCGTTTTTTTTAAATTTCAACAATATGTTCAAGATCCTATTAATACCTGAATGTGCGCGTTTAAATGTTGAAAATAATTTGTAAAATTGCGTTCTAAATTCGAATATCATAAAATATGTAGAGTAGGTACCTACCTACATACCGCTAAGGGGTTAATTAATCTTTATAGGAATTATTCGCTTGTATGAACGACGAACGTTTCACCATTAGGAAAAAACTATACCTAATAATACTATCTACTTAGACAAACTATGTCTTAGCTTGCCTGGTATTATTGACAAAAAAAATGAAAATATAATATATATACCTAATGTTTCTCTAACCTGTTTTTTTTAAATAAGTTCATTACATTTATTTAAAATGGAAAAAAAAAAATTGTTGGTATAGTAACACCCGATGTTGCTTGGCATCAGTAGGTAGGTACTTATATGTAGTTCAGCCGATCTCGAGTTATAAGTGTTCGCATTAACCCGACTTTCTTTTATATTATAAGATATAGATATACCAATTTATGCGCTAAATCGATAAGATAAAATCAATTCATTCGTCAACACTTTCAACAGTTGACATCTTTGTATTTCCATACAGTGGCTGATGGCATTCGTGTACCTACTGTTTAGGCATTCCTGCCTAAGTCTATGATCAATATCAAGAGGGGAAACATCACGAACTCACGTATTTGGTCAATCTATCACGGGAGGCATACATACCTACACACTCTGTTGTGTAGGTATTATGACTGTGTAAAACATAATAGGTAGGCAAAGTTTCTAAGTTTGTATAACACATGGTTTGTTATACAAACGCCAGGTTTTTAACTGTGTACAATGTTGCATTTTACAAACAGTAGATCTGTAGCCCTAGTATAAGTTTTCGATGATCGAAAATCGAAACGATCATCGAAAGAGATACGAAAAATTTTCATACAAAAATGATCGAACGATTCGATCGTTTGATTTTAGAACACTATTTGCAAGCTAATAAGCGCTTATTAACGTGCATTTAGCTTTCGTTGAAACTCGTACTAGCCCTACTGGAACTAAACGCAACCATAAAAACCATAAAAGGTTTTTAAGAGGTCTGTGATTGAACATTTGCTATCGCATTAAGAGTCCGACCAGTGCGTGCAAACTTATTTGAAATTGCTCCTACTCTTTCTCAAAACAAGCAGAAACAATACATTACCTTTACCCTGTCCTCTTTTCCCCTTTTCCCTTTCCCAGTATCTGAGCCGAGTACTTAAAATTTAGGTACTTTGTATTTTTACATTTTAATGTGTATACTTCATTGGTGTTTAAGTTTAAATGTATATACTTAACTGGTGTGTGTTTCGTAATTGTTTATGTACTGTCTTATTTTTGTATCAATTTCACTGTCTGTATATTAATGATAAAATAAAATAAAATAAAAAATAAAAAAAAAACATATACTTAAGCTCTGATTTCCTAGGAAAGAGGTACCGTCATAAAGCGACGTGATGTCAATAATAATTATCATGCAAAAGGTTCCTATAGGGAGCGGTCCGTCGTCTGACAAGACGACCGTCTTTGTGAAATTGCGACTAAATATCAGATCCTCGTTTCATACTCTCAATTATTTCAGGATATTTTGCTGAAAATTACAAATTTCGCAAATCCACATAAGAAATGTTGTGATGTAAGCTAGTATTGGTTCAATTTTAATTTACGATTTGAAAAATGGAACTTCATTAGTGAAATGTTGGAACCAACTGAATGCATTTAGTCAAGAAAAATGTGATACCTAAGAAATTGTAACAAATGAGAATACATTTTGCATAATATTTTCTCCAAGTAGATAGGGTCCAAAGATTTATTTAATCTATATAATATGATACGTGTTTTATTAAGTCACTGCGTAGCCGTGACGGATGGCCTCTATGTATATACCTACCTATATCCAAAATGCCATATCTTATATTATTTTCTAAATTTTCAAGCAAACAAACAAAAATAATATCTAATATAATATTTAAAAAAATAAAATTTATAATAATATAAAAACCCACACTCAGGCTTAGCCTGGTGGGATCTTTGGTATAACTTTTTTTTTTACTTTATATGTATATAATGCATACTTTTTATATAATGTTATGTACCAAAGGTAAAATAAAAAAATGCGTGAAGTTTGTACAAAAATTGCGCGGGCGGAGTGACTAGGTATGAAATTTCGCACCATTAAACTCTTAAGTTAGAGGAGTGGCGAATGCTAATATTTTTTTTTAAATTATGCATAAAAATACATTAATCAATATTAAAAACATTACAAACACTTCTGTAACGTTATGTATTTGATAATCACACACACTCCGATGTATTTGACATTGACACAGACTCACATATATTTTTGTTTATCTGTGGTCAAATTGAGAATAGATGAATATTGTTTGTCTTAAAAACTTTGTAAATATCAATATTTCGAATTTGAGATATTATCAATGTCATTGTTTTTGAAAAAAATGTGAAATAACGCTCGCTTAGTCTTTGACAATGGTACCTCGATAATGTTCAAACTTATAATTTAAATGAGTTATGGTCGAATTTTGAGAACTGGTCGACCACTAGTATAAAATAAGTTCTTGATAAACTTACATAATTTTGAATGATGGTGGTGCGAACATCAAAATATTTATTTATTTATAAATTCCTGTAGAACCATTAATTCAATTTAAATCCAAAAACAGCATCGAGCCTCTTGTCCCAACGATAAACAGTACCTACTCACTCTCTCTAGACATTTTATGAAATCATAACACAGCGTTATTATAATACGAGAGAACGTTCAACGGAACGATATCATCCAGCCATCACCGCGACATCATTCTAAATATAGTCTTAAATAACTATATAATAGAGATTATATTCCCTTAGTCGTGTACGTGGCTGTATGGTATCATGTAGCGAAATATGACAACATAAAACCATTTGTCGGGCTTACAAGCCGGGCGCGTGCCCATGAATAATAATTTGTATATTTTTTTCGATCCACCCTCTCCATTATAATACCCGACGCGAAAATCTATTCACTCTGTTTTTTATCTCAACCATAAATGCCCGTTCATTTGTTTTTCAGTCAAAATATCACAAAAACCAGGAGAAATAGTATTTTTTAAAACATCACACCAGCAAGATTATTCATGAAAAAAGTAGAATTATTCAAATTCTTGAAACTTGAGAGTGTTTTCCACTCAAATAATGTCTTATTTATCCTTTTTTGTCACTTTTACTTAATGATTCCGCTGGTCCTTAAAACATATAAAGATAATTCTTTATTCAATTAAGACATTTTACAAAATATGTTCAGTTACATTGTCTCTCCCAACTAGGCAATGCCTGTACCTACTAGGGAGAAGATGAATTTAAATGAAACTGAAATTTACGTTTTATTGTAAAATGAACTTAAAATAAATAGTTTAGATAGATGAGAATGCATTTGAATACCTAATATTCTTTTTTCTGGAACATCTCTCAAATTTTTCTCGATTCATAACTCAAAAAATACAATAAGAACTTACCTAGGTACCTACCTATATAAACGTAAGTTACGAAAAGTTGATTACTGAAAGATTAATCTTTTAATTCCTACTAATTGGAATTTGTCTTTTCATTTAGGTACCAAAAAAATATTACTTTTTATTGTTATTATAATACCCTTTTAATACAGTACGATACAGTTTTAAGTTTGCTCTGACGATGGCTGGATGAGCTGACACCCGTCACTAATAATAAAATTTAAAAAACAGTAGATACATATAAAAGTGTATTATTCCCAACATTAAAATGTTGTAATACCCCTTAAGAAAATAATTAAGTTTAGTTCGAACTTAACTTAGTCGTGAATACCCCTGCAGGTCGTTCAAGGGGTAGGCAGAGGGAACGGACTTTCACTCTTTTTGTTATTTTCGATTCAGCAGGGTTATTCTCGTAGCGCTTGAATTGCAATCTAGTTGAAAAGATATCTTAAAGGGCGGATCGAATAAGGAGGAAAGAGGGAGTGTCTACAATACGATGTAGCCAATCGTGGAACGATCATGACACTCCCCCTTTCTCTCTGATTGGTCCGATCCTTATCCGAGCCGCCATTTAAGATATCTTTTCAACTAGATTGCAATTCAAGCGCTACGAGAATAACCCTGCTGAGATACAATTCATGTATTTTTGACAAAACTTTTATTAATCTGGTGGTTTATGACGCCAACATTCGTATTGTTTTGTACGGAGGTCGTTCGTGGGTTCGATCCCAGGTGCCGACCATCTTCCTCTTTCACGACACAAGCTTTATGTAGCTTACTGTGAATGATTCAATGAGTGTATTTTTGTGTGAGAATCACTTAAAAATATTTTTTTATGACCTGCATATGGTGGCAAAAAGAGCATTGCGCAGTTTCAACGACCCTCTCCCACAAATTTCCAAATCCCTCGGCTCTGCTTCGAAAGAACGTAACACAGTAGGTAGACAAGATAGGGTTTTTCCTACAGAGACGCTGATGTGACAAAGAACTGCGATATCCAAAGCCAACTGTCATTCAGAATTCTTAACACATGGCCCAGCAATTTTACATACCTACAGCTTCTCATTTTTCTTTTTCTTTTGACTCAGTCTGAAAGGAAGGCCTTTCAGACCAGATGAATCGATTTCACTTTCTCAGTCGACCACGCGTTTTCTTTCAACTTATTGTAGGTATAATTTTTAGAACAAATTACAATAGAAAGAATATTACTTTATTTACACAAAAAACAAGCAATAGGAATAAGTACAATGTTAATATAAAATAAACAAAAAAATGTTTGTTTTGTGCCCTACCATTCAGTAGGTCCTAATAGCTTACCTAGTCTAAGGATGCGTGTGTAACGGGTAGATTAGAACCTATAAATAATGGAGGCTGTCTGACACCAGGCAAAATTAGGGTGACTTCTTCAGGAACCTTCTCCTGACAATAGCAAACACAACAATAAAAGAATAAGTGGAATTGGTTCAGCTGTTTACGTGTGATGCGATAACCACGTAAAATAGAGCTTTATTTTTTTTAAATCAATAAACTCACTCAAAATGAACACAAATACACTCCTTGACTCTTTCACAGTAAGCTACTTAAAGCTTGTGTCGCCAAAGAAGAAAATGCTCGGCACCTGCGATCGAACCCACGACCTCCGCACGAAACAGTACGAAAGCCGGCGTTGTAACCGCTAGTCTATCAACCACTTCGTTTTTATTTATACAAAGTTGTTTTAATTTAGGTACATACATAATTGCATAATAAGTACCTACAACTTTTTTCAACAACTATAACACCTGCAAAAAAGACAATCAAATGGTCAGACAAGTTGTCTGTTCGAAGCAACACATGGTTCGTATTAGTCACCTGATGATTTCCCCATTTCACCTTTGTTAGGGGCGGAATTCTTGGAAATTACCTGGTTTTAGACGGAAGAAATCCCGGCAAGTGTGAGACGTGAACCTGGCCAGGGTTCCCACCGGGAAGATGGACACAGGACACACTGCAAGGATCCTCCAGTCATTAGGCTTTATTGCCTCTTTGTTCCTTCTTATTGCTTTATAACACGTGTCAAAATATTTTCAGGGGTTTGAAACATTTGAATTTCATTTGTTATCTGCGTTTTCTATTCAAATATTTTAAAATTAACGGCGAAGTATTCTTTTACAAGAATTTGAATAACGTTTAGAACAGAATGTTATTTAATATTCAAATATTTTAAAATTAAGATCAAAGATAGGTATAGATAGGAGGAACATATACTTACATGTTTTTATAAACATCAGCATCAGGTTCATTTGTCAAAATGTGACAAATCCAATTTTCCACATTATTTTGGTGTAGATTCGAGAAGAATCGCACGCTCTTTAAAAGTGATTTTGTTCTCTGTTGTACAATAAATCTACATGATATTATATTAAGATGTTCACGTACACTAATTTAAGAATATTTGCATCATTACATTTTCGAAAAGTTGAGTAATACGTATTCCAGGAAGTTTTTTGTCTGTCCTGAAAAATTTGCTAAAGTAGAGAGGCTTCCATACAAGCGGTTTTCTTTAATCATTACCAATTATTTTCCATATTTTCAGAAACATAGTTTTGATATACCTACCTACTAAAAATAGTGATGGAATACTTTGAAACCTTATAAAACTTATATTTTCCTCATACCTAGGCTCGAAAATGTTCATCTCGTCATTTCCATGCTACCAATAGCTATTTCACAATCAATATTTTTTATATAAATGCCTACCAAAAGGTCTTGTTGATACCTATGTCTTTTGAAAGTACCTAGCTACTTGAATATACTTTCTTGATATTTTATACATAGTTTTTGTTTTATTTTTTTTTTCAATAGTTTTCATATTTTTATTCAATACATTGAAGATAATATTTACCATTTCAAATTAAAATATTTTATCTCAATGACAGGCTCACGAAAAAAAATGTTTTTTATCTCTTTCTAAAGCATAGTTCCATGGGAAACTACCGACTTTACACCCACAACGGAAAATATTTACAACAAAAAAAAACCGAGATTGTTTTAGAATTTATTTTAGCGAAATTGTTTTATCATATTTGGTATTATTTTGAAAGAGTATAATATGGACAATATTTATTGACTTACCTACCTCTGAAATGTGTGGGAAAGTTCGTTTTTTTTAATACTTACTGGTAGACCAATATAGGTACCCAACCTCTTAGAAACTGATCTGCTGGTGGACAAAGGATTTTTGCCGAATGAAAACGGCGATTTCATATTTTTTAGTCTCAGCGGTTGGGATCAGATTGTAGCCAACTTTGGTAGCCTAGTAGTTGTCTACACGCTAACTTCTGATCAAAAAGGCCAGAGTTCGACTCCATGTAAAGTTTTATTCATTGACCTCAATGTGCACGATTGAATAGAAAAAAAATACCATTTTTATTATGCGACCTTTGTATAGAAAATTAATAGAATTTTTCATTTAACATTTTTTTAATTCATTTAACATTTAAATTTCATTTAAATTAAATTTCATTTAACATTAAAATTTTTATCAAGATGTAATAACAATTAATATCCCCACTTAGGGGATAAACCAGACCCATCTTGCGCGGTTTCAATGATCTCCTTCCACACAATGTCCAAATCCCTCAGTTCTGCATATTAAATCTAAATAAAAGCTATAATTTTCATTGCTGACTTTATTTCTCCTTTTTGGAATTTCTCCCACAAGGGGGATGGTTTGGCCATATTGCTGAATTAAAAAGACGTTTTATTTTGTTTATTCCAAATAATTTAAAATAGATAGGTACGTACTTAACTACGTGTCATAAGTATTCATATATATTGATGTTCCCCTAATAAATTTAAAGACACACATATTGTTTACATAAAACAAATCCACGACTAATATTCGTATCCTTCCTGAAGGATTAAACGGGATTAGAATCCGTTCCAACTATTTTACATCCCTGTAAATTATTAAGGGCTGCCAGGCTGCCACCCAAGAGAGAGGGCACGAACCCAAGTCTTAAAAAAACTAATGAGTGATAGATCTGTGATTTTTTTAAATACTACTTACATGTTTTTTATTCTCAGTGCCTATTGAGTATCTACTTTAATCGTTTGCTTCTACATACGTTAAGAATGACTGTCAAACATCCTCAGTTTTGAAAACGTATACCTAGTTATGGGATCAATAATTTTAATGAAAATTGTTATGACTATGAGCTATTTTATTTTTAAAACCATGTACGCTTATAATTAAGATGTATAGATACAATAAAGCAGCTTGTATTAATTACCTACCGAGGTTTTAGGCTGTTTAACGACTTGCTGCCTCATGTATAAAAAAGTGCACCCACTTTCCCGACTTTTCGTTCGAGGTCCATTAAATTTTTGAATACAAAGAATGATGATAGTTGGTTCTAGTTTTTTTATGTAAGAATGAATGTAAATACCGAGCGAATGATGAAGATTTTAATTAAGATTAATATGAAGAAAACATCGTTATAAGGAAACTGTATGTACCATGTACCTACCTACATAATAATTGTTAGAAGATATACATATAAACATATTTTTATAATATTTAATATTATAAAAATATAATATTAATATACTTATTATATACATACTTACTTTGACATCAGTATTTTAAGTGTGGCTGGAAGAGATCCTGTGGGATAAGTCCGCCCTTTGACTCTATTGAATGGATTGTATCAGGAATGTGTTTTTAATTTATTGCAATTTTAAAAAAAAATGAATCTGCGCTCACACAAATACACTCCTTGACTCTTTCACAGTAAGCTACTTAAAGCTTGTGTCGTGAAAGAGGAAGATGGTCAGCACCTGGGATCGAACCACGACGTCCGCACCAAACAGTACGAAAGCGTTGTAACAGTCTACCAACCACTTCCAATAAAGCTTAATTTTATTTAATTATATAAATATTTATATGAATAAGCACCTAATTTTTGGAGTTATACAAGGTGCAGCAGAAACTATGACTAAATGTTTTTAATAATTCTTTCAGTTTAATTTCAACCAAATACTAGCTTTCCCGTGTCCTGTGTTCCTAACTATGAATTTTGAATTGGAATTTGTATGGTGATGAATTAATTATCATTTGACCAATGTAATTCCGACCGATGCGTCTGTTTTAAACCATGCATATTCCATCCACATTCAGTCAATCGCACCAAATATCTAAAAACTGATGATTCCTGTAAAAATTTTAAAACTGGAATTTTCTCAATTAATTCTTTCATAAGAACCTTCTCCTAATAAAAGCCAACACGATAAAAAATGATTAGCGAAATCGGTCCAGCCGTTTGCCCGTTTAGGGGTGATGCGATGAACACGGAAAATAGCTTTCCATTTTTATATACAAGATGACTTACAGGATTTTAATGGTTACAAAGACACTAATTTTAGAGGTAAGTATATAGGTACATATTTTTTCTAAAATAGCCAATTTCAGATAAAAAAAAACAACCATGGGTCTATCTGATACCATCGTGCCAACAAAAAACGTTGAATTTCAAAATACGGTACAATGTAAAATTTCAAAAAACTTTGAAAAAGATATAAAAAAAAATCTAACTAATTTTTAAATTTAAATTAACTAATTTTACATTTAAAAAAAAACTATCTTTTTAATTTGAACAATAAAGCATTATTTATTTATTTATCTAGGTATTTTTAAAAACTACTCGACTCTAAGTACCTACCTTTTACTGCATCATATCTATTTAAAAATTGTTTCAAAGCAAACAGGGTGGTAGAAATTTAATGATTCTCCATATTATAAAATGTACAGGAAGATTATTTCTAACAGAATTTTTGGAATTTTCTCCTCTTACGTAATGTTTATATGTCGTATATAATTTCTTTTCGTTAGCTACTAAAATATAGTGACCGCTATACAGCTAACATCTTGCTGGATGTAGGCACAATGTAAATAGATTTGTGAATTCAGGTTCTGTAGGTACCAATTGCAGTCGATTGTATCTTCATGGTTACGTCATGTTATCTATTATAACGGTCAGGTAGATAAGTACTGCAAGGATTGTTTACGTACGAAGATGACATTTCGTCTAGTAGGATAACGAAGACAGAATCTGCGGCAGCTGAAACAGTTAAATCTTGTACCGAGATCTGGAGAGATTAAGTTGCCAATGGCGCGTAGCAAAGGTTAACAGCGGATATGCCATGTTTGTGTCAATATATCACACACATCTTGGTAGTCTGACAGGCTGAAATGTAGTGCTCACGAGAGGGTAGGTAGGTCCGGGTTCGACTACGATTTGTTCTAAACGTTTTTTACTATGACTCTGACATCTATATATTAATGCGTGAAGGAAAAACTTTGTGATTATTTTTTACGGAAAATGCGCGGACGGAGGAGTATGAAATTTCACACACTTATAGTTTATATAGAGGAGGGGTGGCGAATGCTAATATTTTCTTAAAATTATGCATAAAAATAGATTAAAAACATTACAAACACTACTGTAACGTTATGTACTTGATACTCACAGACTCACACACTTTTCCACAGATAACACACTTATAAAGAAGATCAAATTCATAGAAAAAATGTAAAGCGCCTCATAATGGGCCCAGAAAGCTTTTTGAAGGCGGTACATTGAAATGGACGGTGGAGCTGAAAATAGCGGGATATTGCTCATTGCGTCAAATTGAAAATAATATATTTTTTTAATAATAATATCTAGAAAAACTTTAAACATAATATCAACATTTAAAATTTGACATATCCATGTCAATGTTTTGGAAAGAAAATTGTAAAATAGCACTCGCTCAGTCTAATGTTCAAACTTATAATTTAAATTAGTTATGGTCGAATTTCGAGCACTGGTCGACCACTACCACTAGTTAAGAAAAATAGATATTCATACCCTATTTGACGGACTTCGTCGAACGTTGTTTCTATAATTTTTCAATTCGACATGTAGGTAGGTACTTAATGATCTTGCCAACACCACCTATATAAGAAGGCCTTAGTGCTGGCGGCCATTTTTGGCCTCTCGCGTCACGTCCGCCTATGTGTAGACAGATATCATAGCGTACAGGTAAGTACATACAGATATAGAAGAGTGAATGCTGGGCCTCCCGCTGTGACGTAGCGCTAAGGCCTTCTTATATAGGTGGTGTTGTGATCTTGCCAATAAAATATGGTGAAAACCCCAATATATATAAATAGAGGAGTCCTATTTTCTGTGGTCATAACATCACGCGTTAACGGCTGGACCAAATTCGTTAATCTTTTATGCCATTAAATTAAAAATTCTGAGAAAGAAAAACATAAGAAAGTTGAGCGGAACATTAGAAAATTTAAGAAAACTTAAAACATAGTATATTTTAGTTCTTATTATGAAATATTAATTGATGTTTGTGAGAATCTGTCAGTTTGATTGGTGCGATTGACATAACGAGCTGGATAAAAAAATATGTTTTAAAAGAGTTGCGTCGATCGGAATTAGGTAGGGGAGACCGGGGCGACAATTAACAAAAAATATTTTTTTAGTTGTATCTTACAAATTATTCATCATTTAGACTTGATTTTTGAGATACACATGCTTTAATCATTCAGGTATTATGTTCTTATCTCAAAACAACCATAATAGAAAAGATGCCATAGATAGAACGCTTTTTCTCAAAAATGGCAGTTGTTAATTGTTACCTCACGTTTGGGGTTAGAATTAACAGGTGTGGGGCAGGTATTAACACAAGGGGTAAAAATCAACAATTATGTTATGCTCACTGATATAAACAAAAATAAATACGTGTACGACATATTTTTTTTATTAATGAAAATAATAAATAGTTAGTCTTAAACAGGTCACAATTTTGTATTTAAACTTAACTAGTCATATTAGGTACTTAAACAACATCATACAATGAGGTAGAAAATGTAACATTTTTTTATCTTAAAAGCTAGGTAACGAGTCTTTTATGAACATCTTCTTTAAACTTATTATCGTCTTTAGACTTAAATAACGTACATAAAATGTAGTTTAATACAAAAGCAACAAAACTATCAAAGATAAGGAATTTTTGGCAGAGGTCTTATGATTTCATCTGCAAAATCCGTAGCTCCTTTCTGCATGCCTGAAGGTCTAGCTACTGGTTCATTAGACATTTGCGATATCACTTCAGTCACGATTATATCTAAATTAGGCACATCATCTAAAACTTCAGGATGTTCCAAAATTAGGGACATGTCATCAATCATTGTCAATAGGAGGTTCGGACACTACTGACTGATTTTGATCGCTGTGGTCTGGGCGGTCCGTGACAAAAGACCTCTATTGATGTTTTCCTATTGTCTATTGTCTATAAGTTCTCATTCTGTCCTAAAAAGACGTATAAATTAATTATTCCAAATACAAGACTCTATATGTGGGGTAGGTTTTAACACGTTAATACAAGCCCCCTCGATTTGTTAATTATAGCCCCAAAGGTACATTTTTATAATTAAATTACGTAATAAAATGTAAGACAACAATTATTTCAAATTTGAAACGTAGAATTGTAAAGTATAAAATATGCTACTAGGAAAACAAAAAACATAATCATAATACTTTATATTTATTGTGCTAATCAAAAAATCGTGAAGTATAAAATGTTCGTTTCCTGCTTATAAATATGGACCGGCAAGAAACTAACTGAAATGACGCGCGGAGCGCATCTGACTATTACTGTAGCACGCGGCGCGATCTAGTTGACAAGTTAACTTAAGCACTGACTGGTGTCGAAGGTATAGTTTTAGAGAAAAATGCTTGTTAATACTTACCTCTGTTAATTGTAGCCCCGGTCTCCCCTACATTGGTTAAAAGGTAATTCATTTAGGTATCATTATCTAAAATCTAATTCAATAATCATAATAATTAGGACCACAGGCCAACGTCTGCCGGGAAAACTAGTCAGAAAATTTGAAATAACCACTTATTTCAAATTTTCTGCGTAAGTTCTATTTTGAAAAGGTACCGACCTCGGTAGCCTAGTGGTATAGGCTTGTACTTCAGATCACGAAGTCCCGGGTTCGATTCCCGGTTGTGTCAGAGATTTTCTTGAGTGTTTTTTCACTTTAAATTTCTACCCGGGATTGGACTGTCTCATATTGGACGGGACCGGTTGAAGGGAAAAAATGCCTTAGGCAATAAGTTCCACCGGCTATACTGACACCTTTGAATGGAACAGTGTTAATGAGAAAAGTGTACATAGGCAATAGGATGTTTTCGTTTGATTTTAAACTTCGAAGAGAAAATTGTAATTTTATATTTAGATAACACACCCATTGGACTACCGAGCAGAATCAGACCGTGATTTATAACAGAGGATGTAGTATATTGTACGATACGTCATAAAACTATACAAATAAATAGAAAAACTAAACCACCTATACAGACAGTGGCGTGCGATGTTTTTTAAAAATATTAACATACCTAGTCCAATTGTGTGTCTAGTTATACACGATAAGGAAGTTTTAATGTCTAAAATTATGTCCAGGAATAATATTTTTTTGAAGAAATTATATTCATATAATATATGTCTGAGAGTGAGAGAAAAAGTGGGGAAATTTTCTGCCAGCCATTCTTGGTATTGTAACCGGAGAAGAAGATTTGTGCATCATTCAAAGTTATTGTATCCAAATAATTTCCTAGCTTTCACTCTTTGCTCTAATTGCTAACACCCCTTCCTTTTTTTATCAGAAGTCACAAAGTTGGCCGGGTTTTTGACTTGCATATTTTGTACGCCACTGCCTATAGATGTTGTATGAAACAAAACTAGCTGCTAGCTTCTACGTGACTCCTGCACTTGGATACAGCTTAACCCGAAGTGTAGAATCACTTTATTTTATAAATGAGTATTGATGCTATTATTGACTGAGGTAGGTACCTAACCTAAACCATTACTCTATAGAAAGGGGACAGGACTCCATGTAGTCTGGCCAGAACCTGGTAGGATGGAGCAAGACAGCGAGAAAATTAGAAAGAGATGAAATATTGCAGAGGTGCGAAACTTTTGACAAGAGTTTCTTTGTGCGAGATATTATATAACACTTTTATGTTCACTTTTCTATACAAATTTCTAAAACTAAATTTTTTATAATATCCAAATTACACGAAAACGAGTGCAGCGCTTTGAAAAAATATATAATATTTACGTTTCTGCAGAGATTTCAATAAGTAAAATACATTATGTTATTGTAGAAAATAAGCTGCTTACTTGAAAAGAAAATAAATAAAAACACGAAGTTAACAATTTAAGTGCTCTTTTAATGGCACATTTCGTTTGATCAAGTGTAAATTTGCACATTTTATATACATATGTCAGTTTGCAAGAGGACGCGTATGATTTCGATAATTTTTATACTAGTCAATCAATTATTAAAATGCGTAGGTATTCATCCAAATTCGATTCTTGTTTAATCTTCCATACTCGGCCACATATTATATTTAATCAGAGCATAATCCGATTTTCGGAGACTAAGTACCTATAGACATCTATGTACCTATGAAGAAGATGTATTTCATTAAAAACATATTTGGGTAAAAATGTAGTTCAAATAAGAACGAACATTCAAAATTAATTAAGTTTATGTAATGATAATAATGTAAAATTCCCGAGCGATCCTGAAAAAAAATGTTTGCCTCCCCGGTGTTAATGACAGACAATTTGACTCGTGTGAAAGCATCCCTGAAATCATTAATGAACACCTTGAAATAGAATTGTCATTGTTCAAATAATAACAAAAAATGGCTAGGCATTTAAAAAAGACAAGGTGTTCTGGGAGCAGCCAGTACCTACCCCACGGATTTTATAATTTCAGGGAGATGCATTCTATCACGTATCTATGGTTTCGATTTTTCCACGTTGGATGCAGCGTCTATGACTGAAACGTGTCAATTTCAAAGGTTACCAGCGAGTAGTCATAAATTGTTTGTTTGTATAGAGAAGAAAGAATGTTTATTTTGACGTACGTACCTACTAATTCTATTATTTTGTTCTGTTTGTTGTTTTAGTTTTTCAATACTCTATGGTTTTTATTATTTGACAGGTGGGAAGATCTATCGATTATTTCGGACCGGAATTTCGTTTTACCTATTATTTGAGGTCACGTTTTCGTTTTATTTTTACGCAAGGCGTAAATAGAAACTCCCGTAGGGTTTCATAGAAGATTTTTTTAAACATATAGACAACTAAAAATAATTTTTGAAAAAAACGACTGAAATTTTTTTTTGTGTTTCCCACCTGTTTTTAGTTGAATAGATTGTTTTTAGTCATGTGACCCATATCTCTTTGACCACTGATGTGGAGGTACAAGCGCACTCTGCATATCCAACTTCTTCGTTTCTTCAATAAGTTAAATTATACAATTTCCATCTTGTTTCCACGTAGAGCTTGGCAAATAAGAGTCCATCCGTCCGTCAAACAGATTTCTGCATGCATCAGGTGTAAGGTCACCCTGAGGTTGCCTCATCAGAGAGTCTCAATTAGTTACTATAACCTACCCGTTTGTCACGCATTGTCGAATGACACCTTGGATTAGGGATTTTTGGGCAGAGAGGTTTAATCGAGTAGAATGTGGATAGAAGGTAGGAGATTATGAAAAAGGGTAAGATATGCTTTGAATATTTGACACTTGGACTGCCATGAAAGACCACCCTTATTTTTGTCTCCTTAATGACTCTATATAGCATTCACTCTGGGACGGTTTTTACCATTTGGTACGGTCAACCACAATTAGTTAGGTAAGTGAGAGTAGAGTTAAAATGCAGAGACTCTTGTATTGCGCATGACATTTCCAAAGACCCCTCAACTAGAACAACTTGGAAAATTGGGCATAATATATAGTTGATAGATCTAGCCCAATTCATTCAAATTAGGTATGTATGTATCTATCTAATTAAATATAATGAAATAATTTACGTAAATAAATGTTAATTCTTTTCGTGCGCCCCCAAGTTTGAAAAAAAATATTGACAAATTTTCCCACCAAATTAATACATCACCTAAAAAAAAACCAAAGATATCACCGATACAATAGATCATTAGCACTATGTTTATTTTCAAACAAAAGGGCTGGGACTGTTCCTTCTTCACACATAGACAAAAGAAAGTTGTAAAAGATTATGAAGAGATTATTGTGTTTCAGTTTTCCCACACCCCACACCTGTTTACAAACTTCCAACACTGTCTTTTACAGCATCCATTCATTCAAGTTTTTACTACTAAGAATAATAATAACAATAATGGACACACCGACAGAAAATATCGTAATAGCAAGTTGACATTATTTCACGATTCACTTGTCAGTCTGCGAAAAACACTTGAGCAGCGAACATTATGGTCTCAGCATTTCCGCTATGAACATAAGTGCATTTAAATTTGAATTTCATAGAACGATTTTGTTATTTCAAATGTGTAACTTGAAACCACGTCGTCTTAAAATTTATTTATATCGCGAGAAGTAAACAATACGAGTAATACAGTGTTGCTGTTGTTTTAAAATAATATTGTTGTTATTTACGACTTTTGTTTTAAATTTCACGTTTGACATTACGCTCCTGTCAAGTTGTTTTTTTTTTCAAACTTCGAATAAATTAGTGTAGCGCTTTCGATTGTGTTTTGTTATTACTAAATTATTGTTTCCTATATGAAGGTGTTAAACAGAGTTAACCATTGCGTTAGCGGTGAGTTTTGTATTATTATTTTCTTATTTTATAATACTTACATGATTTAATTGTTTTTGAAATTGTTCATGACTATTTTCAAAATATCATAACTTTTTAATACTTTTTTAAGCGGTGCTTATTTAGTATCAATTATTTAGTAAAAAACTATACGTTTTAAAATTAGGGGAGAAGAGGTTATTTTCGCACAGGGGATAAAAATCTCTGCATCTCGTTGAAATTAGAAAGTTTTTAAAGTTGCCACAGAATTTTCAACTAAAGTTAAAATGTACAGGAATACCCTACTCTCCTCTATTGAACAAATTTTCTTATACGTTGGTTACATCTGATAGTGTGTGAAGGAATAGATTTCCTATTTTCAATAAGAACCTACCGAATTGAGATCATTCTTTAATAAAATGGCGTGAAAAGCATTGCTTTATTACATTCGCTTTGAAGGGGAACTTTTGTCCAGCAGCCGTTAATTTATTAAGACCAATAATTAAAATTATATGTATCTAGTGATTTTTTTATTCCTTTTCCACTCGATGTTCTTTCACCTTCGTAGGTATCTCACCAAATTATGATATAACTAGCTTTCCCGACAGACGTTGTCCTGTAGTCCTTACTATGAATATTGCTTTCGAATTTGTAATTTATACAAAATACGTTTAAAATATATTCGAATATCTACCTATTAAAAAATTATTCCTGAAAGCTCGAAAAAATTTCATCAATATTCTGCGTACCTACCAATGTTTTGAAACTCAATGATTGTCAAGAAATCAAAAATTGTGTTGTTATGGAATTTTTCACAGATGCCTTTGTTGTCAGTAAATCCTTTCCATACTAACTTTAATATTATATTTTATACATTTTTCAACTTTTTAATAGTTAATTCTGTTATCCGGAGCGGAGAAGAATCTAATAAACCAAGCATAATAAAAATCCGTTCAGCGGATCTCGAGTTATAAGTACCTATTCGCACTAACCCGACTTTTTTTTACATTATAGAGATTAAATTTTTGATTTTTTTTGTATGTCGGTATCTAGTTAAAAGGTTCTACATATTGATCAATGTTGATTAGGCCATATTATATTGTGTCTTCTTTATAATTAAATACTTTTTTGGAACAAAAAAAGCAAGGGAAATTGTAAACTCACATGCAACATTTAGAATAATTGATAATGATTTTAAATTTCTGATTTAATTGTCCACAGCATACGGTTCGCCATTACATCTCGCGATGAAGGAGAAAAGCAAGAACGCTGCCAGGAGTAGAAGAGAAAAGGAGAACGCCGAGTTCTTGGAGTTAGGCAGACTCCTCCCTCTTCCAGCAGCAATCACCGCTCAGTTGGACAAAGCCTCAGTCATCAGATTATCAACCAGCTATCTGAGGCTTCGACAACTTTTTCCAGATGGTAAGTGAACTCAATTGCACATTGTTGCCTTTAAAATTTTAATGGTGGACTTCTCCGTAGTTAAAATGTCATTATATTACTAGTCGAAAGATCTTGCGCGCAAGTGCATGTGATTCTTATAATACGAGTAGGTATACTATAGACATTTCTTGTTTGCAATATTTTCACAATAGATGTGTTGTGAGGGATAAGAACAATAAAAGTATTCCAGTACTTTCCTATTACTTTCACACCATTATCTTTATTCTCCTCTCCTCTGCTCATAATCTGAGTATTGGTATACAGGCAGCTATTTTCCCCATTCTTACTGTCCATTAAGCAGGTACTATACGAAAAAAGCGCTAAATTTACCATTTATCTCGTATACTTACACTCTATAGAGTCCAGGGTTGCCACCTTTTGAAAAAATAAAATCGGGACATTCAGCCGATTATAGGAGACATAGGAGAGGGGGCGTCCATTAATCACGTGATTTTCTCACTAGACTCCCCTCCCCCTACCGTGATCTTTCGTGATTGTTTCCAGACCCCCCCTTCTCCCTATTTGGCGCTCACGTGATTAATGGACGCCGCCAGACTAGCTGTTACCTGTGGCTTCGCTCACATGTTACTGTATTTGGTTTCTTTTCCTAAACAATGCAGAATTATATTCTCATCAAAATTAATTATAATAAAAAATATCTTGTCCCATTTCCAAGACTGTCTGAGTATTTCTTTTTTAATTTAAATTCTAAAATTTCCATTAAATAACCTAATTACTTACTATATTTTTATTATAGTTTTGTCATTATCAATCTGTATTTAAATTAAATATATGTTTCTAATTCAAATACAATCAGCCCGAAAACTTAAAAATCACCATATTTTGCTAACTTGACCAACATTGTCCGATGAGAATCCCAAAATATAACTCGAATAACTTTTATTGCACCAAATGACGTCAACAATAACTCGAATAACTTTTATTGACCAAAAATTGTCGAGTGGCGTGTTATAAAAATCGGGACAAAATTCAGAGGTCGTCGGGACGCGGGACAATAGCATCGAAATCGGGACTGTCCCGGCAGAATCGGGACGGGTGGCAACCCTGATAGAGTCTGCATATCATATTGAAGAGATCTTAACAGTTGGACTTCGAAGGTGACATAAAAGTCGACTTTCCGAACCTTTTAAACCTTTCACGTCTTTCAGATATCCACCTACCTATATGATTTACCTGTAGTAGGTATCTACCTATTTACCCACATACTAATATTATTTGTTACGAAGCTTTAAAGTTCAATATGTATCTAATATTTGTGGAAGCGTTCTGTTTTCAACAGTTTTTCATTTTTCCTCATAAAACAATTAAAATTTTATTTAATAGGTCTCGGAGACGCTTGGGGTGCCGCCCCTCCGCCACGAGGCCCCAGAGACATGGCCATCAGAGAGCTGGGCTCCCACCTCCTTCAGACCTTGGACGGCTTCATATTCGTGGTGGCACCGGACGGGAAGATCATGTACATATCCGAGACGGCGAGTGTGCATCTTGGATTAAGTCAGGTATGGATTTGTCTTTGTTCTTGGGCATTATGAATATAATTTAGCATCTTAATGTTTGAAACTGGGAATGTTGAATGAATCTGTTCTCAATCAAAGTGAACACAAATACACTCTCTGATTATTTCACAGTAAGTTACTTACCGTGAAGAGGCAGATGGAAGAAGATGGTCCGTTAATTTTTTTTATGACTGTTGAGAATATTGTTTGTCATTTAATTTATTTAGTGCTACCCAACTAGCTAACTAGATTAGAGGTTATATAGCACACTACAACTATTTGTAGAACCTCCTGTGCTGCTTATGTTCATAATCTATTATAGATACAAAAGCGTATTTTCATGTTCATAGCAGAAGTATGCCATTTCCAGACTTTTTTCGTTTTTTTCTGTCCCTCGCTCTTGTTACTCACAGTTTTTCGCCGGTGAGGTTTTTATGACTAATCGGCTCACAACTTTTGTCGTCATCTATCTTGGGATTCAGGGTTTGCCTATTTTTCCACTGAACTCATAGATCAATATAAGTGATAATAACCGTTTCAGGTGGAATTGACCGGTAATTCTATATACGAATACATCCACCCCGCTGACCATGAAGAGATGTCGGCAGTTCTGACAGCAGCTCCTGGACCAACTTGCGCTCCTCTGTCAGCGCCACATGGTCCCAGATTAGACTTGGAGTGTGAAAGAGCTTTCTTCATCAGGATGAAGTGCGTTCTGGCCAAAAGGAATGCTGGGCTCACAACCTCAGGCTATAAGGCATGTTAATCAAGACATATTATCATTTTTTTCTTATTATTAAGGGTGCTTTGCTAGCTCTGCTTAAAATTTATTTGTCATACAAACCAATTTGAATTCTGGATAAGATTTTTGAAATAAAAATAGTGTTTTAAGTCTTAAATTATAAGTCTTTGAGCTTCTAAAACTGGAAATGAATTAGGTACATACCTACTTTCGGTCCAGAAACGCTGAAGGCTCTATTTATGTATTTATAGGTATATAATATGCAGTATTTGCTCGTGTTTGGGATCTAAGGGAGACATTTCTGTCATTATTGGGTAAAAATTAAATAAATAATTCAGACAAATATTTAGAGGCCATGTTATGGGGTGATTTGAAAGCTGAGAGGAATATTTTGAATTCTACGCGTTTTGAAATTCATTATCATCAACTTTTTTTACCGCATTTATGTAGGTACACAAATCTTTAAAAAATGTTGTCGATGTGTTTTTATAACGAATGCAGCAGCTTGGTGAACCTCCTTTGGAGTGCGTAGGTATTACCGGGTAGGCCTGGAGTACTTTATGTTATGCCATAACGTATCGATATGGCTTTTGAGACACAAAGGAACCGACAAACTATATCACCCACACTATTACGCTCGCGTTGGTCGTATTCATTGACGTCACTTTGAGTTGCATTCCTTACGTAAAAAAGTAGGTTTAAATTTATGAATTATAGAAATTTCGAGATCGGCTGAACAGATTCTTCCGATGTTTGATTTATTGGATCCTTTTCCGCCCGAATAACCCTTAAAGAGTTGAAAAATGAATTAGAAATAATATACCTAAAATATAATTTTAAAGTTAGTATGGAACGCACTTCCTGCGACATCAACGCCATCTATGAAAATTTCTGTAATAAAAAAAATATTATTTCAACTAGTGGGGCTCAGTGGTTATAGGTATAACTGACACCTATTGACATTAAAAATATTGGTAGGTACCTACGCAGATTTTTTTATGTTTTTTTTTTACGAATTTTCAGATTTAATTTTTAAAACATTCCAACATACCTACTTATTTTTGTATAAATTAAAAAATTGAAATTAATACTCATATTAAAGACTACTTACAGGAGAACGCCTGTCGGGAAAGCTAGCAATATATAAGTAGGTATCTAAAGGAAATATTGAACAAAAATTAAAGAATTGAGATCTAGGTACCAATTAATAGAGATATGGGCTTAAAATCTGATTTAAATGGTATAAAACAGAAACATTTAAGTACATCAGTTAATTACTTGGTGAATACGAACGTCGCGTATGTGATCCTTCGGAAAACTTTCCTTCTCTGTGGAACTATAAACAATATGCAAAGTAACCCGCTAATTAGATTTCTTGCACGCCCCCTAGTAAGTGCTGTGTGTTCCCACAACTATAGTAGGAGACAAGAGCTAATGATGACATTAATATTTATATCCTCTCTTTTCATTTTAACATACGTATGAAATAGTACCTTTAAAGTCAAAACTTCCTGCCTACCTTTCAAGAGATGCGGAAAATATTACCACTTTATGGATTACAAGACTCTACGATTACTTATTTGAATAAGGGGTAACAATGTTATCTCGCATCTATCATTCAGTATGAGTAGGTAAGTACTTTTTTCTACAATCTGGGTTCACTCAAAAGTGCACACCAATGTGATGTGATAACCATAAGATGTGACCCTTGGTAAAATTAGTCCTGTAAATTGAGAAGATGATCAGCAACGGATTTCAAACCCATGACCTCTAATAACAGGCTCATTTGTCGAAGACTTGACTCTCAAACACAAATTTTGGATTATAATAGATTTATTCTAATAGTTTTCAGACATTCGCGACATGTAGGTTAGTTATCAAAGGCAGCCTTTGCTAATGTTTGAAGTTTCACACGAGTTCATATTCATCTTCTTTTTTAGTCTGGTAGATAGATACATAATATATACACAGTATGTTGGTCGCGGTTTCCATTTCATAAGATGATGTACCTACCGTGGATAAAATCAACGATAACTGAAATTTAGATTTATTTTTATTTTACTCTAAACGGAACGCTGAAAGACAATCTTGTATAGAGGGAGGCTTAAACCAAACGAGCGAATGCACGTTCAATCCGATTCTACCAAAGTCACTTTGTGTAAACAGAAATAGATTACTATTTCGTTGCTTTTCTTTGTTTGCCAGATTCTATAGAATGTTCTAAGACTGATCGTTCGTTCTAAACGACGCAGATCTTGCAATAATTACATTCTCAGTCCCAAAATATACATAGTGTTAAACCGGCCACAGACACTACTTGATGAATGAGTAATAATAATTGGCACTCGTAATAAAAATATCCAGAACATGTGCTTTAGAATTTTAGTTTTTTTGCCTTTTATTCTTGCTCGTTGACATGTTTTTTATGTAAATAGACACTGAAAACGAGCATTTATTTAGTAAGTGTGCGTTTACACTAAACAAGCATAGAGCCGAAACTAAAACCATATAGCATACTTTCTTTTAATGTTTGATATTGGACACCATGGAAAAAATAACAAGCAAGGGCGATGATAGATTAGTATCCATATCAAAGATCAAGAAAAGATATTCTACTTTCAGCTCTGGGGGCCTAGACAAAATGCAGTTGGCGATCGACTACAAACGAATTCTTCGACAATGTAGAGTAGGAAGAAAATTAGCTGTCCACTTTTCAAATAACTGTTTACTTGTTCCAGTGGACAGATAATTTTTTCGCACTATACATTGGCGAAATCTTCGTTTGTAGTCGAACGCCAGTTTGAATTTGTCGACGGGGGCTGGCTCGTTTGGTGCATCCGTAGAGGAAGAACAGATGCTCTATTTTTGCTCTAACTCTTTTTTCGTTTTGTCTTAACCTACCCTTAAAAAATTAGTGGACGTGGGCGGTATCTTATTCATAGAGCCGTTATCATGTCGCGTACATATAAGAAAATACACTTTGTCATCGATTTAATAATAGAGGTCAGTAATGTTTTATCAAAATATTACTAATACAATCCATATCGCTCTTGATTTAACTCGGAGTGATGCATTTATTACTTGTTAGTTGTAAGTTAGGTGACAGAATGTGTAATGAGGTCATTCATAATATGGTCACCTAACTCTAACTTGTATCTATTGTCTGTGAATAATTATTGTTCTATGACATTCTAATTTAATAGATAACTAAAGAAAGTCAAACGGTCATCTCGTAGAAATCAACATTGAAAAATGACTCAATTATTTTGATACCTGATAAAATATGTGTTCGTATATTGGCTGTGCAATAGTTAATGGATGGTAATGGATCTATTCCTTTCTCTATAACTCGTAATTTTTAGCCCCCATCCACGATATCGCTCCATCCGTTCAAATGGAGCGATATCACTCTAAAAAATTATCGTGTTTAAAAAACTGGTAAACCAAATGGATGATGTGGAGTGATAGGGTGAGTCGGATATCCATCAGTCCAAAATTCAATCGCGTTAAGCCATTCGTCCATCACTCCAAACGGATCGTCAATGGGAAAACTCGAGTGGACATGCTCCAAGTCGTCGCTTCACTTGATTGTCAGTGTTAAAAACGTAAACAATCGTCTCATTTGTCATCATCCTTCCATGCACCGGAATACATGTGTTGCTGTTTTAAAATTTTACAAAATACGTGTATTCACGTAGTAAAATTTCGTTATAATGATTGAAAAAATACTCAAGGTTCACATCTGTTACAACTGTTGACGTCCACGGAGTGATCGTGAATGGGTCAATTTTTTTTCATCCAAATGGATTTCATCTATTGGATGACATCTATTTGGTGTGATCTTGAATTGGGAGCCTTAGGTACTCATCCAAAGTAAATTATTAAAGAGAATTTAGTATTATACTTTTTACGTAAAGATGTTAAATTTTTTCGTTTTTATAAACAACTATTTTTCCTGATAGACGTTGCCCGTGACGGCCGTTTCATACTGTGCCCCGAGAAAAAAATACATAATTAATTCGATTGAGTTGAACTAATAAAATAATGACATTCTACCTCGCCTATGAAGTGCCGATGCTGCGTGTGCACATATTATGAAAGTGCCCGACAATTTTGTTGACTTTGTATGAAAATTGGAGTAAGCGAGATGGCCTACTCTAAGAGCCGCAATTACGTTTGCGAGAATGAGAGGGAACTACCATTATGTGCAGCAAACAATAGTTTTGTCGTTATGGCGTCGCAGGGAATCCGTTCCATACTAACTTTAATAGGTACTGAATGTACTATCCGGTTTCGATCCCAGTTGTTGTCCCAGTCTTACCTATAGGTACTCCTTCACATTAGCTCCACTTAGTGTTACTCAGTTTTATTAAAAAAAGAAAGATATTAAAATCCATTTCCACTGCCCTGAAGTTCCCAAAAACCTTTCGGTGTAATTTAAAATAGGAATCGAACGTTTTTATTTGAAAACTAACACACAATCTTTATAGTGAGGTTATTGTTATCTCAACATTTTGTAATGTATGCTTTTTCCCGTCATATGATCCAACATCTGGTCCAAACCATGCCATATAATGGTAAATAATGTATGTAGGTAACTACATAGTAAAGCGTGACCAGTCATATTTTAAGCATATTATGTATATGAGGGCAAAACTCCCATTGAGGATCTCAGCGGCTTATCTCTTCGCGGTTCGACGTCGTTTTATGAATTGTCCGCGCTCTGGTAGGTTTGCGCGTTAATGTCCCGGGGTCGAAGGCGAACTCCGCCGTTGTTGAATAGATGTAAATAATAAAATAATATTGTAGCTTTTGTGTCAATTTACGACATTTTGAAATGTGTGAACGAACTTTTATTGTCTATTTTGTGTCTTTGTATTTTATTAGCCCGCCCAATGCTTTATTGTTATTTAAATATTGTGAACGTTTCTTATAATTTTGTTTCAAGAACGAATTTTGAACTTTAAGTAAAAGCTTTTTACTTTCTAACTTTTCTTCTTCTTCTTTATTTAACCTGGTGGTCTATTATTCAAGAGGTGGGGTTAGCTTTCTGCATGGTCGACTGGTTGGTGGTCTGCCTGGGAGCCGTATTCTAAGTTTTGTAAATTTATTTTTGCTGGTAGTTTTAATATCAGGATTTTCCCGAAATAGGTAGAGTTTCGCAGGCATCCCGAGATTGCAGCAGGCTTTAGGGTTACTTTCTATACTTACCGAAGTCGTTAGCGATTGATACAGACGTCGGCGTCGGCCATCTAATAAAAAAAACATTCGAAATTAAGTCTGAATTTTCGATTTCATGTTGTCAACATTGATGGCCTATCTTACCTATTAAGGACGCGATATGAATACAAGTTCATTCAAAATATATTGCTAACAATTAATTTCCTCCTTTGATTTGGGTTCCTTACTAGTCTTCTATCTTTCTGAGGATTATTCGGCATAACTATTTCGCCGAATGTTGTCTATGATTTTCAATCGAACCCAACAACTGAACAATAGTTAATATCATATAGTTGATTGTGTAAGTCCATGTTGAAAAAATAAATAATTTCGTTTAACTCCAGGTTATCCACTGTTCCGGCTATCTAAAGGCTCGCCAGGTCACTGGAGGTCTTCGTCTGCTGGGACTGGTAGCAGTGGGTCACTCTCTCCCACCGTCGGCTGTGACAGAAATCAAAATGCAGCCTACCATGTTCATGTTCCGGGCTAGTTTGGACCTCAGGATTATATTTTTAGATGCCAGGTATGTAATATTTACTTTTATACCGCCTACAGATATTATAATGGCCTTCATTTGCGATAATGTGCGCGTGGAATCGAAACAATTGAAAAACAATAAAACTTTAAAAAAAATCAAATTAGTAACGTAGTAGGTACCTACCGAAGTTCGTTAATATATTATATTGTTCGGATTCAGTCGCATAGATTCCTCGAAAAAGCTTTCAAACTTTCATATTCTTTCGTAAAAATTATTCTTCCGCACCTTGAAAGTTAATATTTTGGCATCATTTTTTTTTAATGAAAGCGATTTCGAACTTTCTCGTAATCGAAAATGGTTGATGATGGCCAGCTCAAATTGATTGATTGAAATCTGCTTGGTGTGATCAATTGTAACGGTAACAACGTTCGCCATAAGATGCTAGTTCTAGCAAATCTAAATATCTTTTTAAAAACATACCGTATTACCTATAGGTATACGATTAACGTTTATCTAATGGGAGGTTTTCTGGGGAGCTTCCGACAGTACACACTAGGTGGCAGCGCTTCTAGTCCGGTCTATTGTCAAATTATGACAGCTGTCAAACATACCATCTAGCATTGACTGATGAATATTATGCTAATATATCTCCTCTCTTTTTTGTTTTCTCAATTAAACAATTTAACGTTTTAATTATTGATGATTGCAAAAGTGGCGTTTTCTAGGAGGTAAACCATAGTGTGTCCTTTTATACTACACACAAATAAAAGCACTAGGTATGTATTTTGTCTTCAAGGGTGGATTTGCAGTAGTTTTTTGAGAATTGGTATCAGTTCTGTATCTTCTTGTTTTATTGTTTTCTGTTACGGTATTTTTTCATTTGTATTTAGGTAGGTACCTATATAAAAAATAAAATAAGATAAACAATTATTTTATTTGTAAAAAGAAATTTACAATGATTATTCTAAACATATGGTTGAGGTTATAAACGTTAATTTGACCAGTGTTGCCAACGCCGTTTTGCAAACGCAAAGAAGCCCAACTGAAAATTTGGTATGCGGTCATTCCGAAAATTTTAGTATCAGAAGAGAGGTGGGAGTTCACTAAAAAAGGTCATTTAGTATCTGAAAGGTGAAAATTCGCTAAAAGGGAAGTAAACCAAGTGGCTACCTGTCGCCTTTTAGATTTTTTCGTCGCATATTCTCGTTCCAAATAGCCCAAATGGCAGTAAATCGCCCCCTTTGGCAACACAGAATTTGACAATAGACCGGATTAGCTAGGGCGCCTCTAGCGGCACAAAATGGAAAATAAAACATAGATACCATTATTGTCATACAACTTAAAACACCGCAAAAACATATCCGAATCACTCAAACTAGCTTCTTTCTAATGAGACGCAAACTCATAGGTAAGCTTTATAGAAGTAATCCAATCCATCATACCTATCTACATCACTCAAAAATGAAAACGTTGCAAATACATATTAATAGGTACCTACCTACTTGCATCACACAAAACAAATGTACCTGCCTGTAGATATTTCTCGACTCTATCTCACTTATTAAGTCAGAGCGTAGGTATTATGATTTTGTAACTATAATTTTATATAATAAAAAATTGGACAATTCGCACTCAAAACAGAGATTCAGAGGCTCTAATCTCTATTCAGTACCTGTGTCAGCAATGCTTGAAGTATTCTCTACCAGTCAACCGGTCATGTTGAATCTGAGACAGGATTTCAAACCAATCCCGAGTAGAAATTTCAAGTGAAAAAACGCACAGAAAATTTCTCACCCGACAGAGAATCGAACCCGAGACCTATACCCGAGAAAAAAACCAGTCTCCAATCCGTAAAGACACCTAATCAATAATCAAAATATCCTGTTGCCTGTTCAAATTTTTGAATCCTTGAAAACTATCCATCAATAATAATAATATTGTTTCTGTATCCATTATAGAAAATCACTGCATCGCTTTTTCTCCATGTTTTCACGTAACTACTTTGACTGATGTTTGAAAGATATTTTGGCTTAGCTCAAAGTCTCTAATTTGTAAGCAATAACATGAAGGAAAATTTCCTTTCCTCTCTACTATTCAAGTGTTATAGAAAAAAACAGAACAAGTGTGGCGTTTGGTCATGTTATTCCGTTCTCACAGCGACAAAATATTGATAGCTCAATCCAATAATAATTTGCATTGCATTTTACGTCAAATACCTATCCAGTCGTTATTTTCTAATATTTCGATATGATATTATGACCTAGGGTATATCATCCAATTTTGGCGTGTGTATTTAAATTTTGCGATCAATAACAATATACGCATATATTTTGCATGAAATCTGAATGAAAATGAATATTCATTGCTGAAACGTCATAACTTTCAGTCAATTGGGTAGTTTTATGATAAAGAATTCACTGCTTTGTTTTTAGAATTATCTTTTAACAATAATTCTATGTCTTAGAAAACTGTCGATTGTGCGTTGTTACCATGGGAACTCCGACTAAAGACTAAACGATACCGTTAGCGGTCATTTTGTTGTCCCTGACGTAATACCGCCCGTTTCAAATAACAGAGCTCAAGCATCACTACTTAAGTCTACGACGTTTCGGGTAGGCGGCGTTAGTCGATCAGTCAGTGTTTAAATATTTAGATATATTTATTACTACAATTTATTAGAAATCCTATCTTGTCTCTTAGATTATAGTTAGAAAATAATATAGTCTCAAATACAAATAAGTATGAATTATTTATTCTCATGGTCAGAATATGTGAAGGTTTTGGAAACTCTGGTTTTTAATGGCCCCATAAAGCTACGACTACACTATGGACAAAGCTGGACCATGCTGGTCAAATAGGGGCACTGGTCAACCGTTGGCAAGTAGCAACATTTGACAAGTCATACCTACTTATTTTGTAAGCCTGGGCTACGATACTGGTCCAACGCATGTCAATAGTGAAAGTTGAAAGCTGAAAGCTGGCGCGCTTTATTTATAGGTTATCTTGAACGTGTTTTGTGTTTTAAAATAGAAAAAATAAGTAAATATTAAATACACAAGTCAAATACTGGGCGATATTGGTAATTGGTGAAGCGGCCACACTACTTGCCCAAGATGGACCCGAGCCTATACTTGGCCAGCATAGTCCATAGTGTAGCCGAAAATTAAGCTTACAAATTTGATTTTCATAATTTTTTGTCTCAATGTTCGCCCGATGAAGTTCTGCCGTTTTAGTTTGCCTTTTATTTGATAAACCATAGACATTCTTTACGAAAATCGGTGTAAAGAAAGCGCAAGGAACTTAATTTTTATTCATGAGGGTTTCTCATAGCTAGTAAAACAATAAACACATAATGAAATCTGAGCCACCGAGCACCGTACGAAATGCGTTTTTTAGGCAGCTGCTATTGTTTGATGGTGTCATGTGACTCCGAGACAGCTTTTTATTTTCATGTTTATTTTGTTTTTATTTTTATTTGCACGTGGCTTGCAAAACGTCAGTGGGTGAAATTCCACTTAAAAACAAATAGGTAGGTAGGTACCAATGTTCAACACAATTTACGGTCGTAAAAAAAAATAAACGAATAAATTGAGTAAGGTGTTTTTTTTTTATATTCATTAAAATATTTATTCTAAGTTAGATCTGAAATATTATTATGGATTCCTTATAGATTTACAAATATTATTTCCATACTTTTATTAAGTGCCATAGTGATAAAATACTGATGTGTCTGAAACTGTCGATTGTGACATTTTTTGTCATAGCTGCACAATTGAAAATAATTATGACTCTTTGCCAATGAAATGTCTCATGCTGATGGTCGCCACTCTCCAGAGGCAAATCAGGGGTCTCCACCCTGTATAAAGCTTTCAGGCACACTATTTTTTTTGGCCCCACTGTTTTTCCTTCTAGATTAGGTGCCTATCTACCTACATCTACATACATCTTAGAATTTCTCCAGCCATCTTTCGCATAAGCTTTAATAAACCATTTATTGCAAGTAGGTACCTACATACATTACCTTTAAAGGAATACGGAGTCCGTGACGATAAAAAAAAGATTTTTTCTTCATACATGGCATAAAATATAAATAATCTTGCTGATAAGTGATGACAAAGCACGCTTGCTAATGAGTAACATAGGTATAGATAGAGGTACCTTTCAATAGGTAGGTACCAACTTATTACCTATCTACCTATAGTTTTGTGATAAGTTGTACCCACGGTTTAATAGTTTCTTAAGACAATATGTGGATTTTGGAACTAGAGTTGATCTAGTTAGAGAATTCTATAATAGTATTTTGATTCTGGAAGTGTATAGGCAAGTACCTACTTACGCTTGTACAACAGTTTATTCATTCTAAGCAAAGCTTTTTTTATGATATAGGTACCTAGGAAATATTCGCTTCAGTTTTCGAACTAACGATCTTCACTATAGGTATAGGTACCACTATTCTATGTTTTTGTGACATTTACGCTGGCGTGAAGTAACAAAATTTTGTATGTGGGTAAACCAGCGGTGGTTGGTTGGTAGACCAGCGGTTACGACGCCGGCTTTTCGCACTGTTTCGTGCGGAGGTCGTGGGTTCGAATCCCGGCCGTGTCGACCATTTCCGCTTTCACGGCCCAACCCTTTGGTTAGTGTGAAAGATGTCAAAAGTGTATTTCTGTTCACTTCGAGTGAGCACAGATTCATTTTTATAAAAAAATTAAAGCGCCATTACAAAATAAATACCTACTTCGGAAAACTCTGTGTAGCCCATACAAAATTCGCATGAGTTTCTCACATTTAAGTTAGTGAGTAACTCATGCGAGTTTTGTATGGGCTCTCTGTGTTTCGGAACAGTTCGTGAATGAGCTGATTCGCTTATTTACAAAGAATCGAAAAGGTTCTTATTTTAAATTGAATAAATGATTATACCTATATAGTGGTAGGTTCTAGATATAGCATGCTTGTTGTTGGACAAACATCTTGAAGAAATACGATACGAAAACAATTCAGTCAGACGGCACTCATGCAGGTAGGTGTATATGTGTCATGATATTGATATCGGATTTTGGCACGAGCTAGTGAGAAATTTGACACTAGAATAAAACAACACATCGCATAATGACAAAATAAATAATAATCATTATGTTGGTAGCGCTAGTTTATATTATTACAGGGTTGCCAGAATGAAAAAACGTGGGTCAGGTGTTCTAACCATTTAAGTTCTTTCCTATCTAGAATAATTTTAATCCATAATTTATTCATTTCAATTAACTTTTTATCACAAATATTATAACTACCTAAGTACACTTTATTACCGAGCATGCATCATATAGCAATATATGACATGTATCGACGCTACATGGGCATGCATAATGGATGCATACGTCCTATGACGTTGCGCGTCGTTTGGTTTTTCTTCGTAATGAATTTAAAATTAACGTCTCTAAGAGACAGAACGTGATTTTCAATAGTCTTGAGCTTTCTTCAAGAAATGGGATATCAAAAATATTTAATATGCATAAAGATTTTCGTAAATCTAATGGATTTGTTTCTGATGAGATCAAAGCGTTCAATATACATCGGGTTCAACTTTAGAAATTGAAGTATAGATTACCTACTATTTACTTTCTTTTTTTGTAGAGAATTAGCCAATTTGAAACCATTTTGCGCAATTAAAGGCGGATTAAATCTGTTGTACATCCACCATTGACATCTGACTGATAGTGCAGCGACCTACTTTTAATTGCGCAATAAATATTTCATATAGGTAAGTATCTATATTTTTTGCGCAATTCCAATCCAGAAATAGACAATACATGTAGAGTAAGATAGGGGAATATGGCCTGGGTTGCCAATATGGCCCACCGCTTTATCCCAGAAACCATTAGAGCTGTGGAATATATTACTAGCATACTCGCACACGTGTCCCGTCTACCGAACTCTCAGTGTTTTTCGTGAGTTTGGCTAGAGCGCACGCACTCTGACGAGCATAAATACGTTTTTGGTCATTTTGATATTATTTTCTAGTAAGTTTAAACTATTGTATTTTTTGAAAAATCCTTTGTAATATCGATTTATTATTTATTACCATTAAATCATTTAATAATTCTAATTGTGGTAAATAATGTACGTGCGTAGAGTTAATATTATCATAATAATTTTAAATATTTTGACGACATGTGTATTTTTCCAATATGGCCCACCACTATACATGCGAATATGGCCTACTAGGCCATATTGGCATGTATACGTTATAGTTTCCTACTAAAATTTTATTTCGGCCCCAAAAGTGCCAGATTCTCACCGAAAGCGGCAAACGTGGGATAAAGAGGCAACGGAGATGGAAATATCTAACAGAGACCGTTAAGCAAGTAAATCGACTTACTTCACCGAATCTCCATACAAAAAGGAATTAGTAAAAATTCATTGGTGAAAAAAGCCGAAAAAGAGTCGAAAGCAAAGAAAGGAAAAGAAAAGAAAAGAAAATAAACTTCTGGCTCAGATCTGGAAGAAGAACCACCACTTCAAGACTCGTCGGATGAAAGTCCTGAAAGGACTAATCTTTCGGACTCTAAATGTTTGTGAAAATTTATTTATTTTCTTACAGGAGGGGAAAATGGATTCAACGCGTTTCTTGCAAATGCTGGGTTCATGAGGAATGTGCTGGTGTAGACAAGGATTTATTTATTTGTGAATACTTAATTGTCTTTCTTATTTATTTATCTTTTAATTATTACTTTTTATTCTCTTCATTTTTTTCCTCAAACTCTTTACCTAATTATTATTTTGACTGTATGTTGGATAAGTACCTAGCTAAATAATTATTGATAGAACAAAAAAATCATTTATGCTTCATAATTTTCCTATTATTTTAAGGTTTGTTAAGTGAGTGGCCAATATGGCCTACCCATATAATGGCCAATATGGCACAGGGCCATATTCCCATACACTGTGAATTTTTTTGTATAATTGATTGTCTTAAATTTTTTTATATAATTTATTTTGTATATAGTTTTTAACACAAAAAAGCCTAAGAAGTCCTGCCTAACTAAATTATCTATCGATTGAAGTAATAAAATGTAATTTACAACAAATCAAAAATGTTTTATTGAGATTAAAGCTTATGGTGTGCCATATTCCCCTATCTTACTCTACCTACCGTATTGATTTAGCATAAGATTATAGTAAATTTAAAAAAAATAAACTACAAAAGAAAATGAAGATGGCCAAATAACTTTTCAACTACGTTTTGGTAATGTTATCAGAGCCCCAATTCTCTGTTTAATCGGAAGGAAGTCACGGTAGTGAAGTGAGTAGGTATTACACGATACATTTTGTATGAGAAACGTGTAAAGCGCTGCCACAGAAATATTTCTAGAAACAAATGCGATTCTCGCATTCGATACGTATAGACGTTTTTCATACAAAATGTATCGTGTAATACTTACTCACTTTTCACCGTGAAATACCTTCCGATAAAACAGAGAATAGGGGTACAGGTCAATGTCGACTCTATGACCTATTGTCATTTTAATTATTGAAATCTTATACCTACTTATAAGTTGCATACCATTTATGTAGGTACCTACCTATAATTATTTTTAAATTTGCATACCTACTACAATATGTATACATATACCTAGGTATGTACCTATCTATTATTTTTGACATAAAATATTTGAAATAATATTTGAATTGATTTTGATACAATCATTTGTTATGATGGTCCTAACCCTACCCTTTATTTTTTTTTTCAATATTCTCGCGTAATGAAACACTACAAATTGAAAAAGATCTGTGCTACAGTATCGACTCGCGCTGAACCCCGAATTTAACGCGAGTTTTAAATGGCCGAAAAGATCGCATTATACCACATTATACTCGGACTAAAACGGTAATTGTATAGTAATGTTAGTGTGTGTTTACACCAAACGAACACACAGCCGAATCTAGAAACAGAGCATACTTTCTTTAATCTATGATATTGGACACCATGGAAACAATAACAAGCAAGAACTAATTCATGGGTGACAACAGATTAGTGTCCATATCAACGATCAAGAATATATACTCTACTTCCAGCTCTGATTCTATGTTTGTTTGATTTAAATGCACCATTGAAATTCTTAAAAACAAACTATTTTATTTTATCGCTATACTTACCTATAAAAAACACTATCAATTCATTCTATATAACTAATCAAACACGATTTTCTCGTACAAAATTAGGATATAAAATGATTTCTTATTTTGTAAGAATATGTATGAAAAAAAAACAACCTTGTAACAAAATATGGGCTTTTTCTTGCGTATTTCCATAAGAGAGGTGAAAAAGTGTACCATGGGTTGGTAATATCCCTTCTACCATTTTTTTAAATTGCATTATGTGCAGAAAAAGTCGCAGAAATTTTAATTAGAATCCTACGACAAAAAAATAATAAAGTGCAGATATTGATGTTCATAATGTCAAAAAAACAGACAAATTTTAAGGTGATAATTGGTGCAGCAATCATTCATCATTTAAAGAAACTTGTGAAATATTATATTTTCATATAAATATACTCAAACAATATTATTTATTATTATAATATTATATTATATCTTCCAGTGGCGTGCCTAAAGATTTTAAACTATACCATATTATTCAGTTTTCAATAAAACTTTTAAATCTCTACAAACAAAATACTCAAGTATACCCACCTACTTGTAGTATCTATAAAAGTATATCCATCTCTGTCTAAAGCTGCGCTGTAGCTTATTTTGATACATACATTTTCAGCTTGAAAATTGAGGCTGTCTCTTTCCTTTCGTATACTGTCCCATTTCCCCCTTTTCCCTCTTTCGATGCCACTTTTCTGATGACAATGTAAAATTATGAGAGATAGATTAAGCACGTCTGCCGGTACTCCAGACTCTCAAGTGGGCGGGGAAATTTTAACAGGTCCGCTAAGTATTAGATTATTTTATTTTACAGAACTACAATAAAAACAGTAATCAGCTTTCGCCTTGGCGCGGGTGTTATTCTAATTATAAACGCGAAATCTTCATTCATAATGGAAAAATACCGAAAATTGAAGAAACACTTAAATAACATAGCAAAACGAAATAAAATGAAATAAAAAACGGTGTTTTCCAAAATATAAAAAAAAAAATCACACGGAATAAAAAAAAAATCACACGGAATAATGTACTCAAGGTGATAATTGTTAATGTAATGTAATTAATAACTCAAAGAATAATGTACTGTAATGTACTTACATAATAATAGGTACCTACGCCATTTTGAGTATTTAACATTATTTACATTAAGTCATAGGCTTACATTAGTCACGAACGACGCTATACGCCGGCGCACCCAGCGTAGGCCCATCACTTCCACCATTACGGAGAGGAGTTGGGCATGGCTGGGACATGTGTTGAGGATGCCGTATGACAGTTGGCCGAGGAGAGCGCTGTTCTTCCTCCCATCAGGGTCTCGAAGACGTGGAAGACCCTCTCATACCGTGTTCCGTTCCTTCGAGGTAGAGCTGAGGGAGTTGGACATGGTGTGGGAGGAGGTCATAAGCATTGCGCAAGATCGAGCGCAGTGGAGAGCTCTTGTTGCCTCCCTATGCTCATGAGTGGAGTTCAAAGGGAGTTTTGATTTTATTTTGATTCATAGATAATAATAAGTACCTACTGTTTAGATATCTATCATTTACCTGCTGATAGTGATGGGCAGCGCTACTATACCAAAAACATCATAAAATTTTCACAAACGTTTTAAATATTGATAAAAAAAAGAAAACAGTCTTCAATATACCAATACAACAATAAGAAAAAGAAATCAGAGGTTGTCATCAAAAAACCTTATTGAAGACAAACTTATTGTAAGTATCGGTGAACAGACATATTAGGTGCTATAATTCGTTAAAAAGTAAGTATAGAGGACCACCCTATACTGATTACTGGGAATATCGAATAATATTCGTTCTTCCGTGTGGAACACAGTGATATAAAACTAGAACATTAAAATTTGAAAATAGAACAGATTCCATAATAATATGAAATTTAAATGTAAGTAATTAACGAATTGAACGCGAATTCTTGCATTAATAATTATCATTTAAATACTGAAATTTAAAAGTATGTAGACACATACTTACCTATACTTTATTTTTTTACAATCTTGTTAATTATACAAAGTTTCGGATATTCATGTCCCAAAGGTCATAGGAGTCTTAAAAACTGAAACCAATTTTATTTCAATTTCATAAATAAAAATTTATTAGACATTTTACTGCGAGACACTTTCTTTTCTTTCAACCACAAAAAATGATCCTTGTAGGAGTAACACTTTTTACGGGATTTTTTTTTTATTTCTCTGGCAATCATTCCATATTTTTTCGGCTATCCGAAAATTTCGAAAACAGAATTGGCGAAATCGATTCAGGTGTTCTCTAGTTTTAAAGAGACGCACGCACAGCTTTTTTATATATAGATAAGATTATGAACTAGATATTAAGAATAATAGCTCAAGTGCAACAACTGACATATGAATATGATGCATAGGTATTATAAAATGATTCCATTTCGGCCCTTACCATTCATGGTAGGACTGTCTATAATCCCACACCTCCCCTCTCCTTGCGTACGGCGCACAGTAGGCTTGCTTCTGTTTGTTTAAGGCTTTGAAGGAAAATGAGAAAGCTGGAAAAATGAGAAAGAAAAATAACGAAATAGATTTTGATATAGGTAAATAATATGTATCTACCAATATAGCGGCCTATGTAGGTACATACATATTTTCGCAATATAGTTTGATTTTATGGCAACATTATTTTGTTTTTTTTTTAGTCATGGCGTAGCCGTGACTAATGGCTTGGTGTATCCCCTTAGCCAAGATTATTTTCTTATTATCCTTGTATTGCCATACGTTTTATCCCATGTTATTAAAACGGTGGGTTGGTGGTAAGTAGGAATATTATGTGACGGTATATTTCTCTATTTATGGATATAATGTCAAAAAATATACGATTTTGAAACTTTTTTGTGCAATTATAGGCAGGTCGTTACACTGTCGTCCAATAAAAATTCTTATCAATCAGATGTCAATGATGGATGTGACCCGCCTTTATTTGCTCAAAGAGTTTCAAATTTGCATACCTTTTTGGTCATTCTCTCCCGAAATAGAGCATAATATTGCTTGAAGTAGACGTTACTTGTCCTCGCCCTTTTTCAGAGTTGACAATTACCTACTATTTTTACTGTCATAAAATTAAATGCGAGTTAGGTAAATAAAAAAAAAATGACAGATTTTCTACATGACAGTGCAAAAGGTAGATATTTAAAAAAAAAAACCACACTTTTACTAACAGCACCAATATCCTAATGATAGGGGTTAAAAAAATTAAACATTTGTAACAAATATAGATAAAATGGAAAACCCGAAATACGCAAATACCTAAAATCCTATTTAGTTATAATCTTTCTCTTAACACTTTTTAATCTGTTACTTAATATTGTGGCACAATGGAGCGGATGCGAATAGTGTAGACCGAGTCCGGGAAATACCCCCGGATCATCCCGCCAGGGAAGACTCTTAAGAGTATAATCACCGTACAAATAATAATATTGTAATAAGTACCACCTAACGATAATTGAACCCTTCTCTCTATAAAACTACCCTACGGTTCTATTGTTTTCTTTACAATAATAATTATATTTCAATGGATGAGGGTTCCTTCCCTCTGCCTGATCAGTTTCCCATGCTTCATCCCCGGAGGAGAGGACAATTATTATTACAGAATCGCAGCGCAGTGAACAGCGTCACCCACCCCATCTATTTGTTTTCACGCCCTCTATACAAATTCCGAGCCATTATCTCCTTGAGTGTCATAGAAAGATTGGAAACAATATACTTTCCCAATATACCAGCGGAACATATTGATTGTGAGGGAGACTTCCTTGTCTATGCCTTAGTTATAAACTGTCTTAACAATAGAATGAAGAAAGTATCTACCTATACTCACCTCCTAACTCCAGTCTCTTTACTAGTTCAAAAGTCCCGAAAGAGTAGAATCAATTTAAATCATTTCTTTTGGTGTACAAAGGACTTTAGTCATACGGCCCCAAATGTCTGAAATGCAACCGTTGACCAATAAGAAATCAACCAACTGCAAAGCAAACTCTGCATTGTTGCAACTTCTGAAATGTAGAATGAACTTCCTGTCTCCGTCAGAGCAGCTCCAACCATTTCGATAATCAACACCTCGTTTAAGACTTATCAATTTAGGAAATCGTTCCCATTCTTAAACTCTTTATTTGTTTCAATAAGCGGTTCTCCTACTTGCTCATGGGGTCTCTCAATTGGAACTTCCTCGCACCAATTCAAGGCGTTAGAGAATGTCTAGCAACATTAGGGGATCCAAGGCGGCAAAGTCTTCCACCTCTATCCTGTATTTTCCAACTCTTCTTGTTCTCGCACAATGTATGTACTGCATGGCAGTCTGTAAAGAGGCGTTTTTGCTCCTTCTCCATAGAATCTACAGGTTCCGTCATTCTCGAGTCCAAGCATCTAAGATTCGTTAAGAATCCTGGATATATTTCAATTAGGGTCTTACAGGTTTTTTGAAGTGGTGGTGCACCACATCTTGTAATATGTTAAAAAAAAACCTTTTGTAATATGTAACTACATATCTAATGTGTGTGTTTCTTTTATTTGCAGAGTTGCCGCTCTGACTGGATATGAACCTCAAGACTTGATCGAAAAGACTTTGTATAATTTCATCCACGGCGCCGATATATTGCACATGAGATATGCACATTTTACACGTAAGTGTTATGTAAAAAAAATAGTTGCAATAATAAAGGGAGTAATTTATTCTCTAGAGGATATTCTGAAAAAAGTTATTTGATTAATAATGTAATTTTAATTTAATTTGCAGTATTGTCCAAGGGCCAAGTCACATCAAAATACTACAGATTCCTAACAAAGGGGGGAGGATGGGTTTGGATGCAGAGCTATGCAACAATCGTCCACAATTCCAGAAGTTCTAGACCTCACTGCATCGTCTCCGTGAATTATGTTTTAAGGTATTTTATTCATATCAATTAAGTTTAGTAAAATCAATAAAGTTTCTCTTGACAAAATACTGCATTTTATATCACAACACAACAATTATTGCATTAAGCATTAATAATTATAATTCATCCTAATCTTTAAAACTAACTCTGTAGTATTCAGTTTAATATTTTTACATCTTCAAAGAGTTCCATTGATTGTTTATCAAATCGTTTCATGAAAATGAATTATGAATTTGAAATGATAGTTGGAATAGTAGGTAATTTTTCTTATACACAACTCACATCAAGTACATTCGGTTCATCTTTTATTTTCAACTTTCAAAACGCCGTATAGTACTTAAAAAAGCATATTTTTTACACATTATTCAGATAAAGACGAAAATTAAATTCTTTTTTATTTTTTACAGCGAAATCGAAGCTAAAGAATTAGTTCTGACAACAGAGCAAGGACCAGCATCTTTATCAGCACCAGGATCTGACAGCCTGCTCTTGTCGAACGTTGACAACGTCACAAACACCAGATTGACGCAGAACAACCATCATCAAGAGAACAACCTTCATCACATATCATCCATAGACAAATTCAATCCTGCAGAATTCAGCGACTCCGGTAGCGGCTACACGTATCCTGAATATTTATCAGTCGACATGTTACCCGACTTAGGAAACCATGTCCAAAACGATGTTGGCTATCACGATCTATTCTACAGCGGATCTTACAACGACACCAACGATCACAGCGCCAATTCTGTGATCCACCAACGACCTTTCTCAGCCGGTTCTTCTTCATGCAGTTCTGGCGAAAGCAGCGACATGGGGAGACAGTACAGTAACCTGCAACCAAATAACAACACAGGTCAAACGTATTGCCAAGAAGACAACCATCAGTTTCAGACCCTGCAGTGTTATAACCATCAGGCTGGACCTCCTCCAGCGTATACCAGTGTTATCGTCGCCGCAGCACAGCAATATCCCCATCAGCACGTCATAAACGACGAATATGCTGTGTTAGGATGATGAGACGCACCTTGGACAAGCGACGATGAAGCTTAGTTCGAGTGACAATAGAATGTGCCAAAAACTCTTTGATTTTACATAAGTGACAAGCTACTGTTTAAAGACAGTTTCGGGACGATAGGTACTGCTATAGCCGCTCTACGTCATATGGATGTAACGGCTATATGCAATTATTTTTTGTAATGATATTAGTACGCCCTTCGATGCTATCAAAGCCCTGTTTTACAATAAGTGCGGTGTTGTAATAAAGGACGATAATAAAGTAATGATTTAATGCCATTTTGTGAAAAAATTCTGTGATTTTCTTTTAATTAAAAATTTTAATACGAAACTATATGCAGTATTAAATGCAAGCTTTAAATTTGTATTATTAGTTTTTTATGTATCTAGATTAGAATTTATGTTAAAATATTTATTTTTAATAGTTACATACATAGATAATATTATTAAAATAGTCAAAAAAATCTTAGAATAACATATCATTATTCATAGTTTTAAGTTAGATACCTATGTACATATTATATTATTTCAAAATAATTATTATATTTTTAAAGTTGCAAGAATCAATAATAATTGTGCCATAATAATAGTTTATAAATTTTGTTTTTGCGTACTTTTTAAATGAATTGTGTTGTTAAATATTATGAAAATGTATATACCTAATTAATTTTAGTTTATGCGTGTGTAGGTAGTTAAAAACAATGTATTTAGTAAAAATACATTAAAATAGTGAATAGATACCGGTAATTTTTTTTAATAAGATTTATTTTTATTTTTCATTTGTACCTACACATATTGAGAAGCATTTCAAATTTCGAATTCCTTAGTCTTACCTTTATTTTTATTGCCATATGTACCTACTAGGTACTAAACAGTTTCGTAAGATTTAAAGGTTATGAAAAATACTTGTTTTTTTTTAATTCATGTTTTCATTTACTTGTTCAAATAAAAAAAAACTGTTTAGAAAAAAATTATGACGTTTTTGTGAACAGTTGTTCAGCTGCTACAGTGCCATATAATGGGTTAACTTTTTTAATTTTAAAAGCATAAATCGATCGGGGGTAATTTATTTGTTTAAAATACCTTCATATGGTGATGAAAATTCATATTTTCTATAATGTTTCTTTTTTTATAAACAATATTGTTTGATTTTATGAACAAAAATGTGTTATGTAAAATGTATATACTTACATAAATATGATTCTCAAAGGGCAGTTTCAGATTATTAAGATCAGGTAGGTACCTACTAAAATATGAAATGTTTGGGTATCGAGATATAGGTACCTACTTGTAATTGTAAATGAATAGGTATAAGGTATTTATTGAATGGCGAGTCAGCCATTTTGCATGAGAACTGATTAGTTGTAAGAATGAGAATAAAAAAATAAATAAAAATAAGTGTGATTATCTAAATATCACTTCGTAAAACTTATAACATATTAGTGTTTTTTTTTTTCATGTTTTTTTTTCATCTATGGATACTATACGAACCTCATAACCTACCTTAAGGTCTGAATGTTACATCCAGCCTTACGTGAAGAATAAAAGAGTAAATCGTTTGATTTTCTAAAGCCTAGTTTCCACTACACAGGCCCGTGGAATTTATTTTAGTAGCAAAAGTACATAGGTGCCTTCTGTCTACTGCCTAAAAATCGTTCAATCTTTGTTCGTATAGACGCAGACAAACAGTTCTCATGTGAAAGAAGTTTTCCAAAATGAAAAGCATGCATTCAAAAAAATCGACTAAAAATAAAGGTTCATCCATGTAATTTTTAGCCAGTGATGCGTGATGTGGGGTGCTACGACACGCTAAAAAAAAGAAAAAAAATTGATGACTCCAACTAATCTACTCCACAAATTATTGACACGTTTAGTCACTAAATTATTCACTACTCGATTAAAATAATGTCACAAGAAGTAAGGGCCTTACGGAACTCAATTACCTACTATTTTATAATAAGTAAGGAATTTAAATATAATAAGTCTTTTTTTTAAAGAATATTGCTTGAGTTATGTCATTTTGTTTAAAATCATGACTTATTGTAACGTAGGTATTTACATCGATCGTTACCCGCGTAATTCTAAATTTTAGTGGAAGCTGAATTTTAGCGGAACTGTTAGGGAATCGCCTTGGAAGTGTGTCAAATCGACAAATACCTATACATACCTACCTTCTGAAGGATACGTAGGTTATGTATTAAAAAATTTGAGAGACTAAATGAGGATCAGAAGAATTCCCACTAAAATATCAATAAATTGGATGCGCATTTATACAGTGTAAACTTTTCGAGTTGGACAACTGGACCATGGATCAAAAACGATCATCTCCAAAATTGGAATTTCACAATTAATTATTTTATTAGGTCTCATAAATAAAAATAATTATCTGAAAATAATTTAGCTTGATTATTTGGCTTAAATTTATTATTTTAGAAAAAATTAAAGGGCGCCGAGGGCCTGGCAGAGGACAAAACATGTCCTGACTGTTTTAGGGCCGATATTATAAACATTAGTTAGTTTTCAGTAACATTTTACTGACGAAACTTACTGGACGCCTTACTGTCAGTTAATAATTAGTCAATTAATAGTCTTTTGACAGGTGTTCTCGGTTTTCGTGCCAATTTTATCTTATTGAGCAATATCTTCTTCAAGTGATATGCAGTATTATTAAAAAAAAATATTTAGCGTCCATTTGACCTTCATTTAGGAACTCAAGACTCGTCAAAAGTAGCGATAAAAGAAAAATACTAGTAAAACTATATTTAATTGTTGACCGCGCACTATGGAACATTTTCCGCAGAAACCGATTAAAAGTTGCGTGCGAATATTGCGAAAACATATTGCATAAAAATAGGTATTTTTGACGGATTTTTTAGAATTTTCATTCCATAGTGCGGGGTGCTGTGAAAATCGATAGTAGCCAAAAATAAAATAATATTTTTGACTTAGGGTGTGTTTTTTTTACGACGCCGCACAGTACGATATTATGATAATCTAGCGGGACAAAATTCAGTTTAGGAACATGTCTTGAAATACTCTTAATTGCAATAAATTCAAAGCTAACATATTATACTACAATCGAGGAAATTTTTAGGAATCTATTCGAAAGAATAACTGGAATAAACGGTTCGGGATGGCCGGCCGCTATAGCCATACCGCCCGCTCGTTTGTTATTATGGATTCATACGTCCAAGTTTGCTCGATTAATACGCTGTGTTTCTGTGTGCTAGTCGTAATTTTATGCTGCAATCGTTTTTGTGGAACCATTTAGGTAAATGTTCATGTTTTATTTTCTTTGAATGTATGTTAGTTTAGTAATAAACATTTAATTAATAGAGAAAGGTTTATAGTGAATCATTAACTCTACTTAGTTAGTTTCCCATCAATATCCTGTCAGTTAAGTTTATTTTTCTGAAAGGTACATTTATATACTTCAAGAAAGATGTAAAATTTTTTGCGCATATTTGCGGCACTCATACAACATTTTTATATTTTCAGAATGACTACACAAATTTTTCGTCGTTTATTTTTTGACTCTTGGGTAGTTAACGTTAAGAAATCGAGACACGATGTTTTGTTAGATTATATTTTCAATAACTTGGTGTCCAGTTCATAACGGACGATGTTTTTCGAAGAGTTTGAAAGCAAAATTTAGTAGAGTTAGTAAAATATTTGGCGAAAAATGGTCGAAATCAGAAAGACATGGAGAACGCTTTCTATGAACGAATTCCTCGTGATTAGCAGCTAATATATCATTTACAGGTAATGTCATCGAAACTGTCGTTAATGTTTCCCAACCTGAAGCAGGTAACCCTCCCGGAAGACCACAAAAAACATACAATTTTACAATGAAAGAACAAATATACGACGAGTTTGTCATCTTGAAACTACGCCAGCATAAGAGATATCGATGACAAATAAAATACAGATTCGCCAGTCAGGGAAAAAGTATTCTGCAGCTATTGTAAGGGAGATTTGCTTGTATTCACATAGAAGAGGTATATTAATAAAAAAATCACGTTTGTATTTAATGAACCCAAAGCAAAGTGGGCAAGGGATAAAATAATAATTCACATTCTAATGATAAAAGTTTGTTCAGCATTTCTATGGTGCCAATAAAAATTTAAAGCCGAAGTAATAAGCAAATTGTTTGACAAGACGTCATCGAATAAATATTTTCGATACTAATTTCCTTTGTATAAATAAATATGTTCTATTTTTAAATTATACCTCTGAAACTATAAAAAATATTTACTTATTTATTTTTAACCATCTTATAAAACATAAATGCATTCATTCACCCTTTGTATCCTACATAGGGGCATAGGGAAGCAACAAGAGCCCTCCACTGCGTTCAATCTTGCGCAATATTTCATTAGGTGCATGAACCTCCCCCTACCCCCATCTGATGGGGCGCAGGCGCCCGAGGCTTGTTTTTTTTTATCCTTTTCTGACCTGTTGGAGTTCAAGGACGTGAGATGGTCAACGTAACGGTCCCGATCTGATTTTTCGATTTCCTGTCTGTTACAGGATGCTCGAAAAACCAGCAAACAGGGCAGAGGTGCTATAAAACAAGGGTATATGGCCAGAGGAACATAAATATGGGAAAAAATAATTTTGTCCCGCTAGATTCTCAAAATATCGCACTGTGCGCCGCGAGTAATAGTAAAGTTTTAACACAATACTTTATCAGGTGTTACTCGATCGTAAGGAATATCAAAGTAAATGATAATCGATTAGTAACATGCATACCAACATCACAATGCTCAAAAACATTTTTTATCAAGCAAAATTATGATAATATGACATTTTTTAATGACTAAAATATTGTTTTTTTGCTATAGCTAACGCTTTGCTATTACTAACGATCGAGAAACCTACCCTTAGAGGAAAGGTGTAAGAAGGCGTGGCTGACCGAGAATGGCGTGGATCGAACACATCGATTCTTTTCTCAAGCAAGGTCAGGTCAGAAGTAAGAGAAATCGAGAGAGGTTGTATGAGAAATGGCATGTCGTTGGAAGAAGCGAACGAAGTGCATGTGCTTGGATAGAAAGGAGTGAAGGTCCGTTACCCCTTACGGGATACAGCGTGATGGGTAAAAAAAAACTGGTCTGTTGTTTATAAAATCGGCCCTTAGAATAGGGTATTTGACTAATTTCCAGAAACCGTTTTAAATTATTCTACGATACATTATAAGCACATTCTCTTTATATTTTCTGAAGATATGCCATATTTTATATGAAAATCATGTTTAAAGTTTAAATATCCAAAAACGCGCGTAAAACGCTGTCTTGTATAATGGCGCTGGTCACGTGGTGCATTTTACGTCACACTTCTGTATTGGTATGAGGTTGATGACTATCATTTACCATGGGGTGACGTCACCTTGACGTCACGGGGACCACAACTAATCACAAGGCGTTTTCATCGGTGACTAGTTCCATAGAAATATTTGGATTTTTATTACGTGTTTTTATAAAAAATAAGCCTATTTAAGTTGTAAAATAAAAGAAATAAGCTTCCTTGGGCCATTTTCAAACAGGATGACCACAATCTGTATCTTATTTTTCATAGTGTCAAATACCCTATTGTAGCAATATGGATATATCGGACTTTATATTCGTTAACTGATTCTTTTCCATCGAATTAACTAGACTACATAGGTATAGGTACGCTACGCACCCTCACACACAGAGATCTATAGCGAATAAGGCTTGTTGAATTATTATACCTATTATGCACTCTGTGAAGGTTTCAAACAAGACCGGTCCATTAGGTATGTCGGAGTTCATATTACACGCTACGGTTTTTAGCGCTGGGCCCCATTCACATTTTATAGCTGCCTTTTGTTCAAAGCATTAATAATCCACATACCTAGGTACACATGTTGTCGGTTACTTATAAATAATCATCATCTTAGACATATACCTACTTGAAATTTTGAAATAAATGTGCATATCTACCTACTTGTAAATAAGCGATAAAGAAATGAGAGGTTCATGGATTCTTGGAAACCTGATGAATCAGCAGATAACGAAGATGGTAAAGGAACCTTGAAGAGTAGGTACCAGATGATCTCATGGGAAGTAAAGAATACCTACAATAATTTCTGTGGATTTTACCTACTCAATCTTGAAGATCTGCACTGAGAGAAAAGTAAGGGGGAAAAGCTCGTATTTCTTGAGTTTTTTCTCGTAAGAACTGTTTTTTTTGACTCAGAGTGAAGCATTGGTTTTTTCAATGCTCCGTCATTGAATTTTCATACGAGGTATTTTCCCGTACGGTTTACTGGAAATTAGCAGGTATTGGAGAGGAATTGATCTATGCAATGTCATTGAATTTTTAAATTATAGTTCATTGGAAAAAGCAATGCCGTCATTGATATATCTAAGTAAGAGTCTTTATTTTTTCTATTAACGTACGGGAAACAATCGATGCCGTACGTGGTATAAACCGTTACATCATTGATAAATCTAAGTAAGGGCCTGTATATTTTCTAGTAGCGTACGAGAAAAAACCAATGACGTACTTGGTACAACCCATTACTTCATTGATATATCTAAGTAAAGTCCTTTATATTTTCTAGTATAGTACGAGGAATTACCAATTCCGTGCTTGGTACAACCCATTACTTCATTGATATACCTAAGGAAGAGACTTTTTATTTTCTAGTACATTACGAGGAAAATTAGGCTGTAATTGATTCAACCAGGTAGCAACCCCTTTCTTACCTATTACATCATTGCTATCTAAGCTCTCAATACCTACCTAGATCTAAAAATTCCACACATCCAGGTGATTGAGTTTGTCTTCTTCGTACTTGATACGTTTTCTCCCAGTTGATCAAATCAAGACACTTTGGAGGTATTGATGACTTGATGAAATTTTGGCGTCTCCCTAGATTACATTCGGCTCGTTTTGTGAAGTTTCATCTAAATTATAAACTGATGAGTTGGTGACGCATAGTCTCCTTGAGGAAACTCGCCAAACAGCTGGGAGAATACACCGTCTTCTCAGGCTATCCCTCAGTTGTCTTCCGTAGGTATGGATCACACATGTTTACCTAACATCTACAATGTGTTAATTTCGAAACTTGATCAAACGAATTGTACGAATAAAATATTATCGATGAAATTGCGGAAGTTTTTTTGGAATATTCTTCTTTATTGATGACTTCACTTATAAAAGAAAAAGAAGAAGAATTTTCCAAAGAAAATCGCAATTTCATAGATAGTTTATTTTGTCTTTTATATTTATTTATTATCCTTATACGGCACTTAATTTTTTATGTCCACACTTGATCAAACGAGTTTTATGAACAAAAAAAATATAGCAATAAATTGATAATATAAAAATAATATTTTTTTTAAGTAAAATCACTTGATCTCAATTGAAGGTCTTTATATAAAATAGAAAAAAAATATCTATTTCCCAAAAAATAATTACCAAATTCATTGAAAAAAAAAATCTGTTAAGTATACCTACCTACTTATTTATAAGAAAATAGGTTGTTAACCTGAAGAGAAAATAAATATGAACACGAAGTTTGAATTAAGGTATCTATTTCAATTTAAAGTGCCAATTGCAATTTCAACGTAAAATGTTTGTCTTTTGTTCGTACAATTCGTTTGATCAATAATTATTCAGATAACACATTGTATAGAGAAATATAACTAGGTACATAATTTGTTAAATGATTTTAGTATAAACTTTTATGTAATGAGTAAACAAGTCTTGCATCTACGAGCTCAAGCAAACTAATGGTAGATCTAAGAGGTAGGTCGATTGCGTCTGGTAAAAAAATATCCCTACTCCGTCTGGAAATCACGGACGTACTTGTGAAAACCCCGTACGAACTTGGTTTTAACAGGTGCCGCACGGGAGAAAGTCAAGGGCCTGGATTTTTTCACGTTGTCCTTGCGAAATTCTCGTATTTACTTGTTTCTGTTGAAATTAATTATTGTCATTGGATTTTTCAAGTTTACTAGCTATTTTCCATTACCTACCAGCTCTTACCTATTATCCTATTATTTGTACTGGCTTTACTCATAACCAAAGAAATAATGGAATTTACAACAGAAATATATTTGACTTGCATAGGTTTTTGAAATTGTACGGATGTCCAGGAAAAACTCCATGCTCCGTCATTGAAAATACCAATGATGTCTCCGTAATAGAAAAAAACAATTCCCGTACAGGATATTTTAAATTATTATAAATTGAATCATTGTTTTATTCCAGTTGCATTGGTTTAATCAATGACATACAGCATTTACATTATTTCTATTCTTACTGGAAAAAACGTAAAACAAGTAAACTTGTTTCTTTCAATGAATTACTTGAATAATTCCCTGATCCGTGAATTTCGGAAATTCCATTCTTGGGAATGGAAATAAGCAGATAAGGTGAATTGATTATTTCAATGATAATGGTTTTTTTCATAAAAGTTTATGATTTTTTCTTGTATTCTGCGGTTTTTATAAAACCATTTACTGTACGTGCCTTCATCATGACAAAATTTCTCTCAGTGTGCAAATAATTTTGTAAAAAAAGGAATAATTTCATTATCTCTCTAGGCACATAAAGAAGAAAAAACCTATAAAATTATTTCATTTTTCTTAATAATTTTTAATTGGTATCTACTTGGGACTTTTTTTTAATGAATATGGGCTCACCAAAAATGATCACAAATCTACTTTTGACATATTTCACATTAAACAAAGTTTGTTCAGTGAAATATTAACTGTACCAACCCCTATTCTGAATTTTACTCACTAACGTGTGAAACTCACGGCAATTTTGTATGGGCTTCGAAGCTTTCCGAAGTATTCTGTAGGGGTGCTATACATGTTTCCATACAAAATTTTGTTACTTAACGCCAGCGTAAATGTCACGGAAACTTAGAATAGGGGTACTGGTTCGAATGCTACTGTAGGTAGGCACCTAACTACTCAAGACGAGTATAAAAAATCGTGTCAAGATTTTTGACAAGTTTTTTTTTCATTTCAATGACACGTCATTGAAGCTGCGCAAGATCGAGCGCAGTAGAGGGCCCTTGTTGCCTCCCTATGCCCCTGAGTAGGGTCAGACAGGGATTTTTTCATTTAACTGATTTCAGATAACTACCTTTAGAGAAGAAAAAAAGTACTCCTCTAGTCGTAATCTATCCATGCATCATCTTTACATAAGTACATAGATAGATATGAATGTCAAGCAACTAAATCTAAAAATAAATCAATGGATAGCATTCTATTTATTAGGTACCTCGTACCTATGGGTACATCATTATATTGTTCACTTGTCACCACTTATGCCACGTGTCTCTAAATAATGGGAACATTCATAGGTATGTCAATTTAGAGCGAATCATTTGAAATAAAGGCAAGAGATGGCTTTAAGCTCATTGTCAAATCAACTCGAAATAATTATAGAAATAAAAAAATAGACATTTCTGTACTAGGCCGTAGGGGATGAAACACAATTATTGGGGTAGCTTTCGGAAATAATGAGTTAGTGTTCAAAATACCCTTGAGGTACCTACCTATTAGAAAATAATTTTCATCACATTTTTTTAGTTTTTTAAGTGTCCCGGGAGAGGCAGGTTATCATAAAATCAGATCGGGATCGTCAGCCTGGACTGGAGAAATCCTTTGAACATTAATTTTCCGATGCCTTATTTGACTTTGAAAAACCTAATAAGATTTCGATACCTACCTACCTAAAACCTAAACAAGTAGCCTTCACTTTTCTGGAAGTCGGAGAGGCTAATTGCTGTCATATTTATAATGACCGTTGTTCTTCCTCCCATCAGGGTCCTGAAGCGACAAAGACGACCCTTTCCTTCGAAGAATAGCTGAGGGGTACGTACGTGGTATGGGACGAGGTTATCACAACTGCAGAGGATCGAGCTCTTGTTGCCTCTGAGTGGGATCATAAACGGAGTATTGATTGATTATTATTAGTTATGTATAGAACTCCATCTATAATCACTTAGGACCATTTTGAGTTTTAAAGCACCGATGTTATTCCCATGCTCTTCTAAGAATATTTCCTTTGGAACCTGCTCCAACCCACTTCAGCCCCATGCACAACCTAAAAGATCTAAGTCTGTTAACTTAGATACTAAGACGATACGAAAATGAGATTCAATCACATAATTATATATGTATTAAAAAATAACTGACATTCATTTCCGTTCTGGATCCAGCGCAGCATCCACAAAAATACTTCAGATTGAAATAAAACTTTAACCCCGACTAAGATTTTCTAGCACGGCCATAACATTACGCCTGGTGTTATTTTATCGGAAATAAAAATAAATCCCATTCCACTGTACCAACACCCGTAAAAACAATAACAATCCCAATTACACTAAATCCCCATTAATCCGCCCTTTTGATCTCTCCCCTTCACGTTCCATTAGTTTCATTGCCGGTTAACACAACTTGCCTGTACAGTGTACCTACTACCATACCAACCCCTAGAAATAACAATTATATTTAGTCCAATTCTTCCCCTAACGCAGGATATTCGCCCGTTTGATCCTGCAATTTAGACGATGGAAATACTTACCGCAAGTAAGTGCTTACATATGAAAAGATGTATGACCGATAGGTACATTGTTAAATATGGGTAGACATTTATCAAAGACTAGCAGCCGGACTTGTCGGACGACAGGCATAGAAAAAGGTCAATCATTGTTTGATTCTTGTCTGATTTTAGGATGAAGATTTTAGTGAGCTGTATTATCGTTTTCTTCTTCTTCAGTCTCTTGCGTCCATTTCTGAACATAAGCCTCTCCATTCTGCCAAATTAGCACAAGCCACGATGTCGTCACACCATCTCATCATTTGCTTGATTCCGTTTTTTTCATTCCCAACATGAACGCCACTGTAAAATCATTTTGGTCCACCTACCATTCTTGCCACATTGACAGCCCACGACCACTTCAGCGTATTGTTAAGTCTTGGTAAACCTCCATGTAATTTCTCCACTATCGTTCGTAAACCCCACATTTTCTCCTTTTATTTATACTGTGAGACATTTTCAGAAAAATAATTGAATATCAATGAAACCAATACACAACCCTGTGGCACTCCAACTCCAAAAACAAATGGCAATAACTTTAGGATACCTATATCATTTTAAATGAATTAATTCTCATAAAGATAGGTATAAGATGATATTGAATTGGGTGTAATGTTTTGAACAATATCCTGATGGAGGTATAGCTTCCTCAGGTGCACGTGGCCCATAAACAGGCGTGCGCTCGCTGACAGGTCACCCGCTGCGTGATTGTTAGTCAACTGACAGAGTTCGCTGCTTGTCGTCTATACCTATTATTGTCTTACTCCCGTCGAAAGTCGTCATTAGTTTTTTGAAAATGGAACAATCGAAATAATGAGAAGAGTTCCCATTCAAATAGGTATCTATTCTTTTGGAACGTGTGAAAATAAGAATAAAATATTCGAGTAGGTATCTTATGACTACTGACACGTAGGTATATGTCAACTTTTCACAAAAGTCCCGTACCTATAGGTACCTACCTAAATCTTTCAGGATTATGGCTATACCGGGATAAATATCTACCCACCTAATAAATCACAATCTGACCGAAATACGGCTTGTAGACAGGTGGTATAACAATCCAAAATCCCTTTACAGTTTACGCCCCACTTAGGGGCATACGGAGGCAACAAGAGCTCTCCATTGCGCAATGCTTATGACCTCCTCCCACACCATATCCAGATTCCTCAGCTCTGCTTCGAAGGAGCGTTTATTCAGGTAATTAAAGTATAGCTAGGTACCGTTCTATTCTTTTTTTTTACCCATCACACCGTGTCCCGTAAGGGGTAGGCAGAGAGAACGGACCTCCACTCTTTTCTATCCAAGCATACCTACTTCTTGCGCTTCTTCCACCAACATAATATTTCTCATACACCCTCTCCTATTTCTCTTACTTCTTACCTGGCCTTCCTTGAGGACGAAATTGATGTGTTCGATCCACGTCATTCTCGGTCGGCCACGCTTTCTTACACCTTTCCTTTCAGCCTTATGAATTCTCTTTGTCATTCTGTCTGCATCCATTCTTTCCGCATGCCCAAACCATCTCAACTTATTAACTTTCATCTTTGTCACAACTCTTAGGTACCTACCTACTTCAATACAACATTCCTTCCTAATATTTTCATTCCTTTCCATATCCCATAAAGTTTTTCCACATAGGTACCTATTCTTCGTAGAGATTTCATCTCTACTGCATTTATACTATTCATTCTTCTTTTTTCGTCCATGTCCACGTTTCACAACCATACATCATCAATGGTAACAGGATTGCGTTATGCACTAGTTTTTTTGCTTGTAGTGAGACGTTGTTGTTTCTCATTATAGGTCTTAGTGCACCGCCCACCCTGCAACCATCAGCAACTTAACTTTCTATTAACCTTTCTATTCTACACTACCTAGTAAATTTAGTTGATTAGCAGAAGCGGCTCGTGCCATAAATCACAGGGAGTGCATACAAAAAATGTACCTACCTCCCGAAAACATGTTTATGACGTCAAGACTTTGTCTTTGTCCATCTGAAGAAGGGAACAGTCGTTCCCGAAAACATGTTTATGGTAATAACATAATTTGCAGTATCACAAAGTTTAGTGAAGACTCGTTTTATTTTTACATCAGTGAAAATGGACTAGGTACTACCAATCACCCTCGGCCGAAACTATCAACAGCAATATATAACTAACAACTAGCCTTATGGTGTACATATATATGGATTATTTTTAAAAAATCCACGGTAACCGTATTTTTCAACACATTGCAACAATAAACGAGAAAAAATTAATTGTTAGATTAAAATAAACGAAGCAATCTACAAGGAATCCCTTTATATTAAGAATATTGTTCCGATTATTTCCTTGGAAACACTCAATACGCGGCTCAACATACGGTACTTCTGTCAATAATATTATGAATAGGTATTATAAACTATAAACCAATATTGCATGCACGTATCTCAAAATTATCCTAGTAAAATAACCGTTGGGCATATTTCTTATAAGCACGTTCAAAGTGAAACGTTGGGCGATATTAATTGTAAGCTTTTCAAGGACATCGGTGGTGCAGTGCCCACGAGACGTGGATTCCTTCTCATTCCCACACACTGGATTTTCGATCTATGGATAGTCCGTTTCACTCACTCCACCGTTCACGCTGTTTGAGAAATTTTCATACAAAATCAACAATATTCGCGTGCATATTGAAATGTGCACTAGGCCGGGCCGATTTGCGTTTCTTCCATTATTGCTAACGTAATAGTTATACTTTAGTGCTAAATGCTGTTCATAATAGGTTTGCAAAATATTTTTCGATTTGAAAGATATCTTCTGTCTCCGAATTGAGCTCAAAATTTCAAAAAAATGTAAAATTTATCGTATTTTGAAGCAGGTATAAATAAATTAAAAATATCTTTAACTTAATATTTTTTAAGATTGTATCTCATAAAAATGACGGAATAATCAGTACTGTATGATATAAAGCATAAAAATGCAATTTTAGATAGAAACAAAGTATATAGAGCGCCGCGAAAAACCAGAGAAAATCTCATGAAATGAGAAAAGGGTTAAAAATACCAGTATTGTATTTTGATGGCCCTAAATCAAAAGTTATAGGCAAGTGATTAGAAAAAGTAGTCAAAAAATACAGATGAACAATAAATAAGATAGTGTTAAAGGAAACTGATTCTAAATTGATGGAAAATTTGGAAAACCGAAACCGATAGAGAGATCGATATTTCATTTGATCTTTTACTTGTCGTCTGATGTGATGAAAAATAAGTGTAGGTAAATATCGGAAAACATGATTGAATAATTAGTTTGCGGGAGAAAAGACTAATAACACCATTAGAATGAATTGTTTGCTTATTGCAAACCACAAGTAATCCCAATTGAATGAGTCGCCGGTAACTTAGAAAAAAAACGACTAGTAACAATAATAGGTAATTATTAAAGTTTTTGTAAAATAATATTATATGATATTATAAAAGCATTATCAACATATTATGTTGATAATGCTTTCTCAAATCATCATACGCATTCTGACCAAATTGGAAAACAACTGGAAAAAAATAATTGATATTGTGTTCCAGGTGATTACAACAAAATCTACTATTTTATCATTTCATAATCTACGAAAAGATCAATTATATTTATTATAAATTGGCACAGTCATACCAACAGGGACATTTTTTAATGATTTAGGCATCTGAGCTCCAGGAAAAATGTTCCATGTTAGATCGCTAAACTAAGCTAATAGGATTCTGCGACTGCGTTTCTTTCAGAAATTTTGATGACCTTAACTTATCTTTATTTTTAATGTTTGTGCACCAACTTACCTTGTGACTGTTCCCGTTACTTATGGAAGTTTAATTTCTTATCCATATATTTATCAGATGATCAAAACTGTTATATAAACTGTAATTACTAAAATAAAAAGATATTTCGCTCAAAATATAGTATGTAGTAAGAGAATGAACCGCTCGCCGGATAGTGAAAGCTCGAATTACCCGAAAACACGCACTTTTGATCCTTGGTAAATTTTGAAGCATCTTTTACAAGAACTACGTAATAGACAGACAGCAAAATGTAACAGAAATACCAATCGACTTAAGTATCCAACGAAGATCTTACGGCATTCATTACATACAATGGCGAAGATGAATAAATACAGTTTCCTGAATTTTTCTTGACATATCCAAGGAGTTTGACAATCTGTGAAATTGTCAAAGAAGCCTCGCCAATTATTCGAAGAAATTCTTCAAGAGAAGATTATATAAAAGCTTAGAAAGCAACGAGTAAAAAATATATCAAAGCCAATTTATCAAAAACAATCACTGCAAAATAACATAATTTCATATACTTACATTACATAAAAAATTTAAAAGTTTTATTTATTATTTTTGTGTAATTAAATAAATAGAAGTATGTACTTAAATTATCTGAGGTATAATAAAAAAAAATGAATAAAAAAACAAGGCCGTAATCATTTTACATGATTATTATAAAAATGTCAGTTAGTATGGGATATTTTCGTCCCATACAAAACTTCAAAGTCGATTCGGAGACAGAAGATCTTATTTTTTTGTCATGAAATTTTGTAGATAGTTATAATACATCATAAGGCAACAAATTATCACTATTACATTAAGATTAGAAGCACTTTTTTAACTTCCATACAAGAACGGCCCAGCCTAATGTGCACCCGAGTATCGGTATTTTATATGCGAGGTATTCTAGGGCGCGCATAATATGCGCGCGTGCAAGAATATATTATATTCTCACTTGTTCCCGCCTCAGCTTAGAATACGAATGAAATAATTATGGATGTTTTATAAATATTTTAATGCTATTATTTTATTTTTTTATACTATTTTTTTAGTTTGCTTTTGTTTCTGGGGCGCAGTGCACATTATGCACATATGAACGGACCGCCTCTGTTGATTAGGTACCTAAATACAAATTGGACACGGGAGATTAAAAACCAAAAGGACCTTTCAGGAATATTTTGTTTTTTTTTTCCATAACCAGTTACTTACAGGATTTTTTCAAAATTATTAAATATATCTACCTAATGCAAACTCGATTTAGTTAGATTTTAATTTGTTCCAAAATAAAACATCAGCAGGTAAATAATTGCTTGAAGTAAACGTAGCAGGTAGGTACTTAGGGGGCGTCCATTAATCACGTGAGCCCAAAAGGGGGAAGGGGGTGTGGAAAAAAATCACGAAACATCACGTAGGGGGAGGGGGGTCTAGTGAGAACATCACGTGCATTCCTGATGAATTTAAAGAAAAACAGTTACACTATTAGAAATTTTAATACCTACCTAATTGACGAAAATTATAATCATAAGTTTCTGAATTCTTAGTACTAAAAAAAGTACACGTGATTTTTGGAGGGAGGGGGATTCTGAAACATCACCAGGGGGGAGGGGGGGTCCTAAAAAGTTTCAAAAAAAATGTATCACGTGATTAATGAACGTCCCCTTACCAGGTATGCTGCAGGTGTATTGAAATTATGGCGGTTATGTAATATCGAATTTTTATCACACAAACTAATTTTCTATCTGATGACAACCATCCATCAGAACCATCCAGAACAAAGAGCCATCTAGCGGAGTGCGACGAATACATCTCGTACTTTATCAACTAGCTTTGGATATTTCACGCCAGAGGGAGAACTCACCGCCTATTTTTTAAAGAATATCTTGCGTGAATAATCCTAGTATAAAAGCTTTTTCAAGATACAATTTTATTACTCTTTTCTTCAGAACCCACTACCAGTGCATATTATTGTAATTAGTTTTTAAGTTAAAATACATTTTCCTGTGATACTTTATTTTTATTCACTAATATAGTGTTTGTGTTTTTTATAATATAAATCGAGTTTCATTTCGGTAGTTAGTCAAGTTCCTTGTTAACTGTTTAATCCAGTTCATAAAGAAATAGTGAAACTTGGTGAGTACTCCAGATATTCTTGATCTTGCAAAAACTCATAAGAGAGTATCTCATCTTCAGATAAAGACCACTTTTTCCAATATCATTTGACCTTGAGAAAAGAAATCATCACTCCTTCTTCATCTCAATCTCATCTCATCTTATGGATCAGATTCAGCCAAATCTGAATGCCATAAATTGGTGACCCCGCGACGTTCGAACACCCTTCAATTATCTACTTAATCCATCATTTTCCAATAATCTCCAACAATCCATTAACATTCTCAAACAAATTTTTCTCAACAATCATTCTAACAAAATTGTCACATGTACACCTTCGTCCACTAATCCATTTCGAATATTTAACAATCTATACATTCATTCCAAATTATTTCTTTCACAAAGCCATCTAAATAATATTGTCCCACAATTAAAATTTTCATACCACATACTACATTCAAAACTAAGCGCGTCCAACATCCATTTATCATTCGGCGCAACTTCACTCTACTGCGAGTACAACTGTCAAAATAGCTCACCAGCCGTTTTGTTCGCGATCAATATTTTCAAATTTTAGACAAAATATATAAATATAGGGTAAAATCTTGTGCAAACTCGAAAATTCAACTGGTTCTGAAGGGATGAGTCATCCGATGGGTCACAGGCAAGTAAAATCTTTTAAAATACCATTGTAAAACGACATTCAGCACATAAATTTTTCCAAACAATTTCAACCCATCGGATTATTTTAAAAGCCTCTTGTTTTTCTGCCTTCTATTTATTATTACAAACATTTAATCAATAATGCCTAAACCTTGTAAAAACGATATTAAAATCTTCAAAAAAAGAAAAAAACTTAAAATTTGTGAACAATAAATTTTGTAGGTTAAATTTTTTCACGATACAATGTCACATCGAATTTTTTTCATAAAACTTTTCAAGTCTCAAAAATATTAGGTACTTATCGTTTCATAATCAATATTTCTAGTAGGTACCTACACTACAGTCCTACGGATTAAACTAGGTAGGTACATCTTAAAAAAAAAGTCATTGCCATTTTAAAGTAGGTATTGTCGTATCTTGTGTATTTTGCCTATTTATTGTAATTAAAAGTAACACTGAAAAACTTTTTTTAATAAATCTTCAAAAAATTGCTAATTATTTTACCGTGGTCTAAAAAAGTTTTTGGAACACTGTATCAAATTATTTTATTGATATGGCAATTCGCAACTGAATGTATTATGGCAACAAATTAAACAAATGTCAGGCTTAGCTGTCATTGATGTCGTTTACGTTTCGTAACCTAAAAATAACCTAATATTTTATTATTTTTAACTTTTATATGATAACAACACTTTACGGTTTGATTAAATCAATTATGTGAATAGTATAATATTAATCTATTGTGTTATCATTATGGAAAATACATCGAAAATGTTTTTGACACCCTTGATGGTTTGTAGTTTTTTGTTTCTTTTAAAACGAATAATATAAAACACACGGCTTTATTTTTAGGTTGTAATATTAATGCATTGTTAATTATAAAAACAAATAAAATATACGTGGTAATTATATGTTTTTAGTCTGGAGGTATTGCTGGGCTTACAGTAGATGTAAGTCTGTACCCCATAGACACCTTGAAAACTAGACTTCAGAGTCGGTCTGGCTTTTGGGCTTCCGGAGGATTTTCAGGTGTGTATCGTGGCCTCGGCGCAGTTGTAATGGGCAGTGTGCCATCAGCTGCGCTATTCTTTTTATCTTACGAAGCTATTCGATCATTACCTGGAGATGACTTTAACAAAACCTACCAACCTATTGTAAATATGATGGCTGCTAGCGTTGGAGAAATGGTAAATAAGTTATTCTAGTTCGTTGTTAATATTCAATTCCTTCACTTTTAGATTCAATGCTATTTACTAGATTTATATTATTGTCATTTGCCATTCAATCCAATGTATTATTTTACCCGTGCCGAAGGATGTATGACTAACTGGTTGATTAGTAACTAACGGAGGCTCCCTGATAACCAGGCAACCTCGGGGTAACTTTTTGCCTTACGCCTACATGCGGAGGTCTGTAGAAGCGGACTTTATTCTGGTTATGGAGGATGTACCTGACACCTCTTTAGAGACGAACTGATGTGGTGGTAGATATAATGGGTACTTCTGCATCAGTGGTCAAAGGGGATATAAAGTCACATGATCAAAAGCAATAATTGTTGAGATGGGATTCGTGGAGATCAAAAAGATGATTAAGGAGACTTCTTGCAAAGTACAGGAGCCGAGAAAAGGCTCTGTCACTCTGCAAGAGGCCTCTGGAGATGGGGTACAATATCTATGTTGATATTACGGGCCTAAAAATATTTACGTAGTGGAAATTGATTGACAAGCTTTCACTAAAATGTAAAGAATGTTACATATTATACAATTCCTTTAATGTTTCTGATAATATCATCATTTAAAATTAAACTGTAAGTTGCTTTATTATAACTTTTGTTGGTTTTCAGATGGCTTGTATAGTCAGAGTTCCTACGGAGATTGCAAAACAACGGAAACAAGCTTTGGGAGCTGCAGTGTCTAACAAAAGTAGTCTGCAAATACTGGCTGAAGCCTATCGGAGTGAGGGCTTTAGGAAAGGCCTCTATAGAGGATTCTTTTCAACAGTTCTAAGAGATCTTCCATTCAGTTTCATACAATTTCCATTATGGGAGTATTTTAAGGTCGTATTGGCTGAACAGAACTCTGACAAGACAATTACTTCTTTTCAGGTAAACCCATACATATTTTGTCCTTTAGATCATGGGTCGGCAACCTGCGGCTGCAAGATTCTCGCCGCAACGCACATGACGGACGATATTATACACAATCGAGTGAAAGGATATTAACTACAATAAATGTGGTTAAAATATACACTTAGCGTTTGATTTTTAAAACTAAAATAAATATTGTAGGTATACCTACTGCAAGTGCGGCCCGCACCTATTCCCATGAAAAATATTTGGCCCTTTTACAACAAAAGGTTGCCGACCCATGCTTTAGATCATTCTTTAATTTGTTGATTATACATTTTTATTTAAAAGTATTGAATTCTCTCTCTATTGCTTATTAATACTTGTTGTAACAATTAGATTCTTTTTATAAGTTTAGCTCTTTTTCCCTGTAAAATTGTGGATTAGCTTTGTGCTATACTGACTCCCTGCTATCTATCCACTTGGGTGGCTTGGCTGGGAGCCATCTTCCATGGAATCTGCAAATTAACATGAGGGAGTCTATATAAGTTAGAATCTGCATGGTTGCCGTCTTCATCTTACTATTATTCTATTCTTTTTCTTAGTTTACCTCAGTTGTAAATCATTTTCTATCTCACTTGCACTATCTCTCTCCCACTTACTGTTAGGCGTAGTATTAACAATAATAATTACTACATCTGTACATAAGGACCGAGTGAAATTGTTTGAAAATGATTTGCAGCCGAAATTATCTCAGAAAAGAATAGGATAGATAACATATAAACAATTTCTCGACCTTCGTTTCTAAAGGTCTTCACAGCTTAACTGTGAAAGTTTTCATTTCTCATTAGCAAACTAACAAAACTGTTAAACGAATTGTCAATTATGTAATTTTATTCTTTCAAATCGATCATTCAAAATGTATTTATCACACACAGTTTCTCGTTTTTCAATGACTTCAGATGTAAAATTCCTGTAAACGAAATCAATGTGTGATTCATGTGAATTTCCATTTCACAAACATTTTTTTTCTACTAGTGCTAACAGTACTCTTTATTTTTAGCATGCCCTACGAATCTCGTTTAATTTCCTTGATTATTGTTTCAGTAACATTTATATAACATTAATTTGCTAGAACGTCATTCCTTTCCTTGTCCCTATTGAGTCTTTCCACATTTATTTTATTTATTTCTATTTAGAATATTTTGATTTTTATTTTTCAGTCTGCTTTATGTGGGTCCATATCTGGAGCTATTGCTGGTGCCTTGACAACTCCTCTAGACGTAGCAAAGACAAGGATAATGCTTGCTCCCGTTTCCACTAATCAACTCACAGTTAGAAGAACATTAGGAAATGTATATTTAGAAAACGGTCTTCGTGGACTATTTGCTGGACTGGTTCCGAGAATAACAGCTTTCGCACTTGGTGGCTTTATATTTTTAGGAGCTTATGACTATTCTTCGAAATTTTTGAAAAAATATTTCGCAAACTAATTTATTTTTTGTTAGGTTATTTTTATTTTGAAAAAATCTGTGATAGAAATATATTCTACAAAATACCTAAAATATAAATAGTTGACCAAAGCAATAATATAACCAAGTATATGGGTGTATTTCTATGAGACTGGGAGAATAGCAAGCGTAAAATAGGCCTCCAGTTACACATGTTAATTACCAAATAATGTTTTATATCATGACTTTTGTTTTCAAATTGATTATAGTCACAAAACTAAAGAGATAATAAGGTATCTCAAGATTAATTATTCTAAAGCTTGTGTCATGAAAGAGGAAGATGGTCGGCATCTTCGATCGAACCAGGACCTCCAATACGAAACAGTACAAAAGCCGGCGTAAATAAATAAAAACCAACCTTGCAGTGTTCTGATAAATATTTGTCTTAACCCATCAGAATCACGACCGAGAGAAATGTGCCGAAATTCACAATCGGTAAAGAAGGTATAGAAATTTTACCTGCGCGATTTGTATGGCCACCATCTTTGTTGTTGACGTTTGATTTTAGTTATTTTCAAATTGAATGATATAAACTTAAACATAATTCAACTTTTGTTGAAGAACTGCAGTGAAGATTATGATATGAGATCCGTTTCCTGTGATGATAATTTCTCATCAAATTGTTTGGGAGAGTTAAATCAATATTGCTAAAGAAGAAGTAACACACAAAAAAATAAAATCACAAAAAAAAATGTTTTACTCTAATAATGAATATTTTTTTCTGATTATCTTCCAATTTTTATAAAGATTCTCCACCCAATAACTTTGTTTTGACAAAATTAAAATGAACATCTAATGTGACATTTGGTGAGTTCATTTTAAATGGGAATTTAGTGCATAGATTTCTCCATACAAATGAAATGTGTATGGGTTAATACTGCAATGTTTTAGTTTCATATTTATTCAAAACTAGCTTTCCCGACAGACGTTGTCCTGTGGTTCTAGCCCAAAGTGGCCCGTTAATATGTACATAATGTGCAATGCGCCCCCGTAAAACAATACAAAATTAATTCGATTGATAAAATAATAACATTAAACTATTTCTGAAACATATTCAAAGCTCTGGCGGGAACAATTTGAGAATAATGCACTCGCGTACACACCCTACCTCGCCTATTACCAACACGAATGTGCCCTGGGCTACTGTAAGAGCGTATGCGAGAATGATAGGGAACTACCCGCGATGACGTGGGCGCGTCCCAGGTAACCGTTTCATACAAACTTAAATATTGTATTTTACATCATTTGTTATCCATTTTTTTACTTTTTATTAGTTATTCTGTTATCCAGATCGGAGAAGAATCCAATAAATCAAACATCAGAAGAATCTGTTGAGCCGATCTCGAGTTATAAGTGTTCGCACTAACCCGACTTTAATTTATATAGTAGATTGATGCAATGACTTAGTATTGCAATATTACAAATAGGTTTTTGAAGAATTATTAAATTTGTTGTGTTAAAGTTACTATTGTGTTCATCTATTAATCAGTTAAATATGAAAATAAAATTTGATAAATGTTAAAACTTCTTTCAATCAAATCAAAACTCCCTTTACACCCCACTCAGTGGCATAGGAAGGCAACAAGAGTTCTCCTCTTGCACAATATTCATGACCTCCTCCCACATCGTGTGAAAATTCCTCAGCTGGGCTTCGAAAGAGCATAGTACGGTATTAGAGGGTGTTATTGTTCTATTCCATGATATTGTTTTCATAATTTTCTTGTGTTAATAAAGTGTTTAATGTCTACCTCGTTGGCTGTACTTTTATTTTACTAATTCTGAACTTCCTCTAAACCACAGAATATTAACAATTACTAAGAATGGTACAATGTAGTATGTAATAATCATTCTAGAAAAAAATGCAGGTTTAAATTATGAATTTAAAATGGATTCTTAAACAAGATAAATGTAGACTGTTCACACTTTTATTTAAATCGAGTCGAGGTTGCGATGTAATATAATACAGTATTAGACTATTCCATTATGAAAAATATTATTATTCAATTGATTCTGAGAAATATATAATGAAAATTCGATCTAAAAAATTTAAAAATCAATAATAATAAGTCCATATTTTTTTTCTCAAGAAGTTATAATAATATAGCTTATGAAGACCAAAATACCTAGTTCAACCACTTTGTTTCAGTAAAATAATGGTTTTCAATGAGCACACAAAATGGGTAACATCGGCCATCTATCGAACAATTTAAGAAACTATGAACCAAGTCATCTGTTGGAAATATTCCAAAGTTGTTAGTTATTCAAGATAATAAAATTGGTTTGCACATGTGCTGTTTATACGTGTTGATGTTTCACGTGTAAATAGTTAGATGGCGATAACTATCTACTATAGACCTTTTTTCTATTATGAACGTGCTTGGCGAATAACTTCTTGATTTTAATAATATTATGCAACTGTTAAGAAATAATGATTTATTCCGCTTTTATACCTTTCTTCAATAATAATATTTTATCTGAATTATGTACTTTTTAAAACGATTATTATTTTCAAAACGATTTGTTTTTTTTTATCATGTACCTACCTACCTAGGTAGGTATAGCCGACGAGAGTTTGTCGACGCCGCGTTGCCTGGGGTAACCTGCCTAAAGGGTGTAAGTATGTAGGTAGATACCTAATATTGGATATATTAATATGTACTTAATAATATTTTATTTCTGTCAAATCGATGAATCCCCAAATCACTCGACGACGAGTGCAAAAGGGTCAAATAAAAAAAAAGATGAATCATAAACTTCTCCGTTATGTAGGTGATAAAATAATGTTTCTGTGCACGGCATAAGAAAAAAGCAAACATAATAGGAATGCGGTGTTTCATTCTACTTATAGGTAGGTACCTACTAGGGATGTTGCGATACTGTGTTTTATTCTGAGATCCGCATCCGGATGTCTAACATGAGAGCTCCGCATCCGCGGATGTAATAAACCTGCATCCGCAACATCACTAGTAGGTACCTACTCACGACTTTAACCTCTAGAAAAAGCTCTCACAGAGCTCTGACTTAACCTAATTTGCTCTAAAACATGGGTGTAAATATTATGTAAAAGAAAATTGTTGACACACCCGGTAGTTCCAGTTTCCACCGCAATGTGCGCGCCGTTTTATTTTTTCATAATGAAAGGTTACGTTACAATCAAGAACCACTTGGCTATCACCCATATTTTCCGAAAAACGGTTCGCTTTGAATAGGTAAATAAATTTACTCTTCTTCTGCAGTCTCAATCCTACGGATTGTTTTGCAGCAAAGATCTGCATCTAGTTTTCCATCTCGTCCGGTCCTCCGCAGCCCTCTTCAGCTCCATGTAAGATGCGCAGCCCATATCCTCAAATAATTGTTCATGGTAGGTAGGCTCTAATAAATTTATTAAAAAATAAATAAAATCAATTAGGTAGGTAGGTATCTACTTAATCTTTTATTTGAAGTATTTAAGGTAATTTAGGTACCTACCTATCTGTAGGTACTTCTTGCATTATCTAGGTACTTATAGGTAGATAGGTATAGGTATACATAGACGAATAAGGAGAGAGAGCTGCTGACCACTGTCAAAAGACGAAAAGCCGCATACTTTGGCCATATCTTTCGCAATGACAAATATGCTCTCCTTCAACTGATTGTGGAAGGGAAGATAGAGGGCAGGCGAGGTATGGGCCGTAAAAGAGCCTCTTGGCTTAAGAATCTACGACAGTGGTTTGGTGTGCCAGAGGCAGCAGAATTGGTGAGACTTGCCCAGGACCGTGAGACTTATTCACAGATGGTCGCCAACCTCCGATAGGAGTGGCACTAAAAGAAGAAGAATACATAGATACCTACTTATTCTGAAAATCAGCAGGTAGGTAGGTACCTACCTATCTATACCTACATATATTCTAATTTTACCTTAATTATAAAAAATACCCATCTCGCCATGTCCCATAGATAGAGTAAGTTCGGGTATTGTGGCACAGTCTGCCAATATGGCACACCACATTTATTTCCAAATGGAATAGAATAGGTAATAATTCCTAGCGAAGTGGAATAGGTTTCAAAACAGTGGGCAGGATAACCTATGTTACTAAACTACTTCAGCTGAATTCTGTAGTCTTATGAGCGTGGATATGTCCGTTGCTCGAAAAAAACATTTTTTGCCGTTCGTCATTCTCGTAACTTTTTTGGTAACTTTTTATATCAGTATTTTTTGGAAGGCTTTATTTTTATTTAATATAAGTATGACACATTATTGCCTTGTTTATAAAGTGTGGTGTAAACGCCGAATAATATAAGAATTTCGTTTATTTATTTTTCTGTGAAATAAAATTTGAAAATCATGCATAGTTGCCAATATGGCCCACTGTAGGTATATGAGGGCAAGGGCGGATCCAGGGGGGGGGGTTAGGGGGGGTCATGACCCCCCCCCTAGGCTATGTAATCTCAAGTAGGGCAGTGATATTTATTAATAAAATCTTTATTTTGCTAGCATAATTATAATTTCATGTGGGCCATGACCCCCCCCTGGAGCAAAAGTACCTACCATATAACAAATTTAGGAAATGACCTTTTTTTTTTAGGAAAAGTGTAGTTTCCAGATACCAAATTTTGAAAATGACCTTTTTTTTAGGAAAAGTGTAGTTTCCAGATACCAAATTTTGAAAATGACCTTTTTTTTAGGAAAAGTGTAATTTCCAGATACCAAATTTTGAAAATGACCTTTTTTTTAGGAAAAGTGTAGTTTCCAGATACCAAATTTTGAAAATTACCTTTTTTTTTTTTTTTAGGAAAAGTGTAATTTCCAGATACCAAAATTTTAAGATGACCTTTTTTTTACTTTGTGACCCCCCCCTGGTGCCAAGGCTGGATCCGCCCTTGTATGAGGGTAATATGGACCAGTGTGCCATATTACCCGCCTTATTTACATTCGTTTTATTTCTAGGTCATGACTTCTAGGATAGCTGAATTTCAGAAAAAACGTCAGAAATAGAACAAAGAATCAACGGAAAAAGCTGTGGACGGCGTGAGAAGTAAAAATATGGGTTTCCTTGAAGCTTCTAAAATATATGGTGTTCCCAAAAGTAGGTACCTACACTAAGACGATTGGCAGCACAAAAAAGAAGTTTCATCGGATCTAGTAGGTAGTAAGTATAGGTACCTAAGGGCAAAATTGGGGGAAATTCGGGGAATATGGCACACCATATGGACTTTTTTCAATAAAACGGCGAAAAGTAGAAAAAAAAACGATAATTTATTTTATTGAAATAAAAATTTTAACAACATGACCAGAATATGGAAGGCGTCGGCGTTTAGTGTCGAGACGAAATGTAAACTGTTTGATGCGTGTGTGTTGCCCATTCTCCTGTATCGTGTCATACTTAGATTCAATAAAAATAACGTCTTCCAAAAAATACCTACTGATATAAAAACTTACCATAAAAATAAGATGACGAACGGCAAAAAATACTGACGTAGTAAGGTTGTCCTGGGCATTGTTTTGAAACTTATTTCACTTCGCTAGGTTGATCCATTTGGAAATAAATGTGGTCTGCCATATTTGCAGACTGTGCGCACAATACCCGAACTTAGGTACTCTACTCAATGGGCGGATCCAGCCTTGACACCAGGGGGGGGTCACAAAGTAAAAAAAAAGATCATCTTAAAAATTTGGTATCTGGAAACTACACTTTTCCTAAAAAAAAGGGTCATTTTAAAAATTTGGTATCTGGAAACTACACTTTTCCTAAAAAAAAGGGTCATTTTAAAAATTTGGTATCTGGAAACTACACTTTTCCTAAAAAAAAAAGGTCGTTTTCAAAATTTGATATCTGGTTCCTAAATTTGTTATATATGGTACTTTTGCTCCAGGGGGGGGTCATGGCCCACATGAAATTATAATTATGCTAGCAAAATAAAGATTTTATTAATAAATTAATAAATATCACTGCCCTACTTGAGATTACATAGCCTAGGGGGGGGGGGTCATGACCCCCCTAACCCCCCCCCCTGGATCCGCCCTTGACTCTACTCTTCTTCTTCTTCGAGTCCGGACTAGACTTTGCCACGGACTGTAGGTCTTCCTCGTTGCAGGTAATTGTCATCAGCGGGCATTGCAGTAAGTGTAATATAATATAATAATATAGTAGTAATATAATATAATATAGTAGTAATATAATATAATATAGTAGTAATATAATATAATATAATATAATATAGTAGTAATATAATATAATAAATAGAATTAAGTGGCATGCTGCAGTTGGCCGATCTGGTGTGGGATGCAGACCAATAGGAGATGAGGGGCGTGGCCTGTCTCCCAGCATCTCTCACTGGTCTGTCTGTGGACCAATGCGAGACGTGCTCTGAATCACAGCCCATTGTCCCGCATCAAGACGGTCTTCAGTCGCACTTAGGATTGCTTGTGTCGGGAGGAAAACTCTTTTATGCATAGATAAATATCCTATACTTACTTATCTATCTACCTATTGTAAATTGGTTAGTTCGTGCGGAATTCGGTACGTATTTTCGTTGAAATATTACTCTATCCCCACGTTTATTATTTTTCAAACATATGAGCGGGTAGGTAAGTACCATACCTGGATAGGTAGGTACTAGATAAGTACCTATGGGTAGATACTATAGGTATATTCATCAATTTATTCGTATAATGACAATATTATCTATTATAATAAAAAAAAACCTTTATTACCTAATTTTTGTGCTATCTTCATGGCAAATAACTAGGTATAGGTATATCTATAGGTACTTAGGTAGGTAAATGAAAAAATCTTTGTAGATATTTGTGCCTAATCTTGGGTCAAGAAATTGATAGGTACCTACTAAAATAAGTAGGCAAGAAGATACTATCTATAGGTGCAACAAGTACCTACCTACTTACTTAATTCGAAATATCTAGGTGCACCTATGCCTACATAAGTTGATGTTTCCGGGATTTGAAATCTTGCAATATATTGGCCAGCGATTCCAGTGAACACACAGGTTTCTAGTTGAAATCCAATTGGATTCTTAAATGGTAAACTTGTTTGAACAGTCACTTAATAATCCAGGATGATTCCAATAAGAATACCTCCCTACATTGTTTACTTTATCGACATTGTTCGCTACTACCTACCTATGACAACACTTGATGAATGCGAATCAAAACGATTAGACTTTGAGACAATATTCGAAGTAGGTAGGTACCTACCTAAACGGTGATCTAACTTTTCAGTCAAGATTTATTGACTTTTCGCTAGTTGAACGCAAGCTTTATTTGCTTTATGTGAAAGATTTCAGTCCAAGCAGCACACGATGAGAGAGGTTAAAACACAAAGTAAGATAAAATATTGCGATTGGTCAATAGGTAGGTATCTACCTGCAGGTAGGTACCTACCTATTGTCTAACAATTTTATTGTCATCATCTTGGGCATGTAAATAATGGTAAAATGTTACGCGAGATCGGTACCTACTGCTGTCGGAAATCTGGACGCTCAATGTTCACATATCTAGGTAGGTACATGATTCGGTTAAAGCCATTTGAGATGTGGTTATACACATCAGACGGATGCTTCGAATACCGTGGACAGACTATGTTACCATCACTAACTGAAGTCCTGAGAAGAGCCAACAACATCAGGAGAGAGATGGGTAGGTACCTACTTCTTCTTCTTTTGGTGCCATGTCAGGTGTATTCCCAACGTCGTCGATCACTGCGGCGAATCCTTCTCTGTCCTGAGCTGCTCGGAACAATTGTTCCACAGTGCGGAAACCCGTCCATTCTCGTATACTATATACGTAGCCAGGACATCTGCCTTCTTCCAGCCCCTCTGCGACCCTCGATCTTTTCCTTCAGTATCAGGTGGATCAGTCGATACTTTTCCCCACGTATGATGTGCATGTCCCAGATATGAAATTTTATGAACTTTTAGGTAAGTAAGTACTTGCGGCAGGAGTTCACGCACTGCCCCGGCTCGACTAAGGACTTCTGAAATTGTCACCAGGTCGGTCCAAGGAATCTTGAGCATTCTGAGATGTAGGTAACCACATTTCGAAAGCCTCGAGCCTGTTCATTGTGTTGACCTTCAGAGTCCAAGTCTCACAGCCGTACAGCAGTACGGACCACACGTGACATTTTACCATTCTTTGTCGCAGTTGCTGATTCAGTTTGTCATTGCTGAAAAGAGTTTTCTTTTACATAATTAAATGCAGCTCCTGCTACCTCTATTCTATAATAATATATATTTTCTAACCTAAATAGATCTAATCACATTGCCGATTTTCGCAATTACCTGAAATGGCCCACTGTATACCTATATGGATCATGTTCTCAAACTTATTATGAAGGGGAAAATAAAGGGAAGCAGAAGAGAGGTTGAGAGAAGGCAGATAGGAATCTTGAATGCGTAATGTATAAGACTGAACCGGAATAATAAGCGTGGAGAAGTTTATTCTTATAACGCAAGACAGAAAAGCTAGCACCAGCAATGCTCTTTTGCCCCATCCATCGGGAAGAAGAACACATCACCTATGTCTTCAATATTTTCTCTGATAATATTATCTTCTTGTAGGTAGGTAGGCAAGGGCGTCGCCAAGGGGGGCAGGGGGGGCAGCTGCCCCCCCTAGAGAATAAAAAATATAGCCAACTGTACCTACATTTTTTATTCTCTGTACTGTACAATAGTCTATGAATAAGTCAAATTGCCCCCCTGGGCTCCGGGCTGGCGACGCTCTTGTAGGTAGGTACTGTTTTCCAATAGCGAATTAAGTTGGAGAATAGTTTGACAGATGGTGAAGGTAGGTTCATGGTTAATATCACAAGCGCGGAATTCTTAAAGGAATTATGGTAGGTTTACAAGTGAATGTGAAAGCACCCATACACAAGGTACCGGCGCAGCATTGTTAAGGTCATCGTTCAAGATTGCACGCAGGTACGTAGGTACCTAAGACAGCAGCCGTATCATCTGCCGTAGCAGCACCTGCCCTGTATGGCTCGTGTTCATCTCTTCTCTACCTACCTACCTATAGATAACTATGCACAGGTGAGGACATCTACCAACATCAGTATTGTGCGAATAAACGTAACCATCGAAAATTATTGCAGTTTCATTAAAATGGCAACACTTCTAGGTACCTAACGTATCTGTAGCGTTTGGACATCAGTTTTTATCGTTTCTAAACAGAATATCAAAAGTCTGTGAAAAATAAATTGACTCTTGTACCTACTTGTAAAAGCCTTCATTCGAACCAAAAGGGGACACACATCTATTGAAAAACGTTTAAAGCAATATTTTAACATGAATCTTCCAGTGCTCACATTAATTCGCATAATACTGTATGTTCATGATGGGAGACGCGCCGAATACAATGTGTTATTTCGACACCTTGATTAAATAGACAAAAATTTATTGAAAATTTGGAAATTTTTCTTTTATAGGGGTATTTAAATTTTTTGAAATTTGAATATTCATACGTTGTTATTTTTAATTTAACGTCTCTTTTGGTTAGCACCATATTTTCTTTAGGTTAATTTTAATCTCATTTAAAAGCCATAGAAATTTTTCCAAAAATACCTATGGATACCTACCTACGCAAACGTTGTTTTAGTTTGTGCATATATACCTACATATAAAATTTTCTAAAAAATTATTTTCTTAGGATAGGTAAATAAAAATAATAATTACTTAAAATGGCGATTGTAAACTTAAAATAATATAAGACCAATAGGTGTGCAACAACGTATATCTGATGCAGTAAAATGGATATATATTTATATATAACTCAGCAGTTATATCTACTATCTATAAGAGTTATCTCGTCACCTAGTTGCAGTAATGGACTCAGCGATAGGAACCTACCTAGGTAGGTACATATCTACATATTACATCGTAGGTAGGTATAGCTATAGTTACCTGCGCCCAATTGTTCTCTAAACTGGTTTGCTTCCTTCCTGTCTTCTCTGATGACCCGGTGAAGTGTATTGTAACTTATTGATAGCCAGCCATTATATACTTACCTACACTCCAACCCCGTTTAAGCTTACCTATTGTGAAAAAGAATAAAAATTACATTCGCGATACATTTTTGTCTATTGTTCGCCCATTTCGTTTGATCAAGCGACATGAAAACACATTATATGTATATGTAGACTTTCTGCTGTAGTTTTTTCTATACATACCTACGTAGAACTTCAAAATATATAGGTAGGTAGGTATGTACTTAGTTCCGTTTTCATTTTCAAATTAAGAGATGTCACCTGCCAATGCTTGTTTGCCAAAATTTGTACCTACATAACTAATGCAATGATTTCGTAGAAACGCGGATCCGCAATTCAACGACCTCGATACCTACATAAAAAATCCAATTTTCAATAGACCATTAACGGCCACGTGGGTTTTGACATTAGCCGGGAGGCATAAACATAAACATAAAGTTTAAGAGTTGGTATGAGTGTGTTTATACATAAACCCATCACTATGGTTTGTGTGTGTGTGCGTGTCGCCATTCTGCATCCAGCCTAATGTCAGATGACGTCATCCTTTAATGGTCTCTATACCTAATGTAGGTATATACTTACATACTTCTAATATTGCAAAAGTTTAAAAATTTGACTTTTTACTTAGTTCATGCACTTTATTTCGGCGGGCGTCCTATTGTGTAATGCGGTATGCAAGAAACGCTTAATGACTCTACACATAGGTAGGTATCTACAGCTTACATTGTCTCTTTCGCGGTTTCTTTATTTTACTGCAGTTAAAGGGAGTTAGAAAGGTTGTATTTAAGTTGTAAAAGGGTATATGTGCTCTTGACAACATTTTCCAGTATGTATACCTAGTATGCCACTTTTGCTCTGTTTCATGAAACGCATATATCGTATCGTACGAAAACAAGGATTGCCTGTAGTACCTACCTATTCTTAAGTTGGTATGTCTCTATGGCCGATTCCGTAATTTTAAAACGAGTCCACACATGTCAGTCTTACATCCTACAATAAGAAGTGCGAGTCTCTGATGGGGTCTATCTACCTAGTAGGTACCTACCTCGAGGAATTTGACAGCGGCGGACCGTGACCTAAGGATAAAGATACTTCCAAAAGATAAGAAATATCCAAATTGGACTTTTTTAAAGTTCGTTAGGTATAGGTAGGTATTCCTAGGTAGGTACTTATAATGAAGATTTTGTTTCATTTATTTTTTTTCTCTTTGAAATTTTTGGCTTTGGATTTGAAATAGGAACGTTTTTATACGATAAATATGATGGTTTTTCAGTAGGCATGTTTTTATACGGCGTAAAGGAACTGTTGGATACACATATTGTATATTGTGTATTCTAATTGTCACATCAGTGAATAAAGTAACATCGTCAAGCAAGCACGTACCTTTCTTTATATTACACCCTCTCACAACATAACAGCACTATATTGTGATTTGTGTTTTATTTAAAACTAGCTGACCCGCCCGTCAACTATCGACCTAACCCAGAATAAAAAAAATAATTTACTCCTGGTTTCTGCAACGTTTGTTACATTTTAACCTTTTCTACTTGCAACTATCCTCCAAGGAGTGGTATTGAACTCATACTCCGCTTAAACATTCCCGGACATTAGTGTGTGAGGTTTTTTATTTATTTATTTTATTAAGCTTTATAAAAAATATATATATCTAACATTGATAAGATGGTTGACAAGAAGAAATTGATACAGCGGCAATATATAATTAACAACAACGTCTCACTACAAGCAAAGAAACTAGTGCAAAACGCAATCCTGTTACCATCGATGATGTATGGTTGTGAAACGTGGACATGAACGAAAAAGAAGAATGTAGTAGGTATAAATGCAGTAGAGATGAAATCTCTACGAAGAATATGTGGAAAAACTTTATGGGATAGGTATGGAAAGGAATGCAAATATTAGGAAAGAATGTGGTATGAAAGTAAGTGTTGTGACAAAGATGAAAGTTAATAAGTTGAGATGGTTTGGGCATGTGGAAAGAATGGATGCAAACAGAATGACAAAGAGAATTCATAAGGGTGAAATGGAAGGTGGAGAATGACGTGGATCGAACACATCGATTCCGTCCTCAAGGAAGGCAAGGTAAGAAGTAAGAGAAATAGGAGAGGGTGTATGAGAAATACCTATTATGTCGGTGGAAGAAGCGAAAGAAGTAAGTATGCTTCGATAGAAAAGAGTGGAGGTCCGTTCTCTCTCTTACGGGACACGGCGTGATGGGTAAAAATAAAAAAAAATAATAATTAATTATTTATTAAAATAATTTAAATGAAACAATTGATTTGTTATTCCACTATATTTATTTACCTGACTAGTTTCGCAGGAACAGGTCCTGCATGGTCACAGGTGACTTAGAAACAACTAGTTTCTAAGTCACCTGTGACCATGCAGGACCTGTTCCTGCGAAACTAGTCAGGTAAATAAATATAGTGGAATAACAAATCAATTGTTTCATTTAAATTATTTTATTTAAATAATTCCACCAAGAATGCACGTTCAATTCGTTAATTATTTATTATTTAAATAATTAATTGTATATTGTTTTTTTAATTTTTACCCATCATATATCGCTTTACGTAACACAAACGTGCTTTTTATGTATCTAGGTATAAGTAGGTACCTGTCTACCTTTTTCGTAGATATATACCTACATATTATACTAGGAGGTAAGTATAGCTGTAGTGTGAGATATTATAATTGAATGTTGCTCAGCGTACGATGTACCTATGCAAATTGTCTTGGTCCGGATGTGGATGTGAACCCTTTACCATTATTGTGAGAGTGGGTGCTGATAACACTACACCTGGTGTTTATTATCATAACACTATCTACACCCCTTCTCAAATGTTACAAATAATTTCTTTAACTGTTTATTTTTTTTTTATATAAAAATGAATTTATGCTCACTCAAAGTGAACACAAAATATTAATACACTCTTTCACGGTAAGCTACTTAATGCTTGTGTCATGAAAGAGGAAGATGGTCGGCGTCTGGAATCGAACCCACGACCCGCGCAAGAAACAGTGCAAAAACCGGCGTCATAACCCTGGACTTCCAACCATTTCAAAACACTGAAGATGAACAATATTTGAGTGAATTTTACCGAATTATTATGGTAAGATAGATTAGTGATGGATTACAAAGTTACTAAAATGGTTTTCAGTTATTTTTTGAACTAGGTATACCTACTTACGGCCCCTTTTAAGATGTGTAGCTGCACATTTTGAGAAACGCTTTGACAACAGGAGTTTATCAATGATGTTATCTTGTTATACCTACCTAATATACCTATTATTGTCAACGATATTTTGGGAAAATGCAACTTTAATCATCGACAATAATAATTTTCCTGCGACAACTTCACATATTATGTATAGGTACCTACCAATAACTAGTTTGCAAACATGTTGGTGAGTCTATCAACACTTCATGGAACATAGAGAGGCGAATAAAACAATCCCCTCGGTATAGCCTATAGCTGCTTAGGCGCCGGCTTCTAATCAAGAGGTCCCGGGTTCGCTTCCCGGTCGGGTCAGAGTTTTTCCAAATATTTTTAATTTGTAATTTCTACCGGGGGATGGCCTGCCTCAGATTGGACGGATCGGTTGACGGCAGATAATTACCTCAGGCAATAAGTTCTGCCAGCTATGCTCTGACACCGAGTTTATTTTTTCATTAGAATTATTTACCGTTTTAGTAAATTTCATTTTACCAAATAAACTTATTTTAATGGAAATGCATTCAATGATTTGTGCCGAAACCCGAAACATACCTAATATGTGATAAGTAGGTAGGTAGGTACCTACCTTTATTGCTTACTTATATTCCTTATAACCCTATAGGTTTTAAGAACGGTTTACATAATCTACTATATAATTTAAAGTAGGGTTAGTGCGAACACTAATAACTCGAGATTGGCTCAACAGATTCTTCTGATGTTTGATTTATTGGATTCTTCTCCGCTCCGGATAACAGAATAACTAATAAAAAGTAAAAAAAATGGATAACAAATTATGTAAAATACAATATGGAAAGGTTACTGGGACCCGCCCGCACGACATCGCGGGTAGTTCCCTCTCATTCTCGCATACGCTTTTGCAGTAGCTCATCCCACTTACTCCACCGCACCGTTTCGATAGTTTTAGAAAATTTTCATACAAAATCTATAAAGGGCACATTCGTGTTGGTAATAGGCGAGGTAGGGTGTGTGTGCGCGAGCGCATTTTTCTCAAGTTGTTCCCGCCAGAGCTTTGAATATACGAATGAAATAGGGATGTTTCAGAAATAGTTTAATGTTATTATTTTATTAGTTTAATTCAATCGAATTAATTTTGTATTGTTTAACGGGGGCGCAGTGCACATCATGTACATATTATAACGGGCCACTTCGGGCTAGAACCACAGGACAACGTCTGTCGGGAAAGCTAGTTGTTTATATAGAAAGCTGCAGTACCTCCTGCAAAGCTTTCCCAGACATAGTGTAATATTTAGGTAGGTATTGTAATACTTGATGTAAAAGTTAGGTGGGTACCTTCATCCATTGGTACCTATCTCAAAAATGATACAAGAATCTATATTTAGGTAGATACCTGATGTCTTCAGTCTTTGGAATAAATTCTGCTCTCTTTCAGGTAAGTACCTAGCTACTTAAGGTGGGCAGTTCTACCAGCGGATTACAGTTGTGGTGACTGATGAGTGGGCACAACAAGAGTCATGGATCACATCAGCGACTGGTCCGTGAGTATCCAGTGTGTAATCACAGCTCCAGCTACCATCAGCTAACTGTGATTACAGACATCACGGGGCAAGCTGTGTGTGACTCGTGCCCACATACCTCTCACAACCACACTGAGACCTCTAGATACATGGATTCGGCACTATCGACAAAAATATCACACGTTAGTTAAAGAAATCACTATGAACTTCATTTAAAATATCGCAGAAATTTTGCAAAATGCGGTGAAGAAGTAGGTATGTAATAATTAGGTACTTAAATAAAAATGAAAAGTTGAGGCTATTTAGGCAAATTGAAAGAATACCCAAGTGTCAATATAATAACGAAAGGGCATAAAAGAAAATATACAGTTTACTGAGAATGATATGGCACGACCATCAAGGCCAGAATATGTAACAACAAGACCCTTACTTTACTAACTACCGCTGAAGTGACTCCACTATACAGGATTTAAGAGAACTTAAACTTGGTAAGCTTCTTAGTGCTTTTTATCATCATCATTCTCCCTTAAGGATCCCCCGCACAGCGCAAGTCAGCCCGGAGGAGACCAATCCGCAGCAAACCCGACACGCACAAAACCGACCACCTAGCTCGATCGAAGCACTCAAACCAAAAAGCCGGCCACTCACAAATTAGGCCCACCGCGGATCCCCCCAAACCAAGTTATATACCTATAGTTAAATTAAATTTTTAAATAAAATTGGTGTGTGAAAGAAACTGTCAGTTGTTTGATAGTTGGTGCAATTGACAGTAGGCATGTGCCCCGTTAACATCGTTTAAAATAGATGCATCATTTGGAATCAAATAGGTTCAAGGTTCAATAGAAAATAAATTTATTTTTACGCACATTGCAACACATTGCAGGTAGTAATAGGGCTCACTTTTAAAAAGAAAGTCAGCAATAATGCATGACCTTCTTTTTAAAAGTGAGCCCTTCGACGATCTGACAACCGAGATCGGTAATGATAAAAAATCGAAATAGCACTAACTGAATAGATAGATAGTAACCGAAGATCGATTGTATGGAACTGTGTAGGTATCTACCTATTATAAAAAACCTATAGGAGTACGGTGCATGTACATTTCACCAGAGTTCATCCGTTTAATATGATTAAGTTATTAAATAGGTAGAAGTAGAAGACAGATATCCAGTTGGGAGGTAGGTATATTGGGCGTGATTTAACTATTAAGACTCTCTCCGGCTGCCCCCCCCCCTCTCTCTTTGTCATCACAGTTATAATACCTACCTACTGCTCAGTGCACGATTTCTCGATTCATTGATTGTCATTTTTATAACTACTTGATGACTACTGCGTACCACCTACAAATACGAGTAGGTACATAATGATCATAGGCGTAATATGATGCTTGATATAATGGAATGAGGAGGCTTACTTCATCAGTAGACCCTTTTCACCGCGTTCCGATCCTTCTAAGCAGAGCTGACGAGGGATTTGGACATGGTGTGGGAGGAGGTTATTGCAGCTGCGCGGGATCGAGTAGGTACCTACAGCGGGGAGATCTTGTTGCCTCCCTGTGCCCCTAAGATGGGTCTTATAGGGAATCTCTAATATAAATGAAAGTCGGGTTAGTGCGAACACTTATAACTCGAGATTGGCTGAACAGATTCCTCCGATGTTTGATTTATTGGATTATTTTCCGCTCCGGATAACAGAATAACTAATAAAAAGTTGAAAAATGGATAACAAATAATATAAAAAATAATATTTAAATTAGTATGGAACGGATGTTCTATTGGGGACATTACCGCCATCTGCTGGGGGAATGTCTCGCAGATTGATATTTTGGTAGAAAGATTCTATAGATCAATACTTTCCCTATGTTTCTACAGATGGCAATGTTACTATCATTGAAATTAAAAAACGAATTGTTTTATTTTGATACGTACGAAAATATTTTTTGATGGTATTTTTTTCAAGTTCATTTTATAATTGGTTAACATATATTTATTTATTTTATTTTTTATGTTTACTAAAAAAAATAGTGTATCAAAAAGTGGAAATGGTGAGATTATAACCGAAGCAATCTCTATCATCCAACATATTGTGATGGGTCAGCTAGTATTTGAGTAATCCTGAAGAAAGAAGTAAAAGAATGAGGGATTGCGCATTTTCCGTAATAAATAAATAGCACACGTTCTTGATTGTGGTTGATCCCATGTCACTGGTTTTTGTATAAAAGCTCTATTTAGCTCTTAGGAACTAGTAATAATATTAGATAGGTACATCTCAAACCATAATTATTATAAACTAGAGAGGATAGCGGGTACTCGGCGTGATCGACGCGATAACTACAAATTACGTGAGAACTATCACAAGAATCCTTAGGTATATAGGCGGCGTTAGTTGGTCAATAATTCAATCAGAGTCAGTGTTTTGGGCTATTCTAATATAATAGATGCATGGAAAATGGTAACCTGAGACTGAGAGACACGCGCCGTCTGGTTGATCTTGGTGGGTGAAATGTGTGCAGGAACCCCTTTTCTCTTCCTGTGGGAACTCCAAGCAGGGATGGATGGATGCTCCAATATAATATCTTCGTTAAGTTGTGCAAGAAGTTAAGTGCATGAGTATTTTAACAAAGTTCCTCTTCTTCTTCGTCAGCCTGTCTCCTCCCCTCTTTCCTTCCAATCATTCCTGTCCTGAGCCTCTCTCATCCAATACAAAGTTACCTATAAAAAAATGAGAATATTGTGAAATATAAAACAAATCCCCAGTGCAGCCCTGTTTGGGCAGGATGGTACAGGAATAGGTGTCATCCTGCCACATCCTTTACAAGGCTTCTATATCCGTAGGAGTCCTCTCTGTTTTCACAACCTCCGGATATTGGGTGGTGTGCTTTACTTTGTGCCTCCACATTTGAGAATCATGTACCTCGGGGGTACAATGATACCTCTACAGAGTACCACATACACCTCCGATATATTTTGTATACTTCCAATAATCAATACAGGAAATTGTATGCATTCGATACATCATTTGCGTATATACTTACTCTTGTTGGTACGAGTAATTGATACAGCTGTGTTCTGGACCCCTATTCTGTAGCAAGTGTAGGATAGTCACTTGAAAAAAGTGACTATTAGACGATACATTTTGTATGAAAAACGTCTATACGTATCGAATGCGAGAATCGCATATAGACGTTTTTTGAGATTTATACTTACCTAGGCTGTAGAGTGTTTTGAATAAACTGACGAAATGTAGTTACACAATATGCGTAAGAGATTGAAAGAAACACCGTGTATATAAATACATACACTTTACAATATTGCGGGAGTTAAATCCCTCGACCCAAAGCTTGGGCCATTTCTGCTAGAGCACTTTAATTGCTGTTTACACTTCTACTAGATCAACATTAACAAAAAAAAATCTACAGTGAACCTACCTATAGTTGCCTTAATATGTAGGTATAACAGAGACGAGTAAAATCTTGGCTCTTATGGAGAGATTGAGAAGCCATATTGGAGCACAACAATGTCGATGTTACCTTGGGCGCAGACAGACTAACATACATAGTAGGTACGCAGTATTCATTTTACTCTGAAGTGGGATGTTTTTCTGAGATTAACTACTTACCTCTGTACATATACAAGTGCTACGACACATAATATACTTAGAACTGAACCTCGTTATGAAACTAAATGTAGGCAGCGATTTATCTGATTACTTAGACATAACAGTTTTTAACAAGAAAAGAAGGGATTCAAAGCAAATGACAGTAATAAAACTATGTAGTTACATTTTACATTTTTAGCAGTCATATTTCTGTACGTCAGAGGTGAGGTGTGCACACTTTACCTCTGACGTACAGATTTTATATCATTTCAATAAAGTAAATAGTCCAAATAAACCTCTGAAAATTCTAACACGAATGATGTCCATCTATACTAATGTTGAAATCAAAAAGTTGCTTTAACATTTTGTTACGAACAATTCTGGAAAAGGACACAATAAGAAACTATAAAATTTTGAAAGTTGCTCGTAGCCTTAGAGTGGATTTGAACCCTTAGCCCACCATCTTCCTCTTTCACGATTCAAGCATTGTTTAGAATCAGAGATGACGAAAGTGAATATGTGTTCACTTAAAAAAACATGTGGACTGAATCGATCCACTAAATTCATCATAGATCTCCTTAATCAATACATTGGTATTGATTAAGAAAATTGATTGCAATTTTCTTATTTCGACGTAGTTTTGTTATGTTTAAAACTAATTAACCTTTCTCTTTATATCTCATTGATTATTATTAAATATCTACTTGTTTACCTACATGGGATTTTTTGACATATTAAACATGTCGAGAATTCTCATAATTAGGAGTTTACCTAAGAATGAGAAAATATCAATATTTGTACCATATCCCATACCAGAGTCAATTTCTTTTTTTTTTCTTTTTATTTTTATTAAATTTGGTTAAAATGAATACATAAACACACCCAGATACACACATTACAAAAACCACCCCAATCGAACTTGAGTAGCAGAAACACTGACAGGATGGAATGGCGATGACTGCTTTGGAGGCCAAGACCCATAATGGGCTTTAGCGCCATAGATTGAAAAATGCGCATTTATGTTTTTTTTATGATATTCAATCTATAATAATAAAGGAAAGTGTCTGACTTACTGACTGACATACTCACTCATCAACGCACAGCCCAAACGGCTAATCGTAGAGAAGTGAAATTTGGAAATCAGGTAGGTTTTAATACAAAACCTTCCATTAAGAAAGCATTTTTGGAAATTCTATACCTAAGGGGGTGAAAAATAGGGTTGAATGTTTTTAAATGTATACGAATATCTCGGAAACATGGTTCGAACTTGAGATTTGGTATAGAAATGAGTAGTAGGTTTCTTGGATATTTTTTCCAAATTTTCTCTAAAAGGGCACATATAAAAAGGGATGTTTTTTAAATGGCTCCTAAAAAGATTAAAACTAGTTTTAGTATAAGCGCTAAGTCATAATAAATAGCTAATAAAATAATTGAACAAATTTCTCCTGATTCTCACGTGCTTATCCCACCAGCAGGTCACTGCAGGACAATGACCATCTTCACCAAGATAAATCTTACAATACAAATAATTACTATTACACTGAAAGCTACATACGTAGGTACGTAACAAATACACAAATACACCATTCATAATAATCAACGATTTGGTTTATTTATTCATGGCTCGTACTACAATAGAGTAGGTACCTACCATACTATGACATACCAATAGCCAACTTATTCACTGGCAAAGACTCATGGGGACTGGATATCTCACACAAATGCGGTTCCATACGGTTCAGTTTCTAATGTTTTTCTTCACTGCCGACAAAAAAAATGTGAAACTGTTTGAATCCCTAATTTCGGTCAGTATTCTTTGAGAAAAGTACCTACAAAGCATTCTATATTTATCTCCCACTTCTGGCAGTAAAGTAATGAAAGCGGAAAAGATACGTTAAGGTTAACTAGCATAGTTGGATACCGCAGTAAACAACATGAACTGAAATAAAATGTACGACCCAACCGGGAATCGAACCCGGGACGCACGGAGGTCGCCATACAAACTTTGTGTTGGTAATGCTTAGTATATTATTCTATTTTGTTTATTTGTTTTTTACTTCACTGTACATTGATTTCATCATCGCAATATGAATTCAAAACAATAAAACAAAAAAGTACCTACCTACAACTTATTTGAATGCACGAAAGGAGAGCGAGGATAAAAAAAATAGACAGCGATGTCTTCCAACTAACCTCAAGTGCAGCCTCTGGGACCCTATTCACGAATGTCGATTGATGGGTTTCTGATAGAATTTTTACTTTCGAATGTTTTCTTTAGTAAAGTCATGAAAATTCTATTAGAAAACCCATCTATCGACATTCGAAAATGGGGTCCCTGAATACTTTCCAAGTGTATGTGTATTGTATGAATTGACTGCAAATTGAATGTTTTTTCACTAGTTTTGCTTGAGAAATTCAATACTGAATGTTGTTGACAGGCATAGAGACTCCGTGCGAGACTCTCCTCACGACCACCATCGGGACCTGATTACAAATCCCCTCATTATCCCGGCGCGTTCCCACATCCTAACACGCAGCATCCGCTGGGACAATCAACAGACGACAGCCGTCAACCGAAAGCATTTCTTCATAAATATTAATCAGCCAATGTTCAAATACTTTGTCCAAATGTATATCACGAATCTGTCTAATGTTTCCTGCCAATATCTTGAGAATTTATTGTCTATTTGGCAAAATTATTTGATTGTATCAAGTTACATTTTTTTGTGTGTTTCTACCGTTATATGCTTAGGGAAAGAAACACGACGTAGTTGTGAGATGGAAAAAAAACAATAGGATGGAGGGATCACAGCGAAGGTGGCAGTGGGTCTACCAAAGAAGATTGATCAAAAGATAAAAGAATAATGACAATCAGGGATCTGCAAAAGGGTTTACTACAGATAGACACCTACCTAAGAACCATGATTTATAGTCTGAATGGTCGATGGAATGTCGATTCCAGTTGATAAAGGACTTTTCAAATCTCCATAGAAAACGACCGACTAACTTCAAACGTCAAAATGATCAGCAGGTGTCAACTATCTTCCTCTTTCATAACACACGATTTTTTTCTGTTAAAGTTGTCAAGAGTGTTTTTGTGTTCACTTTGAATGATTCTAGAATCATAAAATAAGTGATTTGTTCTTTGTTTAAATTTACTATAGATAACTAATAATCTCTAATATAAAGTCGGGTTAGTGCGAACACTTATAACTCGAGATTGGCTCAACGGATTCTTCCGATGTTTGATTTATTAGATTATACTCCACTATGGATAACAGAATAACTAATAAAAAGTGGAAAAAATGGATAAGAAATAATACAAAATACAATATTAAAGTTAGTATAGGACGAATTTCATACGACGCCATCTTTGAAAAAATCTAACAACAAAATTATTGTCTTCTGCACCTGCAGCTTCTCATTCTAGCATACGTAATTGCCACTCTTAAGCTATGTCCACACATAGCGACAAAATGTTGATATCAACAGTTGACGGGTATCTATCAACTTTTTGTTGTAAAAAACGCAAAATGTTGACGGATACTTTAAGTCGACCGCCGACTTTTGGGTGCAAAAATCAAAGAGAAATTATGCATGTTGCTTGTATCCGTGTATCCCGGCTGTCCACACATGGCAACAAAAAGTTGATATCAACAGTTGACGAGTTTTCATTGACTTTTTGTTGTAAAGTTGACAGATACTCGTCGATATTTGGCGCCAAAAATCATATGGAAATGTTGCTTATTGCATGTTTCCAAGTTTCCCGTTTCAAACGGGTAACTCGTCAACTTTTCACGTTCATCTCACTGGTTGAGGTATTATTTGTGAATGTTTTTTTTACCTTTCTACATTATTTTTATAGATTTGTTTTGAAAAATTTTTAAGTTTTTATTAATTTCAAATCTAAATAGGTACCTAATTATTCAATTATTTTCTTTTTACCCATCAAGCCATAAGGGATAGGCAGGGAGAACGGACCTCAACTTTCTTCTATCCAGGCACTCTTCTTTCACTTACTCCGCCGACATACATACCATTTCGCATAGAACCTCTCCTATTTCTTTTACTTCATAAACAGGCTTTCTTGAGGACGGAATCGATGTGTCAGTATAGCCGGCGGAACTTCATGCTTGAAGCATTATCTACCAGTCAAAGGATTCCTTCTAATTTGAGACAGGATTATATAATAGGAATAAACACATTGAAAAATTCTGACCCGACCGGGAATCAAAACCCCTCTCTTGATCTGAAGTCAGAGTCTTTGCCACTGGGCTATCGAGGTCGATTATTCTCTGTCGACCATGCATGCCTTATTAATGCACCTTTGCTTTTGGTCATATACATTTTCTTTGTCATTCAGTTTACATTCATTCTTTCCACATGCCCAAACTATTTCAAATAATTGCCTTTCATCTTTGTACAACGCTAACTTCCATACCTAATATTCTCATCCTTTCCATATCCCACAGATACTTTCCATATATTCGTGCATGAGCAAGTTTCACATCCATACATCATTGATGGACCGATTTCGCTAATTCTTTTTTTGTCGTTAGGTTTTTATTTTATCAGGAGAAGGTTCTTATGAAAGAAAAAATTAAGAAAGTTAGGTGGGAAGTAGGTAATCTTTTTAGTTTTTTTTCCCCATCACGCCGTGTCCCGTAAGGGGTAGGCAGAGAGAACGGACCTCCACTCTTTTCTATCCAAGCATACTTCTTTCGCTTCTTCCACCGACATAACATTTCTCATACACCCTCTCCTATTTCTCTTACTTCTTACCTGGCCTTCCTTGAGGACGGAATCGATGTGTTCGATCCGAGTTATTACATAAATAAGTAACACTCTTCAATACATAAGTGTCAGTATAGCAGGCGGAACTTAATCCTTGGAGCATCCTCTACCAGTCAACCAGTCCCGTCTAATATGAGACAGGGTTCAACTTCGAGAAGATATTTCAGGTGAAAATACACATACATTGAAAATTTCTGACCCAACCGGGATTCGAACCAGGGACCTCTTGATCTGAAGTTGATGCATTTGCCACTAGGCTACCATTCTCCTTTTTTGACCCCATTCGGGGGCAACAGGGGGCAGCTAGAACTCTCTACTTCGCTCGATCTCGCGCAGTTTTTTTTCTTTATAAAAATGAATCTGTGTTCACTATATATTCACTCAAAGTGAACACACATACACTATATGACTCTTTCACAGTAAGCTACTTAAAGCTTGTGTCGCGAAAAAGGAAGATGGTCGGCACCTGGGATCGAACCCACGACCTCCGCATGAAACATTGCGAAAGCCGGCGTCGTATCCGCTAGTCTACCAAACACTTCCCATATTCAGAGTTTCGATAACCAACTCCAACACCATATTCAGACCCCGCTCTGCTTCATAGGAGCGGACCACAGTATGAGAGTCTTCTTTGTCTTCGGGACCCTGATAATGAGAGGAAGAACAGCGCTCTCCTCGACCTACTGCCATTCGGCATCTTTGACACATTTCTCAGCCAAGTCCATCTACTCTCCAAAATGGTAGAAGTGATGGGCCTACGCTGGGTGCGCCGGCGTATAGAGTCGTTCGTTATGCGGTGGAACCAACTTATATTAAAAATTCTCCCGAGGCACCTCGTTTCGAAAGAATAGACTTTTTGTGCATGGACTTTGGTCAGGTGCCAGGACTCACAACCATACAGGAGAATGGGCAACACACACACGCATCAAACAATTAACATTTTCGTCTTGACACCAAACGCTGATGCTTTCCATATACCTATTGGTCATGTTGTTAAAGGCGCCCCTTGCTATACAGATGCGAATCGGGAGCTCAGTCCCCAGGTCAATAGAGATGGTAATGGCTGCTCCCAGTTGTTTGAACTTATCCACTCGGGATACCTGATTAACAGTCGATGATGTTCAGTAAATGTGAATCAGTGCAGGCGTTATTCGCCATGAGCTTCAAATCTGGCAATTTTCTAAAGATTTCCACATTTTTTAAAATGAGTCTGAGCTTAGTCAAAGTGAATACAATTACGCTTTTGACATCTTTCACACTAAGCAAAAGGTTTGTATCGTGAAAGTGGAAATGGTTGGCACCGGGATTCGAGCCCACGAGTTGCAGAACGCTTCACTCATCGTTCATTTCCATCGATAAGTTTTAAAAAACGATCGAAGAATATATAGGAATACAGGAGGTTTGGTTGATCGTTTGATAAACTGGTATGGTACAAAGTTAGATAATTTATTTTGTAATATATTGTACTTACCTACTCAAAATTTATATAAAGAGCTCCCTTTTTAGGCGTTTTTAAAAAAAAAAAAAATAGAAATCCCGTAATTTTATCTAGAAGTCACTCTGTAACTTTTATTATTTATCCAACTATTTTTTCAAATTTCAAATCTTTAGAAAAAATAAGTAAAATAATCAAGAAAATGGCTTAATAAAAAGTTAGGTATATCCCTTCATATTCCAAAGAAACGTCCACGAAATAAGTTTACTTCAGATTTCAAAATTCTCAGAAAAAAATTTGATGGTCACTTTCACCAATGGTTCCTAACTTTTACGTAGCTCTTAGTGTCCTCCACTCCACACTATATAAAAGGCTACGAGAGACTTAAATGTTATGAACCGTTGGTGAAAGTCACCATGAGTTCTTCAAATTTCGTAAAAATTTTCCTTAAATATCAGTAAAACGGAAGAAAAACAGGGTTGAGTATTGGCACACCTTGCTGTGCCCCCCGAATATGGCTTGAACGCACTGATCTGAGAGGAAGCAGACAAGACAGAAGTGCATAGAGGAACCTAATGGTGACCAGATGCTCTACCTTGGGAGTGAACGTGAGTTGGTAAGGGTAAGGTTTATATTCTCTTTCAAACAGTATACCTACAACATGTGTGTATATAACAAGCAAAACGTATTTTTATTTCCAAATGATCTCCTCTATGTACCATACCAGTTTGTCTAACGTTTTACCAAACACTCTGTATACCTATTATTCGCATATTTTGATTTTCAACAACAAACGATGTGTGGACGCGCAACATCGCTATCAACAGTATCCAGATACAGTTGACGCAACATTTTGTATCTCCAACATTTTGTTGGAGATACAAAATGTTGCGATGTGTGGACATAGCTTTACAGTATCCCATTTCACTTATTCCACCGTTAGGGGCATTTTAGAAATTTTTCCTACAAAGTCAACCAAGTTGCCCTCATATATTCTCGCGTTAATCCCGTCTGACCTTTGAATACGAATAAAATATGGACGTTTTAGAGTTAATATTTTAATGTTATTATTTAATTAGTTTATTTTTGTTTCTGGAGGCGCAGTGAACGGGCCGCCTCTGGTTAGGACCAAAGGGTTCACAAGACAAAGTCTGTCGGGAAAGCTAGTGATTATTAAAATCGAAAATAAGGAAGAATATAAAAAGATTGGAAAAGTTTTTTTTTGTTCCTTTTTGATATATGTATCTACTTACAACAGTGCGATAGATTGGCGCAAGTTTCAAAGAAGAAGATACTTAAAAAAAATAGTCCAGTCAAGATGTGACACAATTATGTAGGGAAACCCACTACCGTATTCTATAATAAAGAGATAACCTTGTGCTCTTTAAAGGAGCATTGATGTTTTTACTAAGAGGAAAAGTATTGTCGAAATAGCGAGTGAATCACATCCGAAGCAGTTGACATTCTCGTCATTGTTTATCTTCAGCGCCAGGTTCGATTCAAGGAGTATCAAACCACAATCCGGACGGTACTTACAAAGCTCTCCAAAATCCTGAGCGCTGACCTAATAAGTCGAGCAAAAGTTTAAATTCATAAAGCTTAACCGAGTCTATTGGCTGTACCTACTATGTTCAGGATCGAGAGAGCCATTCGTTCACACGAAGATTTCGTGTGTATGACCGCTGGAAGGAGAAGCACTGACCCAGGCTGAGACGACTGGACGGAGTTGAGAGAGAAATCTGAGCAGAGAAAGGGCTGACATGAAGAGCAAGAGATGGAAGAAGAGGTCTTGACCTCTGTAGATCTTGATCTACACAGGGTAGTAGCGTATGTACCTATCTACCTATCTATTTAATATCTATAACAAGTCGAACCATCTAGCTAGGTGATATCTAACTATAGAGTAAGCACTAGTGACTAGACCATTTATAATTCAGAGATTTTTTTCTCTAGCTAAAGCCAAATAATGCGATGCTACAGCAAATCTCTATTGAGCTTTGAGTGGTTTCTGCTAAAGCGTCCTAAGTACTTACTGTTTACAGTTCTAGCTAGATCAAAATATATCTAAATAAAATACCAATATGGGCGCATGCATATGACACTCAGACTTATACCTAATAGCATCTAACAATGTCTATTGAATCAAATGAAAGCGCCCGAGATTCAATCAAATTCTGTAGAAAGAGCAATTGTTTTTCTTTTAAATTAATTAATCATAATCAACATTAACTTGCCAGTTTAAAAAATATTCATATAATAATATTAAAATTATTTTTGCCACTAAAATATAGTTCCCTAAGCCAGTCCCTGATAATTATTGGTGACTTATAAGCTACTTAATATATTACGATAATATTAGTGAGATGATTCGCTTGTCATTCTGCGGTTTCAATTCTCTCGTGAGACAATGCGACTGAGTAATATCTGCCAGTGGTCCATGGACTATGCAGATTATCAAGGTGTTTTCATGTGGTAGGTATGTACATTTACGCTATGCAACTCATGGGCAAACAATGCAGTAAAATTAATGGGCGCGTCTGTTAACAAAAATTATCTAAAACTTCGACCAACAACAATAAAAGGAATTCAAATATTAGATTAAAATATGGCAAACCAGTGTGAAAATGTGTATATAAGACAATGTATGTTTTGTTTTAGGGTTTCGCGGGTAGTATTATATGCCATTTTGCCTATTTTCGGTTCTCCGCATAGTTTTTGAGTCGATGCTCGAGCTTTCGCAAGAGAATGTATGTATATGCAATAGGTAAACACATTTTACACATACTCACACTTCAAAACTCAAAACAGATTACTCTAGTTAGATCAAATCTATCTGAAAAATGTACAGTGTATTGGTTTTTAAACAAAAGTTGTCACCTATTAGCAAAATAGAATCGAGCTATTAAGTCACAAAAAGTTGCAAAAGAAGTTCTGTATCTTTGAGCCAACATGTCTTAAATCCATATTTTGGGTGAAATTACTTAGGTAAATACATGTACGAACATATTCGAAATATACGCCTTAAATTCTATCAGGGCCAATAAGACACAAACATTTGTTTTTTGGAGTTAAGACATGTTGGCTCTCAGCTTCAGAGCTATACAAGTGAGGATAAACAAGACACACGACAACCCAATTGTGACAAACGGCATAGCCGACAAAGAGTGGTGGTTGGTAGACCTGTGGTATCAGTCAGCGGATTTCCACTTAACACAAGCTCTGCTTTATGTGAAAGATGTCGAAAGTGTATGTGTTCACTTTGAGTGAGCCCAGATTCATTAAAAAAAACTAGGTAGAGTCTTCTTAAGAAAATAGAAAAAAAAGAGGCCAACAGTCCTATATACGAGAAGAGGAAAAAGAAGAAGTGGTTTCAAAAACCTTTCAAAGAACTAAAGGATGAACTGTTAATGAAAGACAAAGAAGCAATGCTGAAGATTTCAGGGAGAAACAGGCCACAGGACGACCGAAAGAGAATGAGAATCGTCGTCCTAAAATCCATGATAAATTCTTGCAATTAACAAAATAATCTAATGTCCTATAAATTGAAGCATCATCAGAGATAAAGAGATTTAAGCTCGGTACTCACTTGCGCCGCGAACGTGTATCGTTACATCAATTTTATCAAAAGGATGCATGTGTTCCGCTCGCGTTCGCTTTTCAAAACACGCAGACACTTAACCTTTCGATTAAATTGATGCAATGTCACACGTTCGCGGCGCAAGTGAGCACAGGGCCTAAAATGTTCTGGGTGCGGGGCTTCTTTGGAAATTCAATCCCGATTTCTATTACCTATACTTTTTGCACTAAAATTATTGTTGTCATGATACATGACAGCAGTCGCAGACTTTAAATTTGGTTGCTATCTTGTTCTCAATAATATCCAACTTTTATCTGTATATTTCATTAATTATTATTAAATATCTACTTGTTGTACCTCTACATGAGATTTTTCGACGTCATGTTGAACATGTCGAGAATTCTCATGATTAAGATTTTCGGACACTTAAACATTACCACCTAATGGCGAACGTTCTTAACGTATAGTGATCACACTAAGCAAGCCTTCGAAATAACATTAGATGAAGTCGTAATCCCGTAGTGGTTTGTTCCATTTAAACATCGAATATCAGTGATGAATTATTGTTAGTCATTCATTAGTTGTTACATATTCGTTAAGTACATACATAACTGAATTATTCATATAGATTTAGGTACCTACTTAAATTCCCAACAATATGCCTACTTGTATGAAGGTACATAGGATGTTTTGGTGGTAAGTACCTACCTAAGTAGGTACACATAGGTCGTCCATCTCTCCCTCTCGTCTGGCGCACACCTTGCATGCTTCGTCCGTTATAAGGTCCTCCACTGTTATTACCTTGGCAAGCTACAAGACAGGAGGTACCGAGGTAGGTAGGTAGGTACGTACCGCCTGCCCTCATGACTAAGGTCTCCCCTCTGGTCCCTGCAGCACGGCTCGTGCTCATGAGGAGTCCGGGAGACGCCAGGTGTAGGTGAAGACACGAGCCTCATACCATGCACCTCTTAACATACCCACCTAACCCTAATAGATACATTCTTACTTTTACCTGGACAAACAGGGGTCGTCAACCATACAGTTATTTTTATTAGATTACGTAATAATTGACGTAAATAGTAGGTTGATTCTGTAATATGTTAAGATCTCGTCCTGAAATATTTGGAACGTTGTGTTCAAATTAACCAATAGGCCATTAATAGAGACAAATTGAACAGGGCATAGTTACGAGTATTAAGAACAGTTAAGTGTCGAGTGTTGTCATAACAAGATGACGCCACACGAAGTGTTGATTACGATAATTTGTATGGATTGAATCAAAACTTGAGTAAACGTGACGTCATCTTGACGTAATAACAAGCTGTCCCATAGTTACCAAAGTGTTAAAAAGTAATCTACATACGGGTGTTAGTCCCTCCGCACACGGTATCCTCGAGATCGAACGACGCAAACAGTGCAAGCACATACATTTTCATACGAGTCCGCAATACCCGACGCGAGGACCACTTTTTCTGTATTTCGATTGATTAATTCCTTTATGTTTCATGTAATTCTTCGACAAGATGATTGCAAAAGAGGTTGAATGATTGATTGGCACAGAGTGTGGGAAATAACTATTCTTGTTGCACTGAGTCAATGAGGAGACATTTGCTTGCTTTCAATCAATCCGCAAGGCTCAAACTTTTTTGATAAATACAAGTACCTACCAACTGCAATCCACTAAAAAATGATAGAAAATAACATAGTCTAAAACTTGGTTAAAATAGTAAAAAAATAATAGACCAATAAGTATTTTGTCGTTAAAAAATCTACCTACCTTGCACATATATTTACTTATTTTTATTAAATAAATCTGATCATTTGTTTATTTTTATTTGTTTTTTTTAATTATTGCATTCACATTTTTCTAGGTACACATAAAAAACGTTGTGTACCTCTGACAAGAGTCAACGTTCTTACTTCGGAACATCTTGACTCAATTATTGTCTAAAACATATGGCGCTTTTGCCCTCTTCAACATAAACAACGCTACAACTCTAAATATTATAGGTTTGAATTTTTTTATTAATTTTAAGACCTTGGACTTTATTAATTTTAAGACCTTGGAAATTTTAAGACTCGTAATCTGGTGGTTTGCCTTGGATGCAACCGGCGCAAGAAAGAGAGGATGAATAGGTTTTTTGGCATCCTCGTGTTCCACACTGGGAGCGTCCGTGGTTTATTAACTTAATACGTTTCTCACTTTATTATTTTGTACTTTTTGTGTATTAGGCTGATAATCGATCTCTAAATGAATAAAAAAGGATGGAGTTGGAAGAAGGTAATCGATTATTGAGAAAAATGCAGACAAACTCTGAGGCCCGGCGCATAAATCAGTAGCTAGATAAATAGGAATATCTTACAGGAAAGCCTTTCTTTGAGATATATGCCGCATCTCTATTGTTGTTTAATCTTTACCTATTCAAATGTTGATATTCTTATTTATTTTGTGTGGTTTTTTTTTCTGTCCTATCCAATTGGATTTAAATTTTTAACTACTGTGTTGTTGAAAAAAATGTATGTATTGTTATAGATATTGTAAATAACATGTAAAAGGCTATTGCCGTTGATATTGAAATAAATAAAAAATAAATAAATAAAATAAATCAATGTGTAGATATCGTTTATGTTTAGGATATCCGACGCCATTTTTAATAAGAGGTACCTTCTGTTGGATAACGATTTATCACTAGGATGGCTGTCAAAATAGCGTTCACTGACGGTTATAAACTCGTGAATGTTATGAGCTTTCGACTTATTTTTTCATAAATCAAAATGATAATTATATACATCTTCGTTAAACACAGCGAGAAAATGTACATATTATGAAGAATTATCATTTTGAAGCTTCGAAATCATATATCTATTTCTTTAATTTCGATCGACAAAAGATACCAATTTGCCGATTTTCAAACCATCTGAAATATTTTTTTTTAATTGTGATCGAAATGTTGTTATATTCTCAAACTTTCTGTTATATTATTGTAAAATTACAAGTTACAAGTGTTGTAGCAGTGTTGTATATCGAGTGCGATGTTGAAGTTCGTTGATTGCAAAAGAAACATTGTGTTGTTGTGCCTCAACCCTCTTCTTGATATGAAACCAACTTAACTGCATTTCACGGAGTTGTGCAACATATACCTACCTACAACTGGGTTATCTGTCATTGATGAAACTTCTGGCTGCATTCGTATACCAAATATGTATGTATCGCAATGCAACACTAGGGGCATAGGGAGGCAATACGAGCAAATGACCTCCCCCCACGCCCTGTCCAAATCCCTCTTAGAGAGTCTTCCTCGTCTTCGAGACCCTGATGGGAGGAAGAACAACGCTCTTCTCGACAAACTGTCATTCGGCATATTCTTTAACACGTGTTTCATGCAAGCCATATCCCCATAATGGGGTAAAAGTGATGGGCCTACGCTGGGTGCGCACGGTGTATTGCGTCGTTTGTGGTGCGGTGGTACCATCTTATATCTACCCAAAATTTTCCTCCACTTTTAAGTGAGAGTCTGTTTTTTATGATGTTATAAATAAATACACACTTGTCTTAGAATTAACTCATTTATTTTCTTGCTTTGTGTTTTGTGTTACAATTCTAACTATATTAAGTCATAACTCATGTTATGTTTGTTATACAAAATTAATATTACCCATCACGCCATATCCTGGAGGGGGTAGGCAGAGGGAACTGATTTTCATTCATTCCAATCCAGACTCTTCATTCAAAGGCATAACGTTCCGCATACAAATACCTCAATTCCCTATCAGATCCGCTAAAATTTAGCATCAACTAAAATTTTGAATTTCGCGGGCAATTCCATTTGATTTCAGCCAATCCAAGTAATATTCCTTAGGAAATCGATCGAAGTGAATATAGCTGCAAGTAAAAAAAAAAAAATTTTAATAGCTGCAATTGATTTCAAACGAATAATTTCCCCATGTAAAAATTATCATCATGGCCGCCAAATTTCCTTTTTCTCAAACAAATTCATCTTGATCAAGAAATATAATACTATTAGGAGTATTAGGTAACGTATCTTTTGTGATAAAAACAAGGGCAAAATGATATATTTACTGAAAATAATAACTTTTTTCGTTTTGATTGTTGTTTTTAAGAGCACTCACACACACACTCCCTTTTACACCCCACTCAGGGGCATAAGGAGGCAACAAGAGCTCTCCATTGCGCTCGATCCTGCGCAATGTTCATGACCTCCTCCCACACCATGTCCATGTCCCTCAGCTCTGCTTCGAAGGAGCGGAACACAGTGTGAGAGGGTCTTCCTCGTCTTCGGGACCCTGATGGGAAGAAGAACAGCGCTCTCCTCGGCCAACTGTCATTCGGCATCCTTAACACATGTCCCAGCCAAGTCCATCTCCTCCCCACAATGGTAGAGGTGATGGGCTGGGTTTTTAAGAGAGGTGACTGAAAATAAAAGACACGATTTTGACATAATATAAGCGGTTCCAATAAAATTTTGGCGGGTCTTTCTAAGGTGCCGCTTAAATTGATCGAATGCGGGTCATTTAAGAGGAATTGTGATAATTCAAGTGGAACAGTCAGTTAAAAGTTCCTTTTTTCATACAATTTTTTGGCAGATTCTTAATTTTAGCGGATCTGATAGCGAATAGGGAAAATTGTCTCCTATTTATTCCTTTAACTTCTGACAAACCATCCTTTTTCAATCTTTACTCCTGATAAATCATTCTTATAGAAAATTGCTTTTACTCCTGACGTCTATTTGATAAGAACTAATATGTAAAGGGAATTAGGTGAGTGGGTACGTATAGGTACCAAGATAGGCCCCCGTTTTTAGAGAATGAAGAAATCATCTGCAGTAGGTACTATATTACTTAGTGACAGGACCCAACGGTGAGAATTTGTTACATAAGACTCGCCATATGTCGTATCCCTGGTGTAACCGTCTTCCATGGCCATCAGACCAGAACATTAAGATACCAGGGGTTATCTTTGGACTAGCCTTACCAAGGAAATGGGTAACTACCTAATTACTTTATCTAACATACTTACATATTCGTCTCACAATGGTTTTTATACGTGTTTTTTTTAAAGTTCAATCAAGAACATAGGAAAAAAAGGTTTCAACTCATTAGACCCTTATGGGAAAAGTAGAGAGAACGAACTTCCACTTCCGCGTATTCAGCTGATTCAGCGACATGCCATTATTTCTCAAGAACCTTCAGTTTTTTCAGGACGGAACTCTGTGATCTTACTTATCAATTTAAAATTCAACTAGAAGACAGAAGAGGTTGGCAAAGGTGACTGGAGGCCAAGACTCGATATGGGTTGTAGAGCCATCTGAAAGGAAAGGAAAAGGGCCCGTAATTTTAAGGAGTGGTTTAACTCCACCATTACGGAGAGGAGATGGACATGGCTGGGACATGTGTTGAGGATGCCGAATGACATCAGGGTTTCGAAGATGTGGAAGACCCTCTCATACCGTGTTCCGTTCCTTCGAGGCAGATCTGAGGGAGTTGGAGATGGTGTGGGAGGAAGTCATTAGAATTGCGCATGATCGAGCGCAATGGAGAACTTCGATTGGAGTTCTGTTTTTATTTGATTTGGTTTAACTCACAAAACTGTCTCTACAACTCTTTAATGGTTTGCCTATAGGACCTGTCTTCTATAGACTTTGCATTTAGGCAGTATTAGCTAGTACAGGCCAGGCTCTTTCGGCGTCCCCTATAACATAGATTAAGTTTATATTGAAGTAAGTATTATTGACAGGTGCGAGAAATACGTTACAATTGGATGGGAGTACCTACCTAGTTAGTGGGCACGAGCCGCAATGAGGGCGATGCAGGCTGTAACCACGTACCTACTTCTCCCTCGCTCCAGATGATCTTATCTCCCCGAGGCGAGGGGTCATCGGGACAACAAAGGATTCTTGTGTTCTGGTCGGGAACGATAAGCGTCTTCATTTGAACTAGGCCGCAAGCTGGTGAAATAATAAGTAGGCACCTAATTTGATCTAAAATAAATAACATATCTAAACCCGGATATAGGTCAATTTCTCCCTGGCTAATGCAACGTGTTCATTTTCCTCCTTGTTCTGTTGGCCTGTTGTTCCTGCCATGGAATTTTCTTGGGAAGCGAACGACAGGATTAGAGATTTTATACTCATTTTTTTTTATTTTTATCATACACTAGCTTTCCCGACAGACGTTGTCCTGCGGTCTTTACTATATATGAATACTAGCTTTTTTTACCCGTCCACAAAAAAAGTTGTAGAATAATGGGAGTTAGATCCTGATCTATGGAAGTTTACATACAGAGCTTTATAAAAGTGTGGTGTACCTACATAATGTAAAATATACTTATAATTAATTGGACTTAATTTTTTTGTCACACCTCATCAGCAATAAGAAAGCGCTGCAAGTCATAATCATAGACTGCTGACTTATTCTCTATGCTTGCCCCATAGTTAATAAGACAGAGTGCTCGATTTATATGTGGTGAGCTATGGGCTCTCACCACAATATTGATTTTATTATTCTGCAATTAAGTATGTACCAACACAGCTTTTTGTTCCTTATATTTAACAAATTGTGAAGGTGGATTCATACTTATTTGAAAATCATAATTTTTTTAGAATAAAATAAAAATATATAACTGTATTAATAAAAGTTTTGACTTTTTAGTACAGATTTTTATCATTTTTTTTAAGAAAATGAATCTTGGCTTACCTAAAGTACACAAATACACATTTGACATCTTTCACACTAACCAAAGGTTTGTGTTGTGAAAGTGCAAATGGCCCCACCAGGACTTGAACTCACGGCCTTCAGTGCGCTGTGCAAACGAAAGCCATCGACTGATACCACCGGGCTTCCAATAACCTCTTTGTGCATAAACTTTATAAAAAATTGTTCAAGTAAAGTCTCTCACTATGGAATATATCTATAAATATAAGTAAACTAAGAAGTCGGCACCTAATCATCAAAACTTAACACAACAGTTGAAGAATTTACGGCCCACACCAAGTTTCAAACCTGCGTTTAGCTTTTTCATTAACAGATCTATTGCGTTTAAGTGTAGTAACAACACATTGAGGTGTGACTACTTTTACATTAAAAAAGTTCTCACAAACTGATATGCTGCTCTTGACTTCATAAGTCATTATTAGGTAAGTTATAGGTAACTACAATGCTTTTATAACTGGCAAACTTCAATAGTTAGAAATATGAACCATTTTAGGGGAGTATTTGCTTCTGTTTATGGGACACATTATTATAAGAACTTTAAATGAAATGACTTGCTAGTACGACCACTACTAATAATATAGAGGGTTGTTTTAAAATATCACATTATTTGATAATTTTAACACAGAAACCTCATTTGAGAATAATTACTTACCAAATTCCATGAATTCTCATCCTTTATATTAATTTGTCGTGGAGGCAATATTTAACCAAGAATCATTATAAAACATCTATTGTTTGGAAATAGTTCAGGAGAATATATTAAATTAAAACATAATGTGTATTTTTTTTCAGTTTATTTCTGGTTATAAATAAATTAAAACATTCTGTTTATTTAATTTCAATTAATAAAACACAAAACTACCATTTTTTAAAATAAAATAACATTATTTGTTACATCTAGCAGATTAAAAATAGAAAAAAAATAAAAACAGAATAAAAAATCATATTATGGACAACTTCTTTATACCAAAAGATGGAACTTTTTTTTTAAAAAAATCCATAACTAAAAATAAAATTCACATTCAAATCTTACAGTAGAAACAGACGTGTTGTAAACAATTATGTTGTGTTAAGCCAAAAGCATATTTTTTCATAAAAAATACAATGCTCAACGATAATGTGTCTCTAATCATACTAAATGTATGAAACCGATGTTGCTTCTAGCGTGTCATAGCTCATCAAAACACATTTTTTTTATACAAATGAATCTGGACTCACCCAAAGTGAACACATTTACACTTTTGACATCTTTCACACAAAACGATGCTTGTGTTGTAAAAGTTGAAAATGGTCGGCACCAGAAGTCAAACGCACAAAAACCGTAGGTACAATGTACGTACGAAAGCCGTCATTTGATACCACCGGGCTACCAACCTCCTGTTTCTAGCTTTAGATACTGTTACCGATAGTTATTTATTTATCAAATTTCGTCTAGCGCTTTCGTAACAGTGTATCCATATGGCACAATTCTTGAGAGCATTGCCTGCCAGTTCAATTAAAGTTCAATCTGTAACAAAACATTATGGAATTTATATACACAAACATATGAAAGGAGGTACAATTATCAAATAATAATACGGGACTTACCGCTTTGCTTATTCCAGTAATAAAATGCATACTTGTACATTTTAGAAATTCACTCTTGATATTGTTGTAAATATCTTGTAATCTATCCTGTAAAAAAAAAAAAATAATGTAATTGGCTAGCTGCATTGTAATTATGCGATTATTTTGAAATAATATTTACTCAATTAACTTTGCTTACCTGTTTTATTAATCCCAAAAATTGATTTTATATCTAAAGCCGTACAAAAACTCAATGTTTACATTTTATAGTTTGACAACAAAATAAGACATATCCATAGATTTTTTATGACGTATCAAATGAACCATAGAACACACTAATAAATATTACTTAGTTAGTGTTAAATTATTATCGTAATTTATTAAAAAGGCTATCTATTAAGAAAAGTATCAACAAAATGAATTCATATAAAATGTTTATAATTCAAAAATCCTAAACATGAAAATTAAAAAAAACATTCAATAAAAATATATATAATGATTTAATTTTCAGTCACAAAAAAATACCGCAAATAATTTATGGGTAATCTATGGTACTGGCGTACTGATATCTATGGCGTACTGGCTGTCATCGATATTTTGACAAACAAAACATTTTCAAAATTAAAATTCGAATATTTTTTTAATTGATAGCTGCTGTTAATATATTTCTAAGTAAGTACCTGATAATATTTATTTATTTAGATTACCCTATATACCTACCTACATGATATTTACTAAATTATGTAGAATAAACACTTTTTAATAAAAATCCTTGTCTTCCAGCATCAACCAAAAATTATATTACATATTATACAACCCAATGGATGTGATAAATGGATCTTGTCCTGAAGGCTATGAGCAGTCATACTTTGAGAATGGATGTATAATGGCGATATATCTACAGGTATAGATTCAAGTTTTCATATTTCATAATGGTGTTCATGTAATAACTATAGTTATCAATTATCTACCATAATTCATTGTTTTTATTCTAGGATGGGATGACCAATGACCATAGTCTTTTTGATTTTCTTTTGGATTGAAGGAACCTTGGAGGTTCCGTCAAGAATATGTCTCCAAACATACTGATCACTGCATTTTGCTGTCTTTCAAGAATATTTCATTCAACACGATGATCGTCCTACGTCTATTAAGATATTTTACCACAACAATAGGTATGATCTATTCTTGTATTTTGTTTGAAGAATATAACATATGATAAATAAGTTACCATAGCTTTGCGTTTATTTACATAACGATTTATATTCAATATAACATTTACCACCATTGTCTGTGACAAAATTCAATACAAATATTAACTTAAATACATCAAAGTGTATTTAAGAACGCTCTCCGGCATTTTGTATTACAAAAATATAAACGGACTAAAATATTATGTAGATGACTTTAATTTACATATTAATGTGTACCTAGCCCAAAAAATTCATGAAATGATATTATCCGTCATTATAGGTACTTTTGTGTTTGTTCTAGGATGAATGATTTGTCACAAACCTTGGACAGTTTTAAGAAAAGCTTCAAGTACCTCTCACTGATTGCTTTCTTCAAGAATACTTCTTTTGACACGATGAAACTCTATGCATATTGTTTTTTTAAACAAATTTTCACGGCAACAATACCACCAGTCTTTTATTTAAATGAACCTTGTATATTATTGTTTTTGCATATAATATAAGATATGATAAATAAGCTAACATAGTATTGAGTTTATTTACTATTTCATTTCTAAATTATTTTGTGGATAAAACAAACGTTTTACTACACTGATTATAATCCTGTATTCCTGAATGCCATTTAAAGGTTCTCAATTATTGTCGATATTATTTCTTTTCTCCCAACAATTCTGTCAAGTTCACTGTACCTAATGATCTAATTTATCGGTCACTGTTTTACCGGCCAGTTTGTTTATGGAATGTTCATACCAATTTCAATGTTTATTATTTTACTTGCAAATCTTTTTCAACGATAATTTTAAGATTTAAACTTTATTTATATTTCAGGAATATAAAATGATTAAAAAATTATTGACAAATTATTTTATACCTATCTACATTTGAATAATATGATTTTATCAGGTAGCTACATAATTATTACTCATCTAATGGCTACGACGGTTTTACACAAAATGTGGCCATAAATTTTTTTAAATGTGTCAATTTTCAAAATGGAGGATTTTTTTTTCCAAAATTTTTCATTAAATCTTTATTTATTGAGAATAATAAGATTTGAATAACTTTTATATGTATAACGAATCAATCTCCAATTATTTTATAACATTTTCATACCGTAATACCAAGATTCTATTCAACGTTTACATGAGTAATTTTGTTTCCAAAAGATGGCTTTCTGTCTTATTTGAAAAATTTGTATGAAGATCCTAAAAAAATAAAGTTTTTTAAATAGCTCTTAATATATTAAAGTTAACGTTGCCAATTGTATCTTAGAACGTTCTCGAGCAAATTTCACCGCTCTGCGCAGATTCATATCTGACGTAGCATTTGTATTTTGAGCGTGATGCTCGGACATAACGGAAAGTATTGTCAAAGGCAAATAAAAATACAAACATTTCTGAATTATTATGTAGATTGATTTCGAGTTTATAATATAATGATACATTTATTAGGTACCTACCTTTAAACGATGTTATTCCGACCGATGCATCTGTTTTAAGCCATATATATTATGTACCTACTGTAAAAAGCACTAAGAAGGTTACCTGCTTTGAGTTTTCTTTAATTTTCTAATTTTCCACGCAGCTTTCTTAATTTTTTTTCATTCATAAGAACGTTCCACTGATAAAAGCCAACACGACAAAAAAAGAATTAGCGAAATCGGTCCAGCCTTTTAGGCGTGATGCGATGACCACGCAAAACAGCTCTCCATTTTAATATAATAGACTAGCTGACCTGTCGAACTTCGTCCCGCCTTGGAATAAATAATATAATTCAAGGTTTTCTGTAAGTATAACATTAGCTTAATTTTGGTTTAAAGTTTTTTTTTTAACACGATTGGCCATAACACCAGAACGTATTCTGGTAATGCCAGGCGCTTACTCGACAGACGTGGTCTATAGACTCTATACTATACTATGCATATTGAATTTAAATTTGTATACCTAATGATAAATTAATTACCTTTTAACCACTGTAATTATTACGCCCGACCGATGCATCTGATTTAAGCCCTATTATTATATTTTGTATTCGCATTCTGTCATTTGCACCAACTATCAAACAACTGATTCCTGTCAAACGCCTGAATTTTCAAAATTGGTATAAATAAGTATATTATAAAAATAGGTAGGTACTACTTTAAGTTTTCTTAATTTTCTAATATTCGGCGTATCTTTTATCAGAACCTTCTCCTGACAAAAGCAAACACGACAAAAAAAGAATAATCGAACAAAACATTTTCAAACCTGTTCGTTCGAGCCCGTTCTTCTTCTTCTAAAAAGCTAAAAAGCCTTCATTTATCCACTGCTGGACGTAGGCCTCTTCCAAATTCTTCCATGTCTTCTTATTTGCTGCTATTTGCAGCCAGTTTTACCCCTCCCCCACAGCGGCTATGTCATCGGATCATCTTTTTTGAGGTCTTCCGACGCCTCTCTTATTCTCCCTGGGTCTCCATCTCAAAATCTTTGGAGTCCATCTTTGGGATCTTGTCTTGCAACATGTCCTGCCCATTGCCACTTTAGTCTTGCTACGCGATCCATGATGTCTACCACTTTGGTTCTATTCCTAATTTCTTCATTTCTTATTTTATCTCTTAGGGTTATACCAAGCATGGATCTTTCCATGGATCGCTGCATGCATTTTAGTTTTTCGGCATTTCTTTTTGTGAGGGACATGGTCTCCAGTGCATATGTAGCCTGTTCTTAACCACGCAAAATAGAGCTCCATTTTTATATAAGTATGATATTATTAAAAATGTGCGGCCAAATGGTCAATAATCCAACATATCAAAAATAAGGTGTAGGTACAAAATGTTGGAATTGTAGTTTTACCTTTAATATAAACATAGTTTTATTTATTAGTAGGTATACCTACCTAGGTATGTACAAAAAGTTACAATTTCACCAGAGACATGTCTGAATTTCACAAAATTTGTAAAAAAACATTACAATAACTGTACCTATATAATTATTATTAATACAAAGGATAAAAGGAACTGTATAATAAGATAAGATAATAAAGGATCAATAATGGTAGATGATGGTGGAATAGGGACATCCTGAGACGGTCGATGACCTGCACCAAGCACCCGCTCATCAGCTGTTCTTACCACACCACCAAACCATGCGCGTGTATCAACACCTATAGGTATATCTACCTGGTGTCCGATACGGGATAATATAATATGGAGCCTTTATGCAGGTAGATTAGTTTTGTTTAAGGATGTTGTTGTTGAGGGAATGAGTCAACAGATATTTTTTATGGATCAATAAGTGTCAAATTAAATGATCATTTATTTTTATAATACGTACCTATGAATTTTTTGATGCAAATATCACTGTTTTATTATTTCAAACGTATAATTAGGATAGTCGGAATATTAATTTGTTTTTATGTGGGTATATTTTGTAAGGTTTATGAATTTCCTTGGGAGGGACGTCCCACTTGTGGCGAAAGTTCTGGAAAGAATAAAGGACTGCTCAGAATCCATAGGTCAAAAATGAAATTCAAAAAGACCAAAAATATGCTCAATGTTATCTGCAGAAACCAGGCAAGCCTGCAACTGGGAAGCGACTCTATAGAGAGCGCCGACCACTCCACTTTCTAGGAGTGCATTTAACACCGGATGGTAGTAGCGAAAAAGAGCTCTCTATATAAGAATAGCCCAAGCCAGCTCTTCATTCAGTGGCATGAAAAAGATTTGGAGGTCCAACAAATAATTTCTCCACCAAAACCAATGTCGCCTATTGAACGCATGTATGCCAATTCTGTTATACGGCTGCGAGTCCTGGCATTTGACAAAAGCTCAGCAACGGATAGTAAAATTTCAAGATTTCAAGATCCAGGAAAGATTTCAAGATCTATAAACTACAACATAAACTACAACACGGGGTTTATCTTTGAGATTAATATTTCGTAGATCTGTTAGTCACAAAATGAAGAGGCAAACAGGGTCACATTTGCATACCAGGACAAACCAGAATATTATCAGAGGCCCCTTAACATAAATAGTTGTCAGTTTAACCTTATAAATAATTAAAAAAATTGTTAATTTATGAAGATTACGCTGAAAGAGAATATTAATTCTGTCGAAGAGCATGACCCTGTCGCCTGGAGTTAAAAACAACTTGGATTCCATGAGAGCGAACTATCCTCATTTGCATTACACGTGAACGTTGTCAGGACGATTCGAGCCAACTCCATTTAATGAAGAAGTTTCCCCCTTTAGTGGTCCTCAATCTGGGAAGAAAGGGGGTGATGCTGAAAAAAAATCCTAGTTGACCCAAATTTCAACCTCATTGCGCATGGTACCTTCGCTAGAAAACTAACGCAAAATTTGTTTAGTGGGAGGCTGTAGGGGAAGGGTTCATGGCCGTAGCAATAATGTTAGGGGGGGGGGAGTGACGCACCAAGAGGGAGGGGGGCGGAAGGGGAGACCGCCCAAGGTGCCTCTATAAGCGGGGCGACTCAATTTGCTTGCGCTGTTCTAAACACGACCAGATTGACAAAATCAGAATTTTTAGTTTTGTGTTATGAAATTGGAATCGGTCGGCACTCGACAACGGGATTCGAATCCACGACCTTCAGTATTCAGATATTTTTTTCTTTTTCATTTGTTTACTTTTTTTTGAAAAAGGTAGAAATTTTTTACTTTTGGATATATATTTTTTTTAATTTTAATTAATTTTTTTTATACATTATGGGGGGGGGGGGGGGGCAAATTTGGTTCCCGTCCCAGGACCTGGGGAAACCAAAGTGTTTTATTGCGAAGATATATTTTTAGATAAGAAAATATTCCATTCCATTCCAAAGACTTGAATTTGGGCGACAACATAATATGCCTCTGCATATCATCATCTTTAGCATTTAAAAAGTTTCTCCATCCCGATCTGTCACTGGCTGCCGCCTCCAGTTTTGCTGCCCCAGAGCCCGACAGTCCGCGACAACGCCATTCAGCCATCTTAGTTTTGGTCTTCCGACGCTTCTTCTACCAATTAGGTTATTAAACAACACCTTATTGGGAGCTCCAGATCCTCCGACCTCCATGCGGTGCAAATGACCCAGCCAGCGCAGTCTGTTAATCTTAATGAACCTGACTACGCTGATATCCTGGTAGAGATCATAGAGCTCCGTGTTGTATCTTCTGAGACAAGTTTGACCATCATTAATTATAGGGCCGTATATTCTGCAGCCTGTTTTCGTCATGCTTAGACAGTGTCCAGGTCTCTGAGGCATATGTTAGGACTGGTCTAATTATTAATGTCTTATATAGAGTGGCTTTAGTCTTCCTGGATATAAGGCGTGACTTTAACTGTCCAGTGAGGCCGAAATAGCTACAGTTAGCTGAAAAAAAATCATTAGTGACAACGGAGCCAAGATATGTGAACTCTTCAACTGTTTCAAAAATGCCTCTGCATATCGGTGTGATTAAAAACCGGCCCTGTCATGTGTCATCAGCTTTGTTATTGAAACAATAAATGAGATTCAATACATACCTCCCTATGTATTGATATTTCTGTAACGATATCCGATTCTCGCGTCTGTGGTAGCTAGCTGTGAATTCAAATCCGGAAAATAATAACAAAATCATGACAATTATTATTGTTGAGAAATGACCTATGTCCCTCATGACAAGAAAATAATAATTAAATTGGTGTCACCAAATAGTCCACATGTAAACTAACGTATTTGTTCAAGAAAAGAGAATTCGTAGAAGTATGACTGAATCTAATTGAGAACATTATTGTTTTTTATGTTTTGTATTCCAGCTTAATGGATGGCAGAATTCTGATTGATGAGAAATCGCATTCCAGTTTAATGGATGATAGAATTCTTATTCATGAGAAATTGTATTCTTGTTTAATGGATGGCATAATACTGATTGATAAGAAATTGTATTCTAGTTTAATGGATGGCAGAATTCTGATTGATGAGAAATCGCATTCCAGTTTAATGGATGATAGAATTCTTATTCGTTAGAAATTGTATTCTTGTTTAATAGATGGCAGAATATTAATTTATGAGAAATTGTATTCTAGTTTAATGTATGTTAGAATTCTTATTCATGAAAAATTGTATTCTTGTTTAATGGATGACAGAGTATTGATTGATGAGAATTTGTATTCTAGTTTAATGGATGACAGAATTCTAATTGATGAAATACTATTCTTTCTAGCTTTCCCGACAGTCGTTGTCCTGTAGTCCTTACCTACTGTGAATATTGATTTCAAATTTGAAATATACAATATACATATACAAAAATACACTTAGAATATGTTTGAATGTTAAATTTTTTTTTTCTGGATGCTCTAAAAATCAATCAATCATCTGCGTACCAATATTTTTAATGTCAATATAGTTGTCAGGAAAACAATAATTATGTTGTTGTATGAGTTTTCATAGATGGCGTTGGCGTCGCAGAAAATCCGTTCCATACTAAATTTAATATCATATTTCGAACTTTCACTGTCTAACCGGCGCACATAGGGGGTGAAGAATTACTGAAATCTCAATAATTACTGATGAGAAAATGTATTCTGATTCGATCACTGTCTCTGAAATCTAATTAATGACACGCTCCCTGCAGGATCCGAAACCGCATCTCTAGCTGTCTCAAGCAGATACGCAAACCACTAGGCCAACCAACCCGACGACAATACCTTTGATGTAAGCCATGAATAGTACCGCAGGAAGTAAATGATATTCATTGTGTACTGATTTTTTGCAGAGAAATCGCTGGAAAGTGGTGAGAACATCAAGCTAGCAATTTTTGATAACAACTGAACGATAGATGATTCTGATTCGATCACCCACCGGAATCGTATAAAAGAGAAACTATTTTCTTGCATGGAAAAAACTGAACTTTAATTGACTGGAAAATATTTTCTTGTGTGAAAAGCGCATGATCTCTCGATTCCAAAGAAAAGATATTCTTGTTCGATCACTGTCTGAAATCTTATTGACAAAATACGTTCTGGTTCGATCACTGTCAGATCTTGTTGAGAAAATACGTTCTGGTTTGGGAAGCATGAAAACATTTATGCTTTCTGACATAGGTAGGTATACATTATTTATTAAATTTTATTCAATTTCACAAAGGTAAATCATAGTAAACAGTACCTTTTTTTTAACAAATTTAGTCTAGGTATTCTAGTTTACCCAAAATACTCGATTTGTCATCCAAATAATATAATTGATTGCCATCTACATTCAACCAAATCATCGGAAGATATAATCGTTAAAAATATCACGAAACCCATCGCCGGAAGACGACAGCCATTCCCAGGTTATGAACCTAAACACTTAGAAAAAATTACAATGCTTTACCGTAGTTAAACTTGTAACCGTTTCTTCCATTAGAAGGGTCTTAATATTATTCTAATGAGAATATTACAAAACGGAAAACATTGATAATATGTTCCAATACTGTTTTTAATGTGAACTGAATGTATATAGGTAGGTATATTGGATATTACCATGAAAAATAATGTTGACTTTCATCCAAAGGTTTTCCAATAATGGGATTTATTACCGACCTCGGTAGCCTAGTGGCAAAGGTTCCGACTTCAGATCAAGAGGTTCTGGGTTCAATTCCCAAACTGGGTTCTGGGTTTTTTTTTACTTGAAGTTTCTACTCGGGCCCGGGTTGGAATCTCGTCTCATATTGGACGGGACCGGTTGACTGGTAGACTTCAAGCACTAAGCTCCGCCGGCTATTCTGATTCTGACTCCTATATATAGAAGAGTGTTATTTATTTATATTTTCATTTCATTTTTAATGTACATCATATTAGTACCTACTAAAGTAATTTCGACATTTTGTCGTAAACACAATAACCAAAAAAAAAAAAATTTTAAAGAACAGATAAGGTACTTATAAGAATCACACCTTTCAGGGAAAGAAAACAATTGGGTGGTATCCAATGATTTTCGTTGCAGTTGAAGATAACAAGAGCTTTTTAGCTAACCTCTTGAAGGAATAGATGTACCTATAATTCCTGAAGTCTTATTTGTGTAAATATGAGATTGACCACCCATGTAAGCTTTTTTATTTTTTGGGAAATCCACCAATTAGTATAAACTAAACAGAACAAATTGTGATACAAATATCTACAAGCTTCAGTGTTCCAATAACAGGCATCTCCTGAATAGCTGTAGGTACTGCAGAGCTAGGTCGTATGTGTATGTTTATGTGTAGACATATTATAAATACAATGTGATAAAATCATAGTTTTGAAATTGTTACTGATCAAGAATGACATCTCTTTCGGACTATGTCTTCTCCGACTTGGGTTAGCTGGAAGAGATGGCGGGATAAGTCATTAGTCGAACTCTTTTGCAGTTCAGGATGCTGGAATAATCTCCCATCAAACCTTAGGCTGACGTCATTCAAGCGAGCCGTTAAAGAGAAAATTCTTTCTTCTCTTTTCTTTTTTTCTTTTATTTTTCGAGTCTCCTTTAGTATTTAAATTTTTTTCTTTCTTATCATTGTAATTTTTTATTTTTGTTTAGGTAATCCTTGTTTTCGGGTTAGATGGAAGTGATCCTTTCGGATAAGACCACCGTTTGACTCTTTTTGATGTGTGGTATTATTTCATATTTGTGATTTTTTGCCAATAAAGCTCAAATAAGTAGTAATCCAACGCACTAGAAAAGAAAATCAAATAATAAGATAGGATATAGAGTTATAAAACAAAACAATAGTTAACCATGAAGAGTGGTTCCCAAAAAGATCCATCCCATAACTAGTGGAGTAATGACTGAGAATTAACATAAGATGAAGAGAGATGGCCCTGAGATGCAGCCGCGGATCAGGAAGCACCTGCTATCTCTTTTTTATGTTATAAACGACAGGGGTACTTCGTATCTTATTTTTTATTGCTTTTATTATAATAATAAAGAATGAAATATTATAAGATAAAGAATGACACCAGGATTGCTAAATAATGTAGGTCACCAAGATATTATAATGAAAGATACCAAGATAAAGAATGACACCAGGATTGCTAAATAATGTAGGTCACCAAGATATTATAATGAAAGATACCAAGATAAAGAATGACACCAGGATTGCTAAATAATGTAGGTCACCAAGATATTATAATGAAAGATACCAAAATAAAGAATGACACCAGGATTGCTAAATAATATAGGTCACCAAGATATTATAATGAAAGATACCAAGATAAAGAATGACACCAGGATTGCTAAATAATGTAGGTTACCATGATATTATAAAGAAAGATACCAAGATAAAGAATGACACCAGGATTGCTAAATAATGTAGGTCACCAAGATATTATAATGAAAGATACCAAGATAAATAATGACACCAGGATTGCTAAATAATGTAGGTCACCAAGATATTATAATGAAAGATACCAAAATAAAGAATGACACCAGGATTGCTAAATAATGTAGGTCACCAAGATATTATAATGAAAGATACCAAGATAAAGAATGACACCAGGATTGCTAAATAATGTAGGTCACCAAGATATTATAATGAAAGATACCAAGATAAAGAATGACACCAGGATTGCTAAATAATGTAGGTCACCAAGATATTATAATGAAAGATACCAAGATAAAGAATGACACCAGGATTGCTAAATAATGTAGGTCACCAAGATATTATAATGAAAGATACCAAGATAAAGAATGACACCAGGATTGCTAAATAGTGTAGGTCACCAAGATATTATAATGAAAGATACCAAGCTAAAGAATGACACCAGGATTGCTAAATAGTGTAGGTCTCCAAGATATTATAATGAAAGATACCAAGATAAAGAATGACACCAGGATTGCTAAATAATGTAGGTCACCAAAATATTGACTATTATTCTGAAATGAAAAACAGACGATTGAGTTGCGTCGTATCCAATTTTTATTGATAATTTTGACATTTCTGTATTCTGAAAATGTTTTATCCAATACATTAGTTGCGTAACTACTGGCAACCGATTAAGTTCTCAGCAAGAGCTTCTTGCGTTGAGTTTTTGGAACGTGAGTTTGAGAATACCAGTCATTATAAAGAAAGATACCAAGATAAAGAATGACACCAGTCAAACAACCAGTCCATGCACCCATTTTTCAAATATTTAGAATTTTTAGCCGTTCTTTCATAATTCATTCTCTCAACATGCCCTCAAATATTCTCAAAAGATAGGCAAATATCAAAATCAATTGATAAAACTGAATTTTAAGAATTGTGCAACTTATAAAAAAGCGAAGAACTCGATCATTATATTATTTCTATTAAAAATGTATCAATGAAAGGAAAAAATAGCAATAGGTAATAAATATACGCATTTGTGTTACATAAAATAAGTAGGTAGGCACCTAATAATTTACTATCTGGGAACATAATCCTATATTATAATTGGCCAAGTTCGTTGGGCGTAGTTTTGTATAGTTTTTACGTATGTATTTTTCATACCCACAATAGGTATATGAAAAAAATATGGGGAATATTTTTCATACTCATATGACTAACGTAAGTCGATAGGTGTAATACTCACTTTACTACCGTGACTATGTCTGAGATCAGAATCTACAAATTTACTTAGATTACTTTTGATTTCTTTTTTAATTCTTCTTCTTCGCCTGCTGGCCTGTTGTTCCTGCTACGTTGTCCATATTGGGAAGCTGAGTGCCAACTGTCCCTCCAGCGCTTAGGTGGTCGTCCTGGAGGTCTCCTTCCTTGTGGTATATTGTCTCTGGCGATTTTTAAGGCTCTTGTGTCTTCCATTATTGAAACGTGGTCGTTCCAAAACCTTCTCCTCTATCTTTCCCACCTTACAACATCCTTGACTTCTCAAATCTTTCGGATCTCTGTGTTTCTGACTCTATAACGCGAAGGGGTTTTCCGGAGATTTTTCTCAGAATCTTCATCTCACTTTTTCATGGTTCATGGAGGTTCTTGGTTCGGACAGTGTCGGCTGTAGATTCTATATCGTAGTTAATAATTGGACGGACGCATGTTTTGTATATTCTGACCTTTTTGGGGATATTCATAATATGGTCATTTCAAAATTTTCTTTAAAAAATAATGGCATGGATACTGGATAAGTCAAATTTGAAATGTTGATATGTTCAAAAAATTTTATGGTTATTTAATACAAAAAAATATTAATCTATTCTCAATTTGACCACAGATAAACCAAAGTAGGTACTGTGTCAAAATAATAATGTCGAATACATCGAAGTGTGTGTGAGTATGAAATACGTAACATTACAGTGCGTATAGTGTTTTTTTTTTATTTAATCTATTTTATTCATAATTTTAACAAAATATTAGCATTTGCCACCTTTTCTCCACTTAAACTATAGGTAAGTGTGCAAAACAAAAAACTCCTCCGTCCGCGCAATTTTCGAAAAAATGGTCACATAGTTTTTCCTTCACGTATTCATATATAGATTAGGATTATATAATAAGAGATTAATATATAGATAAAAAAAAATATATTTTACAAAGATTTGTATTTATTTTCTTTTTTTTTGTCTGTCGTCCGACAGGCTGTGCCGCTAGTATTATCTAGGTCTTGTAGTTAGGCCCTATATTTGATGTGTGTGGGTTTGTAGGTTCCTATAACCGGTCCATTCGAACCGTTGTTCATCTGACGAGAGCGGCGCGTGCGCAGGTGAAATAAGAGCAGCTGTTACGACAGGTGACAATCATCATCCTATATATGTACCTATCATTATTATATTAATAAAAAAGATCTATAGATCCATCTCATTATTTTTGTTACTACTGACTGATATTATTATTTTGATTACCTTTACTCCTATCTTGCTACCTGATCAAGATCCTATTTTGATCAACCAATGTTGCGTGCTCCAAATATCGTGGTAGATTCTTTGAATGGTCCAAGGATCCAACTATATCAGGAATGGTGATGAAAAAGAACACTTTGAGTAAGAAGTAAGATTTTTTTTACTTCAAATTGGACTTGGACATTATTTACCTAAGCTTTTGGCGCAACCACGTTGAAAGAATGGACGGTGATAGACTCCCACAGGTAGCAGCCCACAACATTCCGGTGGGAAAACGCCAACCAGGAAGAACCTCCAAGAGATGGCGAGACAGTTGGAGTTCGAAGTCCCAAGAAACCATTCAACAATTAAAACAGGTCTCCAGAGAAAGAAGAAGATTTTTTTTACAAATAAATTAAAATTTTTGAAAAAAAAGTACATATTCATATCAGTAGGTAGGTACTACATACATAAGTATACCGTCATCTCTTCTAAACAAAGATGTCGGTACAGCTTGAGGGATTTATTGCCTGAGGCAATTTTATTCTAGTAATCTGATGGTACCTCAAATTTCAAGACAGATCAAATCGGGGTAGAAATTTCAAATGACAAACACAAATCGAGAAAATTTCTGACCCTAACGGGAATCGAAGCCGGGACCTTTCTTATAGGTACCTAATATGCTGTTATGATAATTATCTGTTATTAGAGATACTTATACCTATACTTTAATCAAGATAATATGTATGTACAATGTAAATGAATATCAGCAGAACTGTTACCCTTCGTAAGCGCAAAATTATGTTTATTTTATGGTAATCGATGATCAATGTATGTAATAATAGTAAATTGTAATAATTAATAAAACGTATGTAGGTAGGTACGCACATCTATATGTATAGAATCAAGAATTATAGGAAGTCATCGAAACACTTAAAATTGGTAGTTACCTACCTACGTATTCTTTATTTGAGCTCCACCCCTGATAGGGTCCAGGAGACCTAGGCTTATTTCTTTTGTCTTTTCTGACCTATTGGGGTTTAAGTACGTGTCAACCTCACGGTCCTGATTTGATTTTTCGATTTCCTGCCTCTTACAGGATGCTTGAAAAATTAGCAAAAAGGGAAAGGGTGCTATTCATATCTGACAACTTCACGCTCTAGATTGTGTAGGAGGAGGTCATAAGCATTGCTCAAGATCGAGCACAATGGAGGGCACTTGTTGCATCCCTATACCTCTAAGGAGCTAAGTTCAAAGGAACAAACGATTAATGGTGACCTACATACATATCCACTCGCTTGCAATCAGTTTTTTAATAAATTTAATTAAGTATTTAACAAAATGTGATCATAATATTATGTAATGATCACATCAACCAGAAATTTCATCCTCAAATGATTACTTAGGCATAGTTTTTTACAGAACATAAAAGACATCAAGTAATTGACAAAAAAATGTCTACGGCGCACTATGGAATATTTGGCCAAAAAAAACGTTAAAAGTTTAATGAAATAATATTTTTTACCCAATTTTTAGAGCTTTTACTCCATAGTGCGTCGTGCTGTCCATATCCACAATAACGATTTGGAACCATAGAAGCTAAGAGTACTTTTTAACTTAAGGAAATTTGGTCTGTCGATTATAAAACCGGCCCAGAGAAGCCAATATGGATTAAGCAAGTCAATCTATAATCTCAAATAACGTTTCAAAAATCCATTATTAATCTTCAATAGAGCATGTCTCCTCTCGCATTGTATCCACACTCGTATCCTCAATTAAGCCATTTCTTACACTTCCTCTTCCTTGGCCGGACAAATCTTTAATTATGATTGAATCCTTTCAACGTCCAAAAAATAATCATCTCATTAAAATACAATCACGCTCTACTATTTACACCCGGGATCCTTTTTTAGTACTTTAGGTCTCTCCATATGTTGACTGTTCAAACCGATAGAGGAAGGGACAGAGTCATCTTTGACACGTTGCAGAGTTAAGCTATTGCCAAGGGTGCCAAGATAATATATTTTCGTTCATACATCAACATTCTTTATGCCGCCGATCGGCACGGGTCGGAATTGGCGTTGTGCGTGTTTTCACCATAAGGCACCAGACAAGTGGCAAGTCCCGGGTTCAATTTCCAGTCGGGTTTGAAATTTTCCAAGTGTACGTTTTCACTTAAAATTTCTACTCGGAGCAAGCCCGTCTTAGATTGAACAAGATTGGTTGACTGTAAAAAATCGCCTCAGGCAATAAGTTCCGCCGGCTATACCTAATGACATCATTATACAGAAAAGTGTTTTATTATTATATTAAATGGAATCAACGGGTTCAACCAAATCGAAAAAAACACACTCTCTACAATTTTCGCGTCGGGGAATAAGTTCCGCCGGCTATATCTACTGATACCATTGTACAGAAAAGTGTTTTATTGTTATATGAAAATGGAATAATACACTCTCGACAACTTTCATGGAAAGAAATGCTTGCGTTGTGATTGAAATATGATCGGCACCGGGGATCGAACCTGCTACCTTCATAACAAATATCGTCGACTAATCTGCTAGGCTTTCATTTTATAAGAACGTAATATTAAAACATGGCGGTATCTCTACTTAAACCGGCCCTTTATCGCTGGTGATCACAGGAAGCTAGACAGGTCCTTGTTCCTTGAATATCCCTTTGCATCTCACGAGCATTCCGCCTCACTATAGGATGTCCCTAATGAATGATCACAGTGTGGTGACTCGGTGACCCTTTGGCATCTTCCTCGACGGCTTGTTTGTTTCATTTTATTATTTCATATGATATTATTTACCTCCGCGTCCTCTTTGTGAATTAAAACAGGTTTTTATAGACAATGAGATGAGCGGCACAAAAGGGTTGAATGTTTTCCACGGGACCGAACTAAAGTAAAATAATTTTAATTAAAAAAAAGAAATGATTCAATATACCTACATTCATTTCTTTTGTTATTTTAATTAGCATATTTAGAGGACGATTTTCGATACTGGGATCGATTCTACAACTCTGAGTAGGAACTTGTCAGATTTTGCAAAAAACATTAGGTTGTAATGTCATGACTCTATTAACCAAAAGAATTGTGAAGGAGAATATGGATTCGGAATTTGACTTATTTTCAATAGCTAAAACAACATGACTTAAAAGAAATCAAATAGAACAAAGCCGCACTAAGGCAGTCGTTGAATCTGCAGAGGAAGATGATCGCAAGTGGCAAAGGCTCCGACTTCAGATCAAGAGGTTCGATTCCCGGTCGGGTCAGAAATTTTCAATATTTTTTTTCACTTGAAATTTCAACTCGGGGATGGAATCCTGTCTCAGATTGGACGAGACCGGTTGACTAGTAGAGAATGCTTCAAATGTTAAGATCCGCCGACTATACCTATGTACCTATATACCATACATATACCTATGTATAGAAGAGTGTTATTTATTTATTTTTAAGATAGAACATCAGTTGATTTAATGATTGCATCAAAATTTTAATATATTATTATTCTGTTTGAAAAAATCACAAGTTTAAAAAAAAATAAAATCATATTAATTTTGCCTTATAAATGGTTAATATCTAATCTAAGATTGTAGCAGAACAAAACAGATAATAATACACTTCTAAATAGTTATAAAAACTAAAAAATGGGCATTCCACAGGGATGCATTATGGGGCCTCTTTTGTTTCATTATTGTTCTGATTATTCGCCTTTGCCAAATCTCTTCATATTTTTAAATGTGTTATTGTAAGAATAAAAAAAGTAACAAAAATAAAAATGGTTCGCCCCTGCGTATCCGGGAGACTATTCTATAGGAAGCTAGGTACTACTATAATACGCGGAAGTGACGGAGAATCATCTCTGTCACACTGTGAAGGGGGAAAGTGGCCTACACAAGGAGTCACTGCTGGATAAAGAGAACCGGTTCTCTGGGATGCTCTTCCGGGAGACTGGCTGCTGTCCCCTGGTCACATCAAGGAAGCCACACAATCTGTATGGATGCTGCAGTTTCACACGCCTCACACTGTTTGTGCTAAAAATCTACATAATTAAATAATAATAATTCAGGTACATACTTATTTTCGTATGTTTTTAATTTTAATCATCGATGATCGTTGCAATTATATTTGTTTTAATATTTTTCCATTTTGACCAAACTGATGAAGGTCCTACAAAAAAATCCCCAGATTAGCAAAATTGCTACAATTCCAAAAATAACAATGTAACAATGCTTTTTGACCAAGAACGCTTGTTTTTGAATTACTGTTCAACACGTATATTTTCATGTCATGGATGCTGTGACGCTTTTGTTTTAAGCAATATATAACGTCAATCAATTCTCATTCATTTGTAGGTTTAGACTTACAAGATCTGGATTTTGAGGAATACACTGATGAATTAGCTATGTTTATGTAACCTTCAAATATAATGTTGTGATTTTGTCTTATGTACCAGCGGCAGCCTCAATTAATAAATTGGGTTGTATAAATTTCTTAACCATTTATAATTGATTTGGGTTCATAATAAAAAGAAAAAGAAAAAACACACCCCATTGCTGAATAGATATAAGGGTGAATTGAAAACAAAAAAAAATAGCATCATCGCCAATCTCTAACCCTTTCCGTTTTTTAAAGAAGTAAGGGATGAACGCGGATCTGAATATAAAAGGAAAGATCTAAGTCCTGACAAAGACATGTGTTTACTTTGGCTAGATGTAATTATGATTAATGACCAAGGTCTATTGTCCTGGTAAAAAGGTCGGACAAAGGACAATGGGACGTCCTCTTCTGGTCTGTCTTCTTCCTTATCCCTTGCCATATCTTCATGTGTGAGAAATTATAAATTATATTTGGCAAAATATTTAATAGAACGAATCCTGTTTTACATAGTAATTATTATAACTGAATGTCCCAACACCATGACCGTTGTGCTATTATTATTTATCACATTTTAGCGAATGTTCGTTAAGTTTTGCATAAAAGGTCTTAGAGAAAATATAAATTATGAATTCTTGTCATTGCATGCGTTGTCCGTTAGAAATTCTTTATCTGCAGCCGCCAAAAAATACGCCTATCTATTATAAAGAGTTAACTTTTAATACACCTAGAACAAAGAATCGATTAAAAGTTTTGAAAGGTGAAAATAAATTGGTTTTTGAAAGTACCTACCTACCTACCTACTTTTGGATTCTGAAGTAAAAATATTGGTATTTAAATTTTGCGTGTCTGTGTGAATTTGAAATTGGAACAATAATGAGGAATTTTTGAAATTAGGTTAGTACCTACTTACCTTAATAAGTTTTCAAAAACCGAAGTGTAGGATTATATTTTATTAAGACAGTCAGGCTTTCAGTTCAAATTTGTCATCACTTTTAATATTGATATTCTTCAAGCAAAAATTGGCTAATTATAGAATGGTTAAGGATTAGAATATATGGAGAAACTTGCTCGAAGCTTACTGCAAAGTGGGCTGTATCAATTACACAAATTTGATGACAACCGAACAACACGGAAAGAAATTGAGTAAATTTTGATTTTTGTTGATACCAGCCTATCTCAGGGCTGATACAAGATAATATTGATAAGAGACAAGATAAAATTATACCTACTACTACCATAATATTTTTATTGTAATTCTAAAAATAATTACCAGTTTTTCAGTAAGTAGTATTAAATATTCCCAAAGGTGACCGAATCTGGATAAAATTCATTTAACAGCAGGTACAAGTTGACCTTTGAGTCGGGATTAAAAAAAAAACATAATAAAATCCTACAGGAGAAGAAACATAGGGTCCGTCCCTTCAAAACATTTAGGTAATAAATTAACCCTCTCCCCTTTTCATTCTATTCGAAATTTAAAATCATTTTTACAGTCATAGATCACGAACATCTCCAACCATGTCCCGATCATAGATAAGAAGAGATAATATTATTGTCGCCATAGAAAAAAAGAGATAGTTTTGAATGATTTCATTGTTGTCATTGATATTATTTTTTTTCTTTACACTTGCGAAATCGCATTACGACACACACACACATGTTTAATAATAATTTGTCTATTGTCTGTTAAATTTATATGAATAGATAAAATCATTGTTCATCTGTTCGTATATTTGTGTTTAATGGCTTCATATTTTCGACATTTTGTACCAGTGGTAATGCGAGGTAATATACGTCATTTTAGAACAATGTATCATAGAGATTATGTAGGCACCTGTGTAATGTGTTGAGAAAGTTTCATAATATCAAATTCAATGGTAGCTAGAGGCAACCAAACACACATTATAGATGACGGGGAAGCCAGCGAAAAATGTCAAAATAGTTTGACCTTTATTTGAAATTTGTCAAACCCTCTTGACAAAATAAACATCTAATTTTGACCAAAGCGTCACCTTGCGAATGTAATAAAAAATATGTTCAAAACTATGACTTTCCATACAAAGTTGAACATTTGAAGTGGTTGGTAGACTGGCGGTTACAACACCGGCTTTCGTACCTACTGTTTGGTGCGGACGTCGTGGGTTCGATCCCAGGTGCCGACCATCTTCCTCTGTCACGGTCACGACACAAGCTTTAAGTAGCTTACTGTGAAAGAGTCAAGGAGTGTATTTGTGTTCACTTTGTATGAACACGGATTCATTTAAAAAAAAAAATACTAAATTTAAAAAATTTATTTTGGCGATTGGTTATAGAGTTAGTATTGAGAAAAATCAGTAATGGTAAAATTCAGATAAAACTCTAAAACTCCGCAATTCAATTTGATTTTCAATCTGAAAATTTTATTTTATTTAGGTACCAAATTTAAATAAATAAATACCTAATTTGTTTAAATGAATAATATTTTTTTCTTCTTGGTGATTCTTTTTCAAATTCATATAAAAAAATCGTAAATCTTCTGTGATTTTTATCTGTATCGATATTTCTGCACTTCATAAGTTTATTGTTGTGACTCACATATTATGAAAGTTGTAGGTTATTACTGTATTCAAAAATTCGAAAGTAGGGAAACGGGGAACATTATTGAAATGAAAAAGTACTTTAACCCGAGCCAATGGAGGCTGTGAGCCCTCAGACCTATACTATGCATAACCTTAGCGATTAAGTGTCTGTAAAGTTTACATATTTCCAATTATAACAAGTAATTCAATGATTAAACGTAAAACAATAAAGCAGTAAGCATGAAAATTTCGTTTAAAGCTAGATGAGTTTAATTAAAAATCTATCACCAAATTAACCGAGAAGGAATGTGAAGATGAAAAAAGAAAAAAACACGCAACTAATGTGCATGCTGATCCAAGTTTGCTGACTTAGAAATTGTGAATAGGTTAATACCCATAATCATCAAACACCTAGTAGACCAAACGATTGAAAGTTTTGAATGAGATTGGACTGGGAGGAGTTTAGGGACCTCCAGGAAGACCTTTCAAAGGATTATTGGGAGTCAAGCAGCATAATAAAGACACTCTTCCAGTCATCTATTTCTGTTGTAAATTGAACTATTTAAGGTTTCGCATATTGTCTAACATAATGTGATGTGCAGCAAAAGTATGAGCCAGCGAATAGCTGTTGATAATATTTCTCCAGCGCAATATTGTCACTTCCTTTCAGTAATAGATGGACGGGACGTGTTCAGTGTTGGCTGTTTATCTTTATGGCATATGATATCTACTGGGAGAGATGGTTGGGCACTCAACTCTCGGCCCGAACACGATATTTATGATTTTTTTAATATCATTTACAGGTCCAAATTACGAACTTCGTAAGGTAGTACCTTAAAATGATGAACCCTTCAGGAATAGCTTAATCGCCAATAATACAGGGATGCAGCGCTCAGTCATGACTGTCAAAGGGTTGAAGAGATATACATATTCGTATTAGGGCTGCTGTTGAAAATTAGTGTTGGCTTGTTATTTCACAGGTGCTATTCAAGATTTTCATAGCTATGAATCCAGCTAAGGGTTTGTTCAATCTTATACTTACCTATGAATAGACTAACGTTTTAGTGATTTATTTATTTATTTTCGATTTTACTTTCATTAGCCGGCATTACAGTATTTACCTAGGCGCCGGCAGATGTAAACAAAATATAACACAATCAGATACTGATTAAAAACAATTCACTCAATAACTACCCGAGGTCTCATATAAAGATCACAAACATTCAATGAAGTATGAACAAATCTTAAACAAATACGAAAAAAGAGAAAAACAATATGACATTCGAAACATAACGATGGCGCCCCATCAGCCGTCATTCGACGGTCGACGTTGACGCCATCTATAGATACCAAATATTATGTTTAGTGATGTACATCTCTCCACCATCGATACATGGCACGCAACATTGAATACAATATTTTAACACTGATCTACAAATCAAAATAATAATAATAATAATTTCAATTTAAACACAAATGCAACAAGGCACCTATGCAATCCACAATGCTGTAAAAATAAAAAACGAGTCTTCACTTTGTGCTACTACGAATTATTTTATTAGGTACTATAAACATGTTTTCGGGAGCGACTACTCCCTTCCTCAGATGGACAAAGACTGTTTTAGATAAATGTCTATGATCATTATTAATAAAAACTAAACCTAATAATTATTGTGAAACGCCCAAAATTTTATGTATTTTAGTGTAGTGTTATTTCAATGTTTTTTTTTTACCCTAAGCTTTTCTGTCAATTATGAATTATTTTGATTCTGTTAAGTGTCTGAAAATATGCAGAAAGATAAAAATATTCATATTTGGATGGTATTTAACAGTGGAGATGAAGAGAATAGATTTATTCTTTCGCATTTCAATGCCCAGGTCGATTCCATGGACGCGGCCCACCAAAAAGTTAATCAAAAGCGAAATCTCGCAAGAGACTAACCATACCTTGTAAATAACATTCGGTGTAAACAATTCCCACTTCCACGAAACAGGCGTTTGCTTAGTCTTAACGTATCTTTGTGTTCACTTTGAGTAAACCTAATTTCATAAGAAATAAAAATAAATAAATGTTCACAAAAGCGAATTTTGATTATAACTCATGTAGGGTATGAATATTTTTGTTAAGCGTTATTAGATATTATACTCATACATTTATTGTTTTTTTTTTTTCAGGAACTTGCTGGCCGTACACTCAGGTGTATGCGATTTGTTAACGTTTGAGGACTCTTGTATAACGGTAAAATGACAATAAGTGGACAAGTACCATCCAAGTCATACGAGGCCAATAACAGTGTGTGGAACGTACTTAATGCACTGTCTTTTATGTACCTATACTTACACCAACCAACTATGTACATACAGCGCATAATCGTTCGCCTTATCTGTAACCGATATTAAACTTTAATAGTTTTTAATTCGAATAAAAAATAGCACAGCGAGATATCTTTGTTAAAACATGTTATTTTATTACACATAAGGTATGCTTCTTCTTCTACTTCAGCTAAGACTGCGTCCAGTTTTCTCTCAGATCTTCCTGGTAAGCGGATGTCCGGTTATCCCTCCACCTCTTATGTGGTTGTCTGTCAGTTGGTGTAGTCAGTCTGCTCTCTCTCTCTACGTGATCTCTCCAGAAATACCATCCAGATCTACTCCATCGCATAACATCCTGGACATCGCAGGTTCTCTTCAGTTCCTAACTCTGTCCTGGATGATGAGGCGGAGAGACTTCATCTCTGCTGTACGTAGGAGGTTCTTCGTCATTGTTGTATCGGCTGTTGAGTCTTTACCGAATGTCAGGATTGGTCAATTGTTGGGTATATGGATTTTAAATTTGCTTTCCTACAACATGCGTGTATTTTGTAATAATATCCATTAAATAATATAAAACATACCAGTAAATAGAAAAAGTACTTCTAAAAATCCTTATTTATAGCATTTTTTTCTCAAAGCAATACCTTATATAAAAAAAGCAATCGTGGAACTCTTTTCATGCTTAACAATAAAAACTAAATATCACAATAACATCGTTATCGAGATAGCAATTGAATCGGAATCGCAATGTAAGCCCCCCAGTGGGGCTAGTACGAGTTTTATCGAAGGCTAATTACACGCAAATAAGCGCTTATTAGCGTGCAATTAGTGTTCTTTAATCAAACGATCGAAAGGTTCATTTTTTTAAATTTATCGAAAATCTTTCGATGATCGTTTCGACATTCGATCATCGAAAACTTATACTAGGGCTACAGGAATGTCCAGGAGTAAAGAATAAAGAAATTCATATCAGAGTCGAAGGAGATACACACTTGCTCAAGATAATTGTATACGATAAACGACAAACGTGTAAGGGGATTATTTTTTTTAAATCCTATTTCAAAGCACAAATGGCAAATACTCTCATATAAATTCTAAAGATGCGTTATGTTAGAAGATACACAGAAGGCATAATAATGCTTAACGGCTAACAAAGAAATAAGAAGACCTTCTCATACCGCGCTATTATTATTATTATTCCTTCGAAGCAGACCTAATGGATTTGGACATGGTGTGGGAGGAGGTCATAAACATTGCACAAGATCGAGCGCAATGGAGTACTTTTGTTGCCTGCTTATATCCCTAAGTGGGGTGTAAATAAAGGGAGAATAGATTGATTGATAGAAAACGACGGATCACGACAGGGCCTCACCGTATCGTATCTATGCATATTCTTGAAAATAACAAAGACGCAGTATTCTCTTTAAAAATATAGGAAGATTTTCATCTAAGGTTGACGTTCGGAAGCGACTTCCGACTGCAGAGAAAAGGGCTATATGATCGGAACGTTTGAAACCAAGAACTTAAAAACTTGAACCAGGAAAGTGAAAAAATAAGTAACTGAAACGTAATAAGGAGTAGAAAAATAGAAGATGAGAAAAGACCTTTATTTGATTTAATTGGTACTAAAATTTAATTCAAACAATAAATTAATGATGACTATGTCAAAATCTCTAGAATAATTCTCTACAAGAAAAAACGTTTCCATTATCTGAATAATTGATGGAATACCAAGATTATCTCGGGTATTTGATACCAGTGTTTTTATGTATTATCTTTAATTGTAAATCAACACAAACATTATCGTAGATGTAGCTACATTGATAGATTATTATACTTAAGTACAAGACGATGAATCACGGATGTTAGACAAGCAAAGTGATGCATAATTTTGACTAAAGAGATAGCGCGGCAAACATTGCCCAATGCCCATGCAGCTATGTATATGGATACCTAAGTAGCCTAAAACACTATCAAAGTCAATAATCCAAGATAATTTGATGGAAAGAACCTTTAGAGACAATGTAAACTATATATAGATTAGAAGGTTGAGAACAAAATATGAATGTTCAAAGATAGAGTTAGAAAAGAAGAAGATTCCGAACAAAGTGGATTCATGACTATATTGCATTCCTCGATAGACCTTGTACAAGATTACTCCCAAGCAACAAGGAGATGAGCAGATTGCAAGTAATCCATAACGGAAGACCCCAACTGTCAAATATTCGGCAGAAGATTTCTTTCAGTGTGCTTCATTGTCTTGGTAGCTACCTTCTACCCTTAATTTGAATCTCATCCTCTATTTATAGGTTTTCTACAACGGATTTATGGGTTCCAACGGTCAAAGGAAGTTGCTTAGTACCTGAAGTCCCGAGGTAGGTTCCAGAAAAACCTGGTGTTCTAATTGTATTGTCCAATAACGGATTTGAATAATTATCATAAAAATGTAACATTTTGTATTGTCTGGTACCGAAACCTTCTTCAAAGCAATGTGTCTTCGAGTAGTTTTAATAGTTCAAGCAGGTAAACGGTCATTTCCTTTTATGCACGACCATCAAAGGATCTAAACAATGGCAGATCCACTGATCTAGTTCAAAATTGTAACGAATTATTTATAATAATAGATCATGTGAACAAAGGATATAAATTTTTGGCCTGAAAAGGATTCGCAAAAGTTCATGGGAACTCCAACGGTCAGGAGATAGTAGTTCGTCCCTTACGCAAATTCTCACTGCCCAAAAACTATCCATTGTCCTGCGCTTGTCGCAAATCCTTTTCTATTTCGCAAAAAAGAAAGTTGAGAATGACCCAAATATTTTCCCACAATTGTATCACCTACTTTCGGTGCTCTGATTTCTATTAAAAAGAAACTACCTGCAGAAAAAAGGGGTGAAAAAAAAACCTATGCAAATTTTGCACAACCGTGTAAATCTAGTCTTAATTAAGGTCAGCGTATTACAATGTGAAATTCGTACTAGGGTCAAAACGGTCAAAAATGACCCCATTTTTTACGTAACAAAACTATCAAAAGATCCACATTCTATTGTATTCATTAAAAATATCCCCTTCTTCGACCCTTGGTCAGTAAAGTGGAAAAAGGGGGATTATAATGTCCAACCCTTATCCTTTATAAAAATAAGAAAAGGGAAAATATGGCAGGTAAAAAATATACTACTGCGTCCATTATGATTTGGGGTGACCCTTTATTTGAAGAATTATCCCTTAAGGTCCTAACGGATGACCTTTCAGCTCGCGCTGGAAGTTCCGGTCATTTGGGACCTTCCACTTTCCAGTTGGATGTCTCCGATGAGTTGGATATCTAAACGATTGGTACGTGTCAATTCGAACCTTGGGTTAGCCTAGCATCGCTAACCTGATCATTTGGAATATATAAATTATTAATTCGAACTGTCGGTGGAACACAATGATGACCCTAAGGTCAGCCAAGCGAACAATCAACTTTCTTGAATCTACAAAATATTATTTTTAACAACAAACTTTGATTGGACAATAAACCCTTAGATATGCCATTCCTATATTATAATAAATATTCCTATTTTTTTTTGTATTACAACCCTTTCTATTGTGATGCTAAAAAAAATCAGTTTGCCAATTTATAAAAGATGGTTCGTTCATATTGTTATCTTAAAAAAATCGTTGACCGACTTTTTTTAATCTAGGCTTTTTTATACACAGCGATCGAATTACGAATCTGGAAATATTCGCTATAGAAAAGTAATAAGTAACTACTTTTCTTGATAAAATACAGTAGGTATCTATTTTTTTAATAGAAACACTATTACTAACCATTATTGTCTTTCAGTTATTCTGCTGATTCATTTTTTTCTTCAATATACTTATCGTGTTTGAGTTAGGCAATCAAATTACACCATCTAATTGAGATTCAGGATCTTTTTTTTTTATCAAGAATAAGTCTTGGTCTTGAAAAGTGACCAATACTCCCTTCATCTCTTTTGTGGTCTACATCTCTGTCTGGTAGTTCAGTCGTCTCTCTGAGCTCATTCTGCCAACGTGGTCTCTCCATTGGCGTCTTCTACGTCTCCTCCACAATCCTGTATTCGAAATGGTTCTGCAGGTTCCTCCTTGTATGGATTCAACCTCTGAGGGATCAAATATAACTTTTTCATATTTGTGAAGGAATTTGAGTTCGAGCGCATTGATTTTTGTTAGAAAATCAATAAATAAGCGTTTTTAAAAGTATACCTATAGATAGAAAGTGTTCACAATATTGTCGTTGTATATTCATTTAACAAAACTAAACATCTACTTTATTTTAATTAAATCAGACTTATAATATTTTAGATAGGTAACAAACTTAATCAATAAACTAAGTCTTAGCAATTAATGTATCTACTAAATCAATAATCGTGTATTTTAAAATCGTGAATTGTAAGGTTGCATAATCTATATTATGTTGCTTATGATTCAAATTTAAAAAAAAATATTTTCTAATATAAGAAACAAGTAACTGAGAAAATGTTTCGTTAAAGACCTTGTGACCTCTCACTTACCAATGTAGAGCAAAAAAAAAGATTTTCTTTGTATTTGAATACTTCCAGTACCCAATATTCCAGTCTGAGAATGCGAATATATTGTAACCCTTTTTCGTACCTGCGCGAAATGTCAAAGAATTGGATCATTTTTTTACACATAGCTTCTGTTGCAGGTAGATGCCTTAAAAACCCATTGTTTATTACTTGATATATGGGTTAACTACTAAAAATAGTAAGTAAGTACATTTATAAGATCCATAGACAATAAAAACTTGACCATCGTCAATATTCAATGGTGCAAGTTCCCGCGCAAAATTTTTCCCATAAACGGTTCATTCGGCTTCGCTATAAAAGGATTCTTTAACCGAAAAACGGAACACAATTTATTTGGTCACTCTTCGAGAAAGACCTTTTTGCCTACGGTTTTTTTAAATTTTAAATTTACCTACCTCAACATTATTTTCTAGGTACTTTTCTAGTTTTTTTAATATCTTTTCCGTACATATCGATATCGGTTCTTTTTCAGTTGCTGTCGACAATTTCAACCTCAGTTTGTTAATGTGTAAACATTTTAATGTGAAATAGTTTTAGCGTTAATTTAGATAAAAATTAGTCATTTTGGCTATAATTTTTTTCAAAGGAAGCAACAAATAATAGCAATGATGTGATTTTGACACTAGAACTGACGTTCGATCTATTTCATATCATGTCTTTGAAAAAACGGCCCACCGTTCTTTTTTTTATATTTTTAAAAATTAATTTCGAACAAAAAAACAAAACTTATCATATTTTGAATAAGTTCTAATAGGTACCTACTCACTTTAAGCAAAGATGAGTTTTTGGTGTGAATTGATTCGTCAATCAGTTATAAAAACGCATATTTGCTATAAAAAATATTTACAACCTTTTAAAAGTGAGACAACGTTTTGCGAAAGTCTTGTTTAGCAAAATTCATTTATTAATGGACTTTTTTTTTAAATTATCATTCGTTTCGAATAGAAATAGAAGAACATTCAGTTTCACATTCGGGTGCATTTTAAACCAATCGAACATAAAGCCAGATCTGAAAGTAGAGTATTTTTTCTTGATCGTTGATATTGGACACCATGGAAACGACAACGAACTCTGGTAGGCACAATCTGTCATCGACCGTTAATTAGTCCTTGCTCGTCATTTCCATTGTGTCAATATCAACGATAAAAGAAGATGTGTTCTATTTCTAACTCCGGCTTTATGTTCGTTTGGTGCAAACGCACACTTATATGTCGCCAACGTCTGCAAAGAACCGAAAATGTAACCACTAATGGATGAAATAGACCCTTGTTATTTTAAGTATTAGACGGACCCTGAGTTCTGGAGGCAACATTTGAAGAAAAACATCAGTATACAGTAAATCTTAGATACTTAAATTCCTTAAGATACGGTAAGTAGGTACTTATTAAAGATTGACTAATGTGTTTAATGATAGGTACCAAAATGAATACATACGCACTAATGGTACAAAATTTGGGTAGCCACTAGCCACTCATTGAAAATGGTCACGGTCTACAGTTCGGTGAGAGAAAATATGAAAAACAACCGAGCTGCGGCGTGCGTAACTCAAAGATTAATTCATTTAATAATATTTATACACCGGTTATCTTATATTAAAATATAAATGGGTGGCCGAAAAGATTGCTAATTATTATTATTTATTTGTTAAGATAGTATGAGAGTAAGATCGGAAATATTTGCAATATAACGCATTTAAGAAGACGAATATATATTATCAACAACTAATAACTCATTAATACTGTTCGATTTTTTAAATGTTATGAACAAATTATTTAAAAATCGAACATTATTAGTGAGTGGTTAGTTGTTGATATATATTGTATATTCGTTAAGATCTACTAAGTCCTTAAAAAGGAACACGAGAATCTAGACCTACATTTAAAAAGAGTGTACCTATACTGTTGTTAACATAATATGTATATAGTGATACTTCTACGAAGTCTTAGGAAACGTTCGTCTGCCCAGTGCCCTGAATGATTTCGATTCAAGTAAATCGTTAAAAATGGGAGTGTATCCTACTGGTTAGATCACCGAATTTCATGCTGAGGGTTGTGAGCTCGATCTCCGATGTCGTGTGCCGACTAACGTCAATTTCAGCTGAAAGAATTCAATTGACATCTTGCCTATAAATAGCAAACATAATAATTATTATTGTTTTGCTGTACTTACCTGGTATCTATGTTACATACTATGAAAGTTTAGAATTCTTAAAGATAGAATTTGTTTTATGTTTACTAAAAACTATTAAACACACGTTATATTGAGCGATGTGTAAAATATTAACAAAAGCAGATAAATATTGCAACTATTAAAAACTGCAATACATCAACAGTAAGTCAACAAAACATTGAAATGCAATGCAAAACAACATGTAGAATTGTAGAAGAAACATGAGAATTTTTATGTATCTCAAAACACTGCACACACACTCTTTCAATCTACCTATATTCAATGTGTTTTCTCGACACTCAATCAAACGAAATGTGTAAAATGAAAAAAATACAAAAATTAATTAATGAAAATAGCGAAAAGTTTTCTTTCTTCTTATAAACTTTTCAAAAATTTCACATGAAATATTATTTTAACCGACTACCTACTTAGGATTACCGAACTCAGTAGCCTAGTGGTATAGGCGAAGACTTTGTGAATTTTCCTAAAAATGGTCACAAAGTTTTTCCTTCACGTATTAATATATAGATAATTATCTTAAAACTTAATTTGATGTGGGGTAATATTTTTGGTACACCTTATACTGCGGTCAGTTTCATTTTTATAAACTATCGCATTACCTAACTAATTCAGACGTACTTCTTCATATTACGAATATTATTTTCATATACACACGGAAAACAAATTATGCACAATATCTGCGTGCGCCAGAGGAAAAAGCAGCACATCGACGATGAATGAATTGTCTTGTTTCATTTTCAAATATAAAACAAGTTTGATGTTACACCAACTGTGTAAAAAGATAAGTATATAAATGTAGCAAAAATGATCAAATCTGATGTATGCATCAATAGGCCTATAAAGCAACAATTATTAATACTTTGAAATAGAATTACACGAAGAAACTGGCACTTTTACCAAATTGGTATATTTCTGAACCAGGTTTTTCACTAAAACTACCGTACGTCTGCGATATATTTGTTAATTGAATTTTTCTTTATAAGGCAACAACACTTACATTCTGAAACAAACGAAGGGAATAAGAAAGGCGGCGTTTAGAAAGAAACTGCAGTTTAAATAATAAAAAAAAAACTGAACGAAGGCAGCGGTCAAGATTGCTTCCTGCGATCTATATATTAATATTTATACGTGAAGGGAAAATTTTCACGAAAATTGCTCGGACGCGGTATGAAATTTCGTACACTTATAGTTTATATAGAGAAGGAGAGGCAAATGCACAATAGATATTTTTTTTTTAAAAATTGCATAAAAAATTGATTAAATCAACAAAAAAATACAAACACTACTGTAATGTTATGTATTTGATACTCGCATAGAGACTACTTTATAAAAATCAGACCATCAACTTCATAGAAATAAACGTAGAATTAAAAGCGCCTCATAATGGGCGCAGAAAGCTTTTTGAAGGCGGTAATGGAAAAAGGAGCGGGAAATGGCGGGATATTCTTACTCTATTACTAATTTGTTTATGTGCGATACGTATTATCGCACGCGCGGTTCTACAAACTTTGTTATCGGTAATGTGAAAACTAATTACGGCAGGAGAAATATCGGGTTTCAGGGTATGCAGTTCTATAACGCTTTACCTAGGAACATAAAAATACAAAGGAGCTATATCAGTTCAAGACTGCATTACGCAACTTTTACAGGGGCTCAGGTGGGTCTCCCGCAGTGATATCGTACCAAGCATAGGGATCATAATTCTTATTTTGTGATTTAATTTTGTATTTTGGTGTTTGTTTGTTTTTTATATTCTAATTTTAAGTTGAAGAATGAAAGTTAATAAATTAAGGTGGTTTGGGCATGTAGAGAGAATGAACGAGGAAATAATGACAAAAAGGATATATAAATCTGAAAGAATGGGTGCACGCAGACGAGGTCGACCTCGAATGACATGGTCCGATCATATCGGTTCAGTCTTAGAGGAGGGCCAAGTCAGGAGCAAAAGAAATAGGAGAGCATGTATGCGGAATGTTATGCGTTTGGAAGAAGCGAAAGAGGTTTGTTTGGATAGGAAAGAATGGAAATCCGTACTCTCTGCCTACCCCCTCCGGGAAAAGGCGGGTTGGGTAAAAAAAAAATAGTTGATTGGCTCCCACTTTGTCTTATTTATTATTAATGACTTATCGTTTTCTTTCTTTTATTTTTTTTTCTATTCTATTTTTTTTTATTGTATGTTTCTTGGAGGTAGCGAAAATAAATAATAATAAAAAAAATTCAAATAAATTATGGTCTAATTTCGAACAGTGGTTATAACCACTAGTATTTTGAAATACCCAGAAAGAACAAAAACTAGTTTATACATACAATTCAATTATTGTCTAGTTTGAACATTTAATGTGACGAATTGAATTAGTGATGTTGCCCGTAACCGAAATACTCTCATATTACGAGAGCAAAGTCTTATTTTCTGCAGCGCTTTGCTAGTTATCATTTATGAATTTTTCATACGATTCAATTAACTCGTGTTTGTAATCAGATATCCCCTTATCTCGCCAGCTCGACGCGGATCAGAAAGAAACTGATGCCGATGCAAATTTTTTCTTTAAAATTCTGACAACATCTTTACATTTTGTAAGTACCTACCTAAATAGGTCCAGTCATGACATGCACAAAACAATAAGAATGTAGGTAGAATACATACAGAAAAAAAACTGTGAGAAAAAATGTGGTCAAGTTATCGCAATGGGAAGTTTTCTGGGGAGCTTCCGACAATACACACTAGGTGGCAGAACTTCTAATCAGGTCTATTGTCAAATTATGACAGCTGTTGTCAAACATACCATCTAGCATTGACTGATAAATATTATACTAATATATTTCCTCTCTTTTTTGTTTTCTCAATTCAACAATTTAACGTTTTAATTATTGATGATTGCAAAAGTGGCTTTTTCTAGGAGGTAAACCATAGTGTGTCCTTTTACACTACATACAAACAAAATCACTAGGTATGTATTTGTCTTCAAGGGTGAATTTTCAGTCCCGTTCTTTGAGAAAAAAATCTCAGTGCTGCTGTTCTGTATATATTATTGTATTCTGTTACGGTATGTTAGGTTGTATTTAGGTAGATATGTAAAAAATAAAATAAGATAAACAATTTTATTTGTAATAGTATGTAAAAAGAAATGTACAACGATTATTCTAAACGTATTGTTATCTTATTATAATAATACATAAGTTGTTTAATTTGAAATAAACTGGAATGATAAATTGTTTATTTTTTTCATTTTCACTGTAACACAAAGTATAAATAAAAAAATTAAAGTATTTATTCACGAAAGACAAAACGGACCGTTGAGGTTATAAACGTTAATTTAACCAGTGTTGCCAACGCTGTTTTTCAAACGCAAAGTAGCCAAACTGAAAATTTGGCGTGCGGTCATTCCGAAAATTTTAGTATCCGAAGAGAGGTGGGAGTTCACTAAAAAAAGGTCATTTAGTATCCGGAAAGGTGAAAACTCGCTAAAAGGGTAAGTAAGTAACTAAGTAAGTAAGCAAGTAAGTTCCAAATAGCCCAAACGGCAGTAAATCGCCCCCTTTGGCAACACTGAATTTGACAATAGACCGGATTAGCAAGGGCGCCTCTAGCGGCGCAGAAAGGAAGAAAAACATCCCATTATAGAATGTTCTGCACATTAGTACCTACCTATATATTAGTTAATGATCCCCCCACTTTCTCTCTAATGGTTTGGCTAGGTCTTATTCTTTGATCATGCTAACCTTTCTTATATTCACATAAAATCCAGGATGTGCACAGTTTATCAGCTTACTATTTATAGGTACACATCGTGGTTTGAAATAAAAAATAAATACACGTGATATTCTCCTTGCTCCCCCCTCCCCTCTGTGATGTAGCGTGATTTTTACTCCAGTTCACATGATAAATGAGCCTACGAACCATAAGTTGCAGAGGAAAACATCATAGACTGCAATAAAATGATATATCGTTGGAAGATGCGTTGAAATTAGTCTTAGAAAAAAGGGTGATGATAGTTTTAAATACGCACTTTGAAGGTTTTGAGAAAGACTGATAGCCTTTAAAGCAGCGATGCACATACCGCGGCCCGCGGGCCGCATGCGGCCCGCAGCCAGTTTTTCTGCGGCCCGCCGACGAATTAAAATATTGAAAAATCAAAAGAATATTTAAAATATACCTAAGTAAATAATTTTGTACGTTTACCTCACTGCCGTGCCGGGGAGACGCCAGAATTGCGCACTTACGATCGGAACTATTCGGGTAGAACGCAGGCGCAGGTCCTGCATGGTCACAGGTGACTTAGAAACTATTTCTAGTCAAATCAAAAAGAAATGTGTCTAAGTCACCTGTAACCATGCAGGACCTGCGAAACTAGTCGGGTTATTAAATTTGTGAAAAAATACAAAAAATTGTTTTATTTAAATTACGATATTAAAATAAATAAGTCCACCAAGAATGCACGTTCAATTCGTTAATTTTAATAATAATCACAATTTGTTTGTGTTTACGTTAGGGAGAAGATGTGGCGAGAGTGTGCATTGTTAATGACCTTTGTAGGTTTTCGAAGGATTATTAAAAAATTGTTTATTGTTTATTTTTTTTCGTTTCTTGCGTGAGATGTCGACTGCGTTACTACGTACCTATTCTACTCGTCGTACCAAGCACATCAATTTCGATATGGATAAGCCAGGCACTTTTTTGGGCCCAACTCTGTGGAATGTCTTATAGGACGATATAATGGATATTAAGGTATGCGGTGGTGTTGGTTTGATCGGCTATGTCGACGATCTTACAGTGTCTGTAACTGCGACTACAAAAAAGAGCTCATTTGAAATCGAATGCAGCTCTTCACGCTGTAGATCTGTGGATGAAAATAAATTATTTGTAAGTTGCCCTTGAGAAGGCCGAACCAGTAATTGTATTGATCAGTAGAAATATGGAAGGCATCCAGTTTTATATTGATGAAACTACTGTAAAACCGACGAACCACGTGATATACCTCGGAGTCATTATATACAGAAGACTCACAGAGAGGTCATGGCAAAGTGTGTGAAAAAGCTCAAAATACCAACAGAACAATACTATACCAAGAGGTCCAAGCTCATGCAAAAGGAGGATACAGGCAATGTCCATGTACGCCGCACCAATTTGGGCTCACGCCATGGAAACTGCGAAATACAGACAAGATTGTTCGTTGCACATAGAGAACTATGGCGTTGCGAGTGTGAAGCACATACAGGACAGTGTCAGCAGGAACGGCGCTGGTGATTGCCGGTCTGGTGCCCATCGACCTGGTGGCGATAGAGTGAAAAATTCTGTACAATCAAAGAGGAGCCACAGAAGATACGGAGACCTAAGGGAGAGATAAAACGCTCACCAGATGGCAAGAGCACTGGAAGTAATCAGCGAAGGGTCTTCCCTACAGGCTGATACATCAAATTAAGCCCTGGCTTGAGAGACAACACGAATTTGTGACCTTCCGCATCACTCAGTGCTTGAACGGACACGGCGTTTTCTACAAACAGGATCAATGTCTGCAGGCTGCTTATACTGCAATGACCCTCCGGGTACTGCTGAGCATACCGTGTTCTCCTGCCCGAGGTGGGAGAAGAAACGGAGAGATGTGGAACGAAGCCTGGAGATCCTGAGGCTGACTCCGGGAAATATGGTCTCGAAAATGCTGAAAGATCACAGGAAGTGGTCAATTATTGGTGACTTTTTGGAAGGTATCATAAAGGCCAAAGAGATTGACAAAATTAATATGAAAGGCTAGGAGAGAAAAAAAAAGGCGAAGACAAAAATATGTGATAAGGCCCTAGAGCAGGGGGTACTCGGCGGTTGTCAGGAAGAAAGCGAGGGAGTTTTACCCGGTAAGAGTGTCCATGAAAGATCACTCCCCCCCCCCCCCCCCCCAAAGTAAAAAAAATGTAAGGTTAATTTAGTATTATTTTCCTTGTAGCGGCCCGTCCTTGGCTCATAATCTTCACAAGTGGCCCCTGCTCCCTATAAGTCTGTGCACCCTTGCTTTAAAGAATTCTAATATAGGTTTTTGAGAAACTAAACCCATCAGTACTTGGAGTAGTTTTCAGATTTTATTTATTCTTCTTATATTTTGTATCATTCAAAGCAATATATGTAAGTAGGTGTACTGCATTTTAATTGGATCCTCTTGCAGCAGAATTGTAGTGATTTTAGCATTGCATACATCTTGCGATGTTGTCCGAAATCCCATCTGAGTGTTAATTTATTTGAAAAAATTATACAAAATCATAATAATAAAATCGTTCATTTCCGCTTTCTCTGGACATACCTGCATAATTAGCAGCTTATTACCCGATCTGATATGCTATTAGCCAGCTATGTGTGTGTACATTACTTACCTGCTGCCATCGGACCATACATACGTATGCTGAATCTTAATTCAGTCACAACTGTATGAACATTCTGTGGTCAGATTACGCATGCCTGCATTATAAAGTGAAAACTAAAAATACTACTATTTCAGCGGTTTACCACGAGATACCGGTTTTAAAATCTCGCCACCGAGAGAATGGTATTGGAGAATAGTTTATCTTAGTGGTTCAGACACCGACTTTCTTATCGCATAATGGTCTTAGATTCGAATCCTGTAGGAACATAATATATGTTAATTTATCTTTTCGACCGTGGCTACTTGGTTGAACATACTTCGAACTTATTTTAAATAAACAAAATATTTAGTTTTTTCCACAATTTTATTAGGCTAACCAGTCGGAAACCGGTTAGCCTAATAAAATTATGGAAAAAACTAAATATTTTGTTTCTTTAAAATAATATACCGTTCCTATTTAACAAGACAAGCTTTGCTTTGGCATATTTTTCGTATTGCCGTGTGGCTATACTCTGTATGTACAGAAAAATGCTTCGAAAACTGTGGACCGACATGCTTAGAAACACAGAAGTCTTAGAGAGAGCTACCACTTGGAGAAAATTGCTGTCGTCTATCAAAGTGAAGAAGTACATGGGCCACGTAGCAACCTAGGTGCTGCGAGGGAAAAAAATCCCACCTTCTCCAGCTGATACTAACTGACCTCAGTAGCCTAGTGACTAGGATTTAAGATCAAGAGGTCCTGGGTTCGATTTCCGCTTGGGTCAGTGTTTTTCATTTGAAAATTTCTACCCTATGTTAGCCTGTCTCAAATTTGACGAGACCGCTCGGAAGCAAAATTTCCTACAATTTTTTAAGATAAAATGTCAATCTTTCAGTAGCATAGTGGAATTTCCCCGCCTAATTTATGTACCTATGTAGAAGAATGTTGGCATTTGCGGAAAACAAGGTGAAATGAAAATACAATATTCCTTCCTACAGGTAAATTTTGTAGATAACTTAACATACCTGACTGATTTCTTAGAGTTTTTATGCGAAGATAAATTTTAAAAATATATTCATAAATACAATAGATTGTGTTAATTGTAATATTCAATATTTTTTCAAACAAATTTACGAATAAATTGTTATTTAACACTCACAAAAGTCAAAAAGAATTTGAAGCGTAAAAATAACTTATTTACTTACCTACATATTTTTAAACTGATTTATGTCTAGATATTTTCCCAATTTTATATATTTATACCTAATGAGTAATGAATGGTTAATTAATGAATAGACACTTAATAATAAAACTATAGGGTCTCCGTAGACTGACCATTCACTGTTAATTTATGAATCCAACGAGAGGCAAAGCAGCAGGCAGCGCTAATAATTATGCATTAAGATAAAAAAATATTATTATTTAATTATTATTAATTATTACAGAACAATATTTTCGTGTTGTAAATCTATTTGGCGATTAATTAATATGCCGTTGAGTGGACACGAATAAAATAATAAAATATGCGATAGTGAAAATAAAAGTTTCCTATATTATGTTCGCAAGTAGGTAGGTACCTACTCGATGAGATTAATTTGCGCTTAAAGGTTTAATTAGAATTAATACCTCCCCACTCTTCTTAAAGCTTAATATTTTCAATAAAATGGACGAATTGGATTGCATTTTGGTTAACAAATGAAACAGTAAATGGAAAAACGTACCTACCTTTATCCGGACTGTTGTCACAGTATACTTGTGACAAGAGTCCTGTCAACAGTAGAAGTGTATCGATCTCGTTTACCATCTGACCACGGCAAGATCTTGGATGATTCTGTTGCTACTGTGTTGTGACCATAACATTTTTAACAATCGGAATTTTATTAAATTGTCGCCTAGACGAGGAATTCACTGGACGAGACAAAATACTGAATCGAAAGAATATCACGTATACCTACATAGTTTTAATACAGGGAGTAGCTGAACAAGTCTGACGGAGAATAAGCTCCAATATGGACAGCCCATTTTCGAGATCAATGCTGACACAGAGATCTCCGACATCAGGAGCCAAGAGTGGAGAGCATATGGATGAAAACACTGAAGGCGAATTTGCCCAAAGGGATAGATCTTTTACGTCTCCCGTACTTTACAATGAGATGGAGGAGGTCATGACATCGATGAGGTCAATTCTGGTCGATCCAAAGAACAAGATATCGCACGCTGTGAAGGACGGCATTGGCGAGGAACTAGACAAATTATACTTTTATTAAAGTTTTTAAGATTATAATGATCGTGACCAGTTCCATAGGCACACATCCTACATGGTCACAGGGGTCTAAGGCCCTGTCCTAACTGAAAAGTTATCGCGCGACCATACGATAAGCGATCATACAATGTTCTCTACTTGAACGATCCTTCCGCGTTTGTGTATATGAAATAGCCCTTATCAATCAATCAAGACAATTACAATTAGATTATTTTGGATAACAAGTAAACGGATTTTCCATAGGTACCTAATAGAAAATCAAACCGAATTAAGTATTACAAACAATTTCGAGAGACACTGAATCGGTCAGATTTGGGACAGAAGGTCTGAGGTCTGACAATCTTCATTGTTCTTTGAAATGCAATAAAAGTCCTTATTTTCCTAATTCCATAAATGTGATACAAGCAATAATATATTGTGATACAAGCAATACAACGACGAGACATTTAGGAGTAGATATTATATCCAAAAGAGTATATCCAAAATCAAATAGGTATAGTTAGATACTATCCAAGCAAATACCTTGTCAACTCTGTCATAGTTTAACGAATAAACATTTGTAATTTGTAAAATATCATCTTCTACTTGTTATGGTCGCTCACAATTCGACCTTCAGATGGCATCATTCATCTGTGCGTCCAAGTTCTGTTGTCCCTTTTTGAATGCATACATGAGGCAGTTGATCAATTATTAATTAAATTTTATAAGTTGTTGAACATGCATTTTTCTTGGTGGAAGTAATTTAAATAATCAAATTTAAATAAAAAACTTTTAAACTATTCCACAAATTTATTGAACCTGATATGTTTCGAAACAAAGTTTCAAATAACCTGTGACCATGAAGGGCGTGCCCCTTCGAAACATGTCAGGTTCAATAAATTTGTGGAATAGTTAAAAAGTTTTTTATTTAAATTTGATTATTTACAATTATTAATTGTTTGTGACATAACGTGGGCAGCATGCTGGCGAGTCCATCCATCCATTATGTAGGTTTAAAGCGGATCAGCCTACATCACATCTTATTGGGTTGACTACATATAATATCTTTCTGGGTTGTTACACAACGTTCTGTTTGTCTAGTTCTTAACGATATATCAACAACTTACTGATGACTGACTAATAATGTTCGATTTTTAAAATGGTATGAGCCAGTAGTGATTTGTTCATACCATTTAAAAATCGAACATTATTAGTCAGTCATCAGTTGTTGATATATCGTTTGTGGGTTGTGTTGAGCCAAGCAGTTTTGACAGTTTTTTTACTGACGATGCGGTCCATAGCTGCATGTTTGACTTCAATCGAATAATCCGCACTCGAGTTATCAATTCATAACTCTAGCAGATCACAACCATAATATTTAGCCAATGGTATGAGATGAGGTGGCAGGGAAAATACCTCAATAATGAGTCACATAGAAGATACATAATGTGCAGCTCCATCTCGTGACTAGATCTTCAGCCAGACACAGCGCTCTGCCATTACGTGCTCATTACTCCTAATACAATTGTATCGTTCAATCAACTCGAGATTTATCGGTTTATGAACCCTTTCTGCTAAGAGACGGATTGACTTTTCATAGCTGACTCACTGTTATCTTACATTTACGTACCCTTTTCGATCACAGAGTTCTGAGTAAGAAATTTATAGATATTGAAATCTCTTCTTCCTTGCACTCACGTTTTCTGTTGGGGTCGCTTGAAAATTCTACAGTTCGTTATGCCGCGTCTCTATCTTACTAATCTAGTGAGATATTGAAATTATTTGCAGTAAAAACATGCATTATATTTTTTATTTAGTAGTTAAGTAGTAAGGTTTTTATTTTGTTTTAATATAATTAAAATTGAAGTCCCGTTTCAACATTTGCTGAAATGTTATAGAATACAACATTTGCTGAAATATTATAGAATACAACATTTGCTGGAATATTATAGAATACAACATTTGCTGAAATAATATAGAATACATAAGCGACGTCGTTTTCCAAATCAATTTTTCGAATCTCTCCTGACACACTTTTTCGCTTCTATTTCCAGACACCTTTTTTGCTTTTTCCAGCAATACACCATTTTTATGCAGATCGTTTGATTCTTAAACTTTTTGTTTTGTTTGATTCGAAAGCAACCTTTGTTTTTAAACCATTATTTTCTTATACTGGCGCACCTTTTCAACATTACCAAATCACCTCACTAACTCGTAAACTTTCATCTTTATTACAAATCCTTAATCCATACCTACTGAATCCATACCTGAAGTACTCAGACGATCAAACTGCCTCAGTATCGACGCAATCTTGTCTCGCGCTCTCTTGCGTTGGTCTGGCCACGTGGCCCGAATGAAAGATAATAGGCTCCCGAAAAACATCCTATATATGGAGAGTTAGCTAACGGGAAGAGAAAACACGGTGGACAGCGCAAGAGATATAAGGACAACTTACACACTGCGCTGAAGAGTGTCGGTAGGCAATCGGACTGGGAGAGAGTTGTGACCGACAGATTGGAGTGGCGGGGTGTCGTAAGTGACGTAAGAAAACCTGGTCCAACGGTCGGAGGTGAATATCCGTGTCCAGAGTGTGGTAGGATATGTTTGTCCTGGATTGGACTCCACAGCCATATCGGGTGGCACCGAAGACACAACTGCTAAATTCCTGTTTTGTATACCTAACGCCCGTACTACGGGCGGGTTTCTTTAGTTATTTTTTCTTCAGTGTTCTAATTTTCGTTATTCCATGTGACGATTAGAGGACGGTGTTTTAAGCTCTCATTACATTGCGCAATAGATACCTACTGAGTTATCATGAAAATACGTGATTATAAGTGTGCATTAGATTATGAAAAGATACAGAGGTAGGTACACAGCTAACAAAGATTTTTATAAACTATTAAAAGAATTACAACAACATAACCTATAGGTATAATTATCATTAGATGAAAACACCTGCCTATCTATCGCTGGTTACCCTTATTTTTTTATATAACTTTTATTGAATAAACACATGCATATACCTACCTATACAACAACAAAAATACACATTGTGATAAAAGTACCAATATTGTAAGTAGGTACTTAATTAAACTATATTCTGTCAAATTATTAGCTAAGATAGATAAAAGATAGCTATAGGTAATTTAAATAGGTATAGAGTTCTATTCTAACAGTGCCCTAAAGCAGAACTGTGTTATTAAGATGTTGTCTAATCGTGCACCTAGTCGATAACATAATTTATTATATCTAAATTATTTATTAGAGGAAAAAAAACAAACACGTCGCCAGTCCGCACCTGCTTCGTGGAATCTTTCATTAGTATTAAAAATTATATTATCGTCGCACACAAAATATGAATCATGTAGAAATTTTGTTGCGAGCATTATTGAACATTAGTTCAAATTTCGAAAACAAAATTTTCAGAATTTATATAGTCCGGTGTATGAAAGTCGATTTTCCTCATAAACATGCATTTATGTTCAAATTGGCTTGTATTCAAATATCCACATGGTTCATATTTTGTGGACGAGTGTTTGTAGGTAAGTAATAACGATTTTTATTCTCTATGGAATGTATTGAAAACGAGAGTAAAAATTTACAACATCAACCGTTGAAATCTATCATGATAATAAATTATTTAATTTGTACTTAAATGTTTCTATTTAAATATCTAAATAAGATCTTTTTATGAACTGTTATTAATTCGCTACCTTATTCAAATTTCAGGGTTATTTTAATAGTTTGTAGGTAGATACCTAGATCCAACTTATGAACCTACATAATACCTACCTATATAATGTACCTACCTAACCGCTTTTCGGCCTATCTACACCATCTGCGAAATATAACCGCTATTTTAGCTTTAGCACAGTTGAACACGCACCTACCGACCTCGGTAGCCTAGTGGCAAAGGCTTCGACTTCAGATCAAGAGGTCCCGGGTTCGATTCCCGGACGGGTCAGAAATTTTAAGCGTGTTTTTTCTCTTAAAATTTCTACTCGGGGTTGGAATCCTGTCTCAGATTGGACGGAACCGGTTGACTGGTAGAAAACGCTTCAAGCATCTAAGCGAGTCTTCGAAATAACAGTAGAAGACGATCGTAAGTCCGTAGTGGTTTGTTCCATTTAAAAATCGAACATCAGTAATGAATTGTTAGAGTCATTAGTTGTTACATATTCGTTCAAGCATTAAGTTCTGCCGGCTATACTGACACCTATGTATAGAAGAATGTTATATTATATATATTTAACACTTCATTATTAATTTATAAGCGTCAAAATCATGAAAGTCAAGAAGTTGAGATGGTTTGAGCATTTACAAGGAATGGATGTAAACAGAATGACAATGAAAATTTGGCTGAAAGGAAAGGTGTAAGAAAGCGTGGCCGACCGAGAATAGCGTGGATCGAGCACAATACATCGATTCCGTTCTCAAGAAAGGCCAGGTCAGAAGTACCTACGATAAATAGGAGAGGTTCTCTCTGCCTGCCCCTTACAGGGCACGGCGTGATGGCTTAAAATGACGTATCCATGCAAAGCTGTGTACATAATATTATATACGTATATGTGTAGGTACCTACACAAGTAGACGTCATTATTTTCTTAGATTTTAAATCTTATATCATTCCCTATAAATTATTTATGCAGTACTTACCTATTTTTCAATGGGTTGTTTTCTTTACTCTTTTCGCCACCGGGGGCAGCACTGACAAACAGAGTCTAATAGAAATCAGTGTTGCCTACGTGGGCGATTTATCGACATTTGGGCTACTCGGAATGACAATCTGGGACGAAAAAATCTAAAAGGCGACTCCCCGCATACCAAAATTTTCGGAATGACCTTTTTTTTAGTGTACTTTCACCTCATTTTTCATCTTTCCAGATACAAAATTTCATTTTTCCAGATACCAAATTTTCAGTTGGGCTACTTTTTGTATGAAAATCGGCGATATTAGACCAAGAGCTGTTGGCAATACTGATGGAAATGTCAAATTTAGGTTTGGCTATAACCACGCTAATCTACATAATAATTCAGAAATGTTTGCGTGCTTTTGACAATACTTTACCGTATATGTGAACATCACGCTCAAAATACAAATGCTACGTCAGATATGAATCTGCGCAGAGCGGTGAAATTTGCTCGAGAACGTTCTAAGATACAATTGGCAACGTTAACTTTAATATATTAAGAGCTATTTAAAAAACTTTATTTTTTTAGGATCTTCATACAAATTTTTCAAAAAAGACAGAAAGCCATCTTTTGGAAACAAAATTACTCATGTAAACGTTGAATAGAATCTTGGAATTACGGTATGAAAATGTTATAAAATAATTGGAGATTGATTCGTTATACATATAAAAGTTATTCAAATCTTATTATTCTCAATAAATAAAGATTTAATGAAAAATTTTGGAAAAAAAAATCCTCCATTTTGTAATTTGACACATTTTAAAAAATTTATGGCCACATTTTGTGTAAAACCGTCGTAGCCATTAGATGAGTAATAATTATGTAGCTACCTTTAAAAATCATATTCAAATGCAGATAGGTATAAAATAATTTAGCAATAATTGTTGAATCATTTTATATTCAATATATTTTATATTTAATAAAGTTTCTTAAAATCATTGTTGAAAAAGATTTGCAAGTAAAATAATAAACATTGAAATTGGTATGAACATTCCATAAACAAACTTGCCGGTAAAACAGTGACCGATAAATTAGATCATTAGGTACAGTGAACTTGACAGAATCGTTGGGAGAAAAGAAATAATATCGACAATAATTGAGAATCTTTAAATGGCATTCAGGAATACTGGATTATAATCAGTGTAGTAAAACGTTTGTTTTATCCACAAAATAGTTTAGAAATATAATAGTAAATAAACTCAAAACTATGTTAGCTTATTTATCATATATTATATTATGCAAAAACAGTAATATACAAGGTTCATTTAAAAAAGACTGATGGTATTGTTGCTGTGAAAATTTGTTTAAAAAAACAATATGCATAGAGTTTCATCGTGTCAAAAGAAGTATTCTTGAAGAAAGCAATCAATCAGAGGTATGACTTGAAGCTTTTCTTAAAACTATCCAACGTTTGTGACAAATCATTCATCCTAGAACAAACACAAAAGATATAGGTACCTATAATGACGGATAATATCATTTCATGAATTTTTTGGGCTAGGTACACATTAATATGTAATCTAAAGTCATCTACATAATATTTTAGTCTGTTTATATTTTTGTAATGCAAAATGCCGGAGAGCGTTCTTAAATACACTTTGATGTATTTAAGTTAATATTTGTATCGAATTTTGTCACAGACAATGGTGGTAAATATTATATTGAATCTAAATCGTTATGTAGATAAACGCAAAGTATGGTAACTTATTTATCATATGTTATATTCTTTAAACAAAATACAAGAAAGATCATACCTATTGTTGTGGTAAAAAATCTTAATAGATGTGTTGAATGAAATATATCCTTGAAAGACAGCAAAATGCAGTGATCAGTAATGTTTAGAGACATTTTCTTGACGGAACCTCCAAGGTTCCTTCAATCCAAAAGAAAACCAAAAAGACTATGGTCATCCCATCCTAGAATAAAAACAATAAATTATGGTAGATAGTTATTACATGGCCACCATTATAAAATATGAAAACTTGAATCTATACCTGTAGATATATGATATATCTCCATTATACATCCATTCTCAAAGTATGCTCATAGCCTCATGTTGATTTTTTACACCCAACGTAAAATTTATTCCAGGACAAGAACCATTTATCACATTCATTGGGTTGTATAATATGTAAGTAATATAATTTTTGGTTGATGCTGGAAGACAAGGATTTCTATTAAAAAAGTGTTTATTCTACATAATTTAGTAAATATTACGTAGGTAGGCACATAGGGTAATCTAAATAAATAAATATTACCAGGTACTTACTTAGAAATATATTAACAGCAGCTATCAATTAAAAAAATATTCGAATTTTGAAAATGTTTTATTGTTTGTCAAAATATCGATGACAGCCAGTACGCCATAGATATCATTACGCCAGTACCATAGATTACCCATAAATTATTTGCGGTATTTTTTTGTGAATGAAAATTAAATCATGATATTTTTATTGAATGTTTTTTTTAATTTTCAGGTTTAGGATGTGTGAATTATAAACATTTTATATGAATTCATTTTATTGATACTTTTCTCCTTTTTAATAAATTCCGATAATAATTTAACACTAACTAAGAATATTTTTTTAGTGTGTTTTGGTTCTATGGTTCATTTGATACGTTATAAAAAATCTATGGATATGTCTAATTTTGTTGTCAAACTATAAAAAAATGTAAACATTGAATTTAGATATAAAATCAATTTTTGGGATTAATAAAACAGGTATGTAAGCAAAGTTAATGAGTAAATATTATTTCAAATAATCGCGTAATTACAATGCAGCTAGCCAATTACATTAATTTATTTTCTGTTACTATATTTTTTTTACAGGATAGATTACAAGATATTTACAACAATATCAAGAATGAATTTCTAAAATGTACAAGTATGCATTTTATTACTGGAATAAGCAAAGCGGTAAGTCCCGTATTATTATTTGATAATTGTACATCATTTCATATGTTTGTGTATATAAATTCCATAATGTTTTGTTACAGATTAATTGTACTGCTTTTGTGCGTTTGACTTCTGGTGCCGACCATTTTCAACTATTACAACACAAGCATCGTTTTGTGTGAAAGATGTCAAAAGTGTAAATTTGTTCACTTTGGGTGAGTCCAGATTCATTTGTATAAAAAAATGTGTTTTGATGAGCTATGACATGCTAGAAGCAACATCGGATTCATACATTTAGTATGATTAGAGACACATTATCGTTGAGCATTGTATTTTTATGAAAAAATAAGCTTTTGGCGTGCCACAACACAATTGTTCACAACACGTCTGTAGGCCTAGACAAAATACATTTGGCGATCGACTACAAACGAATTCTTTCACAATGTAGAGTAGGAAGAAAATTAACTGTCCACTTTTTATATTTTTATAAGTGTCTTTGTTTGGTTTAAATAATTGTTTATATATTCCAGAGGACAGTTAATTTTTTCGTACTATACATTGGCAAAATCTTCGTTTGTAGTCGAACGCCAATTTGAATTTGTCTACGGGGCTGTTTCTACTGTAAGATTTAAATGTGAAATTTATTATGGAATACAAATTATAGCTTTTGGTAAAGAAGGTGCCCATATGATTTTCTATATTCTGTTTTTATTTATTTTTTTCTATTTTTAATCTGCTAGATCTAACAAATTATGTTATTTAATTTTACAAATTGGTAGTTGTGTTTATATTCATTGAAATATATGTAATTGAAATGAAATAAACAGAATGTTTTCATTTATTTATAACCAGAAATAAACTGAAAAAAAAATACATATTATAGTGTTTTAATTTTCTATAAAACATCTAATAATATATTATTCTCCTGAACCACTTCCAAACAATAGATAATTTTATAATAATAAAATAATTTTATATTGATTTTTTTAGTTTTAGTCAAATAATCCATCAACGACAAGTTAATATAAAGGATGAGAAGTCATGGATTTAGCAAGTATATTTTCAAATAAGGTTACTGTGTTAAAATATCAAATAATGTGATATTTTAAAACAACTTACTACCTATACTATTATAGGTGATTGTACTAGCAAGTCATTTCATTTACATTTCTTATAAAAACATGTCCCATAAACAAAGAAACAAATACTCCCATAAAATGGTACATATTTCTAACTTTTGAAGCTTGCCAATTATAAAAGCATTGTAGTTACCTATAACTTACCAAATAATGACTTTATGACGTCAAGAGGAGCATATCAGTTTGTGAGATAGCTACATGTATGTTTGAATCATGCACTTTTCACCATGATTACAGGACATCAGATTTATAAGAAGAACCACCTACGGAGAATTTATAAATGTAAAAGTAGTCACATCTCAATGTGTTGTTATTGCACTTAAACGCAATAGATCTGTTGATGAAAAAGCTTAACGCAGGTTTGAAACTTGACGTGGGCCTTAAATTCTTCAACTGTTGCGTTATGTTTTGATGATTGGGTGCCGACTTCTTATATTTATAGACATATTCCATAGTGAGAAGCTTTACTTGAACAATTTTTTATAAGTTTTATCCACAAACAGGTTGTTGGAAGTTCGGTGGTATTAGTCAATGACTTTCGTTTGCACAGCGCACTGAAGGCTGTGGGTTCAAGTCCTGGTGGTCCCATTTGCACTTTCACAACACAACCCTTTGGTTAGTGTGAAAGATGTCAAATGTGTATTTGTGTACTTTAAGTAAGCCAAGATTCATTTTCTTAAAAAAAAATCATAAAAATCTGTACTAAAAAGTCAAAACTTTTATTAATACAGTTATATATTTTTATTTTATTCTATAAAAAATATGATTTTCAAATAAGTATGAATCCACCTTCACAATTTGTTAAATATAAGGAACAAAAAGCTGTGTTGGTACATACTTAATTGCAGAATAATAAAATCAACATTGTGGTGAGAGCCCATAGCTCACCACATATAAATTGAGCACTCTGTCTTTTTAACTATGGGGCAAGCATAGAGAATAAGTCAGCAGTCTATGATTATGACTTACAGCGCTTTCTTATTGCTGATGAGGTGTGACAAAAAATTAAGTCCAATTAATTATAAGTACATTATGTAGGTACACCACACTTTTATAAAGCTCTGTATGTAAACTTCCATCGATCAGATTCTATAACTCCCATTATTCTACAACTTTTTATTATTATTGTAAACCTGTTTTTTTTTTGTTGAAATTTAGTTGAAGTTTCTATAATCAGACCTCTTTTCCTGTAACATCGAAAAAATTCATATTATTACAGACTGATATATTCAACATTACACCGTTATTTATGGTCAATTTTAAAATGCCATTTTTTTTTTTAACTATTAACCAGTACTAACTGGATTATGACTTTCTTCTCTTGCTATTTCGAATGGCTTTGTGTGATGACTTCACGTTAACAACGTTCCTTATTTAGGTGGTCAAATTGAAATCCTTGAGTATTCGACAAATTCAACAATCTGCCAAGATGCTAGCCACCGGGCCAACGGCCCGTTGCATTTATGCCTTCCATAATTCGTCTATGGAGCTGAGATTCCTAGGATTATATCTTATAATGAATGCAATGCCAAAATGTCTACAGAATTTTAAAATGTGTCAAAATTTTCTAGATATTTTCTCACAACAATAACATTTACATGTTTTGTATATCTCTTATTAATTGTCAACTCTTGGTATGACTTATATTAAGCACCTATGAGAGATGAGAGTTCTAATTCTCTAGAAGTACCTAAATATTTATACTCAAAATTATCATTTATTAAAAAGTTTTACCCTGTTAAATGAAGTTTATCAACTGCAAAATACCTTAGTTATTTATTATAAAAGTGTGTTTCTTTACCAATTATTGTATTGATTGTTTTATTAATGTAAGTAAAATTAATTTTTGAAATCCAAACTCCCTTTACGTCCCACTTTAGGGGCATAGGGATTTAATAAATTGGTGATATAATTGCCATAGCAACTTGAAATTTTTATTATTACCCTATTCCTGTGTTTTATTTTTAATAATCAATCTACACTGATTTTTCTATTCACACGAAGGCTGGATGTGAGGTGCAGGTTCGAATCCTTGGCCACAAAATTTTTTACTATGCTTAAAATAATTAACACCCACTTCTGGTAAGAAATTTCTGGTTCCAATTCCCAGATGGGTCAGAATATTTATAGGAATTTTTTATGCAATATTTTCTTGCTGGCTATAGGTACTGACAATTTTTCATACAAAAGATTTTCAGGTACAAAATCACTGGCTCGGGTAGAGGTCTTAAGACTTAAAATAATTATGTACCTACCTGTTAAATTTGATATTAAGAATAAATAAAGCTTTGTAGGTACATAATTATATTTTTGCAGAAGAACAACTACAGCATTTACAGAAATCAAGTGTTCTATCTAAATGTACTTGAAGGGGAAGGTATAGAAAATAGATAAAAATGCTATGTTTATGACTCACCTTTGCTGCCTCCACAGCAATTCTACAAATTTCTCATACTATCTAATTATATCTACCTATTTACCAATTCAAATCTTACAGGTAATACAAACTCGATCAGTCAATCAATTCTCCATTTTTTGACCCCACTTAGGGACATACTTTATAGGTACCATATTTTATTAATCCATAAATCAGGTTCTGTAATTCACATTTTTCTCAACAAACTTCATCAACAATTTTATGGACGGGTAAAAAGGCTAGTACAATAATAATTGTATACAAAAGCGTGTAGGAATTGTTGTAATAACTTACATAACGTGCAATAGTCCCTGTTCATTTTGAATATATTTATATAGGATATACTATACAACAAAACTGAGAAAATTCAGCAACACACGAAATTTCGAAAAGAATGAATGACATTTGACGTTAGACCCTTATTAGGTGTGCTGCCATCTGGTGGGAATTGTCGGAATATCCCCAGAAAACACCCCATTGTGAGACTATTTTGACAAAACACCATTATCATTCTCATTCTAATAGTTTCCGAGGAACTTTTTCCCCTCTGAAAATTAGTTTTGCGTTTTACTAACCATTCTTGACCATATTATGTGGTTAAAGTGGATAAAAAAAAACGCTACAAATGCTACTGGATGTTTGAGTAGACAACTCATCCGAGAATATACTTTGTATGATGGTGGATACGTGTGTAATGTTTTGTTGATGCTCGGTGGTTATGATTCTAAATACTGAAAGTGTAAGTGAACCAACAGAGTGTGAAGTATGTGATAGTTGTTATTATACCAACTAGCTGCCACAGAATCGCTTTATCTGCACTCTTAATAACAAACTATAATAACATGTTTTTTATTATTTAGTTAGAAAAGTCTCTAATGAAAATTTGACATCGATTAAAATTCAATCTTTAAATTTGAAAATAGAACCATAGAAATTGTCACTGTTAATAATTTATCTATCATATTATTTCACAGACGTTGTAATGATTTTTCATATTGAGATTTACATTTTCTAAGTTATAAATCTATAAGGTAAAGACTTATAATGCTTTAATTTCATTTTCAAATGCAAATCGCAAAGCGATTATTTTTTTATGACTTTAAAGTCGTACGATTAAAACATTTAAACACTCAAATTATTATCAAATTTCTGTTTAATACGTAATAGGTTTTGTGAGAGAACTACTGACACTATTCTCTATTCATGGAGAGAACAACCAAAAAATATAAGAAGTTGCAACTAAAGACATGCCGTTGCACTATCGTCCAATAAAAATGCTTTTCAGTCAGATATGTCAATGATGGATTCGTGAAGAGTGGTTGTTAGCACCTTTATTTGCTCAAAATGTTTCAAAATCATATGTCCTCCGATCCATTGTCGTCTTCCCTTTTCCTCTTTCCTTACCTTTCCAAATCCCCATACTGGTGTTCATGTTATATACATTATAATGAGGGTACTGCTGCCGGGTGTCGGGAGTCCGTCGTGACGAGCGTCGAGGTATGCGCCCTGGTGGGTTTTGGGGCCCGGCGGCGAGCCCGTCTAGCTTTAGTGTTTTTTTCTTATACTTGATGGTGTGTAGTGTATGTCGAGTGGGGAGAAGAAGAACCCTCCAGATATTAAAAAATAAGTAAGTAATGTCTGCAAACTATGCTGGTTTATGTATTGTACATTTCATTATATTGTTATTATTTGTTAAAAAAAAACTGTATGTTTGCGAAAATCTGAAAAAAAAATAATAAAAATACTGTTTTCGTAATTCCCTCCAGAAGTAGAGAATAATTAATTGTTAAAATCGCTTAATAATATCTGTACCTAAGGAACAATTTTATTTATCTTAGCTCCAAAAAACAAATTTTCGTTCACTTCTTGGCCTGAATAGAATATGCGGCGTAGGCACCTACATTTTGGATACCTATTCAAGTCATTTCACCCAGAAAATGGAGTTAAAACAGGTTGGCTCTCAGGTAAAGATATTAACGGCTTGATATAGTTAGATAATACAGATATTAACAATAGGCAGTGTATTGGTGGGATGGTAGAGATGAGTTATGAAGGTGTTGGAGTAGGCCTGAGCAGCTCGCGTGTGTTTGAAAGTGCAAGTGAAGCAGTGGGCTGTGAAATATTTCGCTTCGTAACGATCAACCGGCCATCTACTCTCCAAGCAGAATACATCAAGCAAGTGGCTGGCTGTAATAGATATTACGTGGGTTACCTAGGTGCAAACTTGGCATAACCTTCATGCCATAAAACCATGGCTATCTAAGGTTTTGAAGGGGTTTCTTTACCTTATTGTCCGTCTATATATCAAGCTACCATCAGCTGATGAGAGACTGTTGGAGGCGGAAGCGTTTGAGAGGAGTGTGAAGACGTATCTCGTGGATAAGTCATTTTACTCAGTTGATGATATACTAAATGAGACGAATTGTACCTACCATTTAGCATTGATAATGACAATATTTTTTTTTTATGAAAATGAATCTGTGCTCACTCAAAGTGAACACAAAATACACTCTTTGAGTCTTTCACAGTAAGCTACTTAAAGCTTGTGTCGTGAAAAAGGAAGATGGTCGGCACCTGGGATCGAACCCACGACCTCCAATACGAAACAGTACGAAGGCCGGCGTTGTAACCGCTAGTCTACCAACCACTTCAATGTTATAATATATATCTTCAAAATATACTAACTAGACATGACTAAGACTTTGTAATTTTAACACCAAATCTCACGTATCTGTTGTGACCTGACAAGAGCATGGTTGGGCAATTTACACCCATCATGACTCGTAATCCAAAAATTAATTAAAAATTCAAAAGTGTTACCTAAATGGAGTGACAAAGTGATTACTCATGTTGCAATATTTAGTTTCTTATCATATTCCTATGAATTTTTTTCTATGTCATGATCTGTAAAATCCAGATAAACAAGTTCAAAATATAATAGATACCTATTTAAAACTAATCTGACGTCCTTAAGTGGCTAAATTGGTTCTATGGTGGCAAAAAACATAAAAAATAAAGAAGATAGGAAATAGGTACTAAGGATATAGAACGACAGGATATCCATTCTCTCTGTAGGTAAAGGGTATCTACCCTAGTAGAGAGAACAGACACTGTTTTCTATCCAAACCCACTTCTTTTATCGACTTCATTCTCGTTCAACTACCCTTTCTTTTAAATCTTATTAACTCCTTTTGAAAACCTATTTTGCATTTTGTTTCATGATTGTAACAAAACTAACTTCCATACCACATTTTCTTCCTAGAAAAGCTTCTCTTTATTGTGAAAAATATCAAAAGTGTATTTGTGTTCATTTTTTTTAATGAATATGTGCTCACTCGAAGTGAACACAAATACACTTTTGACATCTTTCACAAATTAGAAGAACCCATCAGATATATTCACTGGTTTGGATGATTTTTGTTTAGAAATACTTGTGATGATTGACAGTCCAGGGAAATTCTTAACGGTGAGAAAATATGGAATAATTGCGAGGAAAATAGACAAATAACAACAATATCGTTTTCCCGTACAAAATGTTCCTAAAAGTGTCACTAAAAACATTTTTTTTGTTGTAAGTTGTAGGACATTAAGTAAGTACCTAGATAGTCTAAGGAAGGATATGTATCCTAGGTGATGCGAAGTACACGGGGTCTTCTAGTTTTGTGAAATTATGGTTGCTTAATACAAAATATTAAAAAAAAAAAAAATACATTAAAATACAAAAAATAATTAAACTAGAATGTAATATCGTAATGGCACAGCAATAATTTCTGATTTCTTTCCACTGTCCTTCGGGTCACAAAACTCATTCGAAAACTTTTAACCCTACAAAAGGGCTTCGATGAAATCTTCAAATGCGAAGATTTATCACGAAATAAAGTTGTGTAGGTATATTATTTATTTCATCCCTGTGTCCTATTGTGGTAGTCAGAAGGGGTCAGTTGACCCCCAATAACAGAGATCAAAAGGCGGCTATTGTAAATCGCTGACCCTTTGTGTTCAAATTTATATATAGGTACTATTTACATCTTAAGGGTGAAATGTTTTTTTTTTATTTGTTTTTTATATATAAAATATATAACATTGTTATTGAAATACATAAAAACATAATATATTTATTTATAATCAAACAATGATTAGGTGTGCGTATTCAGTGGCTTGTTTTTGTTAAACACCTAGACTCATTATGGAAAATTCTATGGGGAATATACAAACATGGTGGTTGAAATTTATACAATCAAGAAGAATATTCAATGGGTGCTTTTTATACTCTATTATCGAATTTATATCTTCTTCTATATTCTCATCCGTATCGGTTTCGGCAGGTACTTACCTAGGATTTTCTCTAAAACTGATGCTAACTTCTTTCAGGAATTTCATAATTGTGTTACAGAAAGTAGGTAGGTACGTGGAAGTCCAGAGATAGAACATCTTTAGGGTTATACTAATACCTCAACATATGCGTTTTTAATAGTTTCCGAGCAAATTTATTAAACTATAATAAATACCCAGTAAATTTCATTAAGCTATATTTACAGCAACATAGTCGTACTTTCTGGGACACCCTGTATTGACATATATGGGTATATGTCAGTGTGTCCGACTATACAGAAAGTTGGTTAATTTGAAGAGTTGACCGTTAAAACCTAGTTCACACTAACTTGAATAGTGAATGGATAGTTAAGTAGCTAAATAGCTTACCGAAACAGTTCACCCTTTATTCTAGTTCAGCATTTATGAGTAAGAAGGGTTTTTAAAATTTAGTCATTTTTAAAGCCTTTAGCAAAGCGCCATTTTTGTAGCAACTAATGAACTCGACTAAAACATTTCACGGTTTACAAACATTTATTTTATAAAGTGAGCCAGTGACCAATGCGCGGCGTTACTCGCTCGAAAACAGAACAAAATGGATTAAATCGCCTAAATTGCTGTCTAATCTACTCCTGTTAAGGCCTAGTTCATTTTGTTCCTAAATAGCTCGCTACTCGTCTAAAATATGTACCAAACAAATGTGAGCTAGGCTTTAGGTCTAGTCCTGAAAAATGGCTCAAGAATTCATAAATATTTGGAACGTCGCGTACTTACATGAGTTTAAAAGTACCTAAGGATCTATGGTGTTGGTTAGTCTCAGTTTTAAAAGAAGTAGATGTGACAATGATTCTAAGGAGAACAATGGATCATGTAATGAATACAGCGAATGCGCACGATAATCAGATGAATGTAATGGCCACTCTTGCCTTACCTGGAGATCCAAATGATCTATGTAAGGAACACGAAGTGAATTAACTATTATTGGTTCCAATGTTAATACGCGGATCTCCGCGCTATTTTAGAATGTTTTGCTTATTTGAATTAGTAAATCATTCTCAATCTTTCAAATATTTAAATATGGCGATAGAAAAGACGTAGATTAACGCCAAAATTAACAAAATTTTGGCAAAATGATCTTCATTGACGATAAATACCTACTATCTAATCTAGAAGAAGAGAATTGGATTGTTACTGGTCATAGACTAATAGAGACACAATAAAGCTGTCATTATCATAATTGGTGTAAGTCCCGCAAACTAAGGCCCTCACGCCCTGAGTGGTGCAGCTACCATGTTAACACTTATTCTAATCCATTAGTAATACTTGGATTAGTTAAGAAACTCTTAAGCCAACTTGTTAACATGATTCGCATAGTAATCCTTTTATAGGGACACGGGTATCATGATATTCTATTGAAGAAAAATTAACTCTCTAAAGATGGATTTTGACCAAACAAACAATGATCCACCAGAGCTTGAAAATAGAGTAAATTTTCCTAATCGTTGATATGGTCACCAAATAAATAATAACCAGCAAGAACTGTCATCACCTGCTAACAGAGATACAACTGCTACCACACCACGTACAAATCCCTCAGCTTTACTTATTAATAAAAATCCGTCGATCCGTGGTTCAACCAAGGGTTTCGTGATCCTATTCTGGGAGGTTGAACTTCGGATCAAATTTTTATCCGTGTCACAGAGATTTGCATACGACAAATCGAAAATGTTTCTCTCCATATATTGTCAGGTTTGCCGCATAACACTACTTGTATTTTTGTAAAGATATTCTAAAAAGGGCTAAGAGAATGCCTCTTTCATTCGTAAAATAATAATTTTTTCATAATTATTATAAACCCAAATACGATGGATCAAAGAATGAAAGGAACACAAAAATTTGAGCTACTTACGAAAAGTGTACTTGTTCACTCGCAATAACCATCAGCTGACGACAGACCCTAACAGTCAACTTTCAAGTTAAACTACCTCGGTGGCCGACTTCATCAATGAATCAACCATAGTAAATTTGATCTATGTTTACACAGATCGAATAATTTTTTGGTTGAGCGGCAGTTCAAACCATATGTCAGAAATTTGAACCACGTTTAGTAATAACGGAGTACTTATGTGATGTATTTTCTTCTGGACCCTCTTGGGGGGTGGAGGGGTAAAACAACGCACTTCTCGGCCATCTTTCATTCGACACCATATCCACATTCCCTTCTATATGAACTCCTGTATGTGAGCCCACTTAGGCGCAAACTGAGCTCTGCAATCTCAAACATTAAGCACAACTTCAAGATAAATGAAATTTATTGAAATTGCTATGAGATAAATGAGCTGCGAATAGTCACAGTAGCAAATGACAGATATCGGTGACAATGTTGGCTTAGAGAAATGCGGTCAAGGAATACTCTTAGTATGTAGAAGCGTGATAAACTTCAACAGTATCTCTACTAACATACGCGTAGTAGGTATACTATAACATTCATGTAGGTGACATGCAGTGTTCAACGTTGTTATTATAACATGAGAATTTGTTAGCTCTCCCATTTGAATAACACAGCAGGATACAACATGGTTGTACTCTTAGAAAACATACATTAAGACATTATAAATATATACATTCAAACATAGGTATCTATATAATATGACATTAATATGTAATGCCAGTTAGATAGAGGACCTATAATCAGATTTTTTTTATTAATAAAATTGATGAATTGTTTTTGAGGAAAACACCGTGCTACATATTCGAAATGTCAAAATTCTGCTTGAATTTTTTTTTTTTAAATATCCCTAAAATTGAGACTAATCATTAAGACGCCAAAAGAAACTGTTTCCATGTCTTCCGTGACCATGCATGTTCATATAGGTGTGCCTACGAAGAGTCAGGATAATAGAAATATAGAGAATCGAAGGACCAAAAATGAAATTGAAAGACATCATATTCGAATTACAGACGAATGCAAGGAAAAAAATAAAGAAAGCTAAGATAATTATTATGATTTATTTGTACCATATGATTTTTTCTTATTGCCTTTCTTCGATTTTTCATAGCCAATTCCCCCCTCATCCCTTCTGGTATAAAATGTCTAGATTCAACACTGTGGTTAAATGTATAGTAAAATGGAGCCAGTATGTTTCGAGATAAGACACCTGGAGACACAAAACCATTGATGATGAGTAATTTTTAAGATGTCCTGTGTCCACTTTAATTTTTTTTAAATTATCTCAGAGAGATTATAGAGGAATTTCTGACATTCATTACGGAGACTCTTTATCTCTGGATATTTCGGAAGGACAATACCAAGGAAAAGAAAAGATTGCATTTGAAGCATTGATGTCTAAACGCCAGAACTGTGTTCTTTCTCACAAATCCCGATATTTACGCTGTCTTTAAAATTGCTATAAATGATGACTGATTATAAATAATTATGGAGGGATGATATTGTACGAGCCTTTTGGCTCACAGTGGATGCAAGTAGTACAGGATCGGGAGGCGTCAAAAGACTCTGGAGGAGGCCTTTATCCAGAAGTGGTTTAATTCGGACTAAAAAGAAGGAAAGAGACTGCCGACTGCCAATTTAAATTTGGAATAGAGAAACTATAAACTGAATTGAATCCTATAGGTATCTGCTAAATTTGAGATTTTTGGGTTATGGTATTAGGGATTTTGATCAAAATATATGTATTTTTTGTTGTGGCTAAGAATCGTATGAAATAGGCAATATTGTGCAACTTTCGTAAACGACAAATTATCATTGTGATAATACTACCCCCTATTCTGCTTTTGTTTCGAACTAAAATAAGAACAAAATTTTGAAACGTTCGTATTTTACTTTGAACCTAAAACAGAATAGGGGGTAAACTAGCTAGAAAACAAACAAACTAGCAGCTCATTACATTGTCTTAGTGAAATTTGATCCTACTGGAAATCGAACTCATGTTGTTCAGAAGTCAGCGCCTTAATAACTAAATAATACCTATATATATATCACATTATAGAAAAGAATGATTCTTTAAGAAATAATTTAGCTACGTAGGTCCACGGTGACACACCAATGTGTTGATAAAAATAGTCTTTTATCTCTGTCATAGTTTGTCTACGTTAGAAATAATCATTGTTCTGCCGTCATACGGATCAATCTAGACAAATAAATACCACACTAAATCATTCATCTAAAGACAAATTCTTCCCATATCATTTTTATCTCCGAACGCCTTGTATAACATTCGTACATGCATTGGTACTATTTAGCTCATTTTGTAACAACTAAAGATTAGGTTCAATAATAGTGTTCAAATTCTATTCCATGCTCCATTATTTAACCGTATTTAGAGGGTATGGAATCCACAACATCCCACCCCATCTACATACTAAGAACTACCTCCTACAACCTTCTAACTCTTGACTTGTGAATAGTAGTATCATGTTTCGCGCATAATCAAATACCTAATCATAATCATACACGTACAAAATGGGAAAAGGATTAAACTTAATGAAAAATCTGAGACAGGAAAATTGTTCGAAACACATTTTTTTGAGTTACGTACCTACTTAAAAAGAATAAGTCTAAAGGATAAATTGAATATGTGGTGTAGAAACGACGGAGGAACATGACATTGTAAAAACTCGAACAATTGTAATTCGAAAACTTGCTTTTCGAACAAATGTGCTTTTGAACAATTTGCATGTAACCATGAGAAGAATTTATGACAAATGAAAAGAGATGAAGAACTTGTAAAATTAAATGATATGGAAGTAAGTAAGGACTATAACAATTAATACATGTTGAATGAAGGCATATGACTGCTATAACACAACATCTAAAATAGTGTATTAAGTAAGTACCTATTCCATAAAGAAAATAGAAAAGAGATTTTGTAGCTCAAATATAAGGTAGATAGGAGCATTCTAATGCGTTCTCAAGTAGGTTCCTATACCTAGTCCACGACAAAAGCAAAAGTAATTGGAAGTATGAATGTCATCGAAAGCAATTTTGAAGTAGGTAGCTGAAATATTTTTGCAGTACCTAGTAGCTGCATGGAAGTATACTTAGTAGGTACTTATTCGAAACCCAGCGATGACTAATTCTTGGCGTAAGCCTTGAAGTGAAAACCTTGTTTGCTATTTTTCTTCTTCTACTTCACCAGCCTGTTTCCGTCCATTGCTGAACAACCCCCCCCCCCCCCCTTTTCCTTCCAATTACCTAAGTTCCGATTAAAGGAAAAAATTTGTGATCATTTTTACGAATATCAAATTTCGCAAACTTATAGTTAAAATATGCATAAAAATACATTAATTCAATAAAAAAACATTACTCACACTATAATTGTAATGTTATGTATTTCATACTCGCACACACTTCGATGTATTTGGCATTGACACAGACGCATTTATTAAATTGTTTATCTGTGGTCAAATTGAGATAAGATTAACATTTTGTATTATATAGAAAAAACTTTGAACATATATTATCAACATTTCTAATTTGATGTACCTATTAGGTTTACTTGTTAATTGTAGGCTTGTGTAACGATCTATTTACCTAACTCGGATGCAATTTTGTAAAATATAATATTATACCTAATAGGTACTAATAATATTTTGAGATTGTAGGATTATTTATGTGATTATGGCATGGATAAGACAAAAAGAAAAAGAAGAAATTTGACGTATCCAGGTCATTATTTTTGAAAGAAAATTGTGAAATAGAGCGCTTGCTGTCGGTGACAAAGGAATCTCAATAGTAATGTTCAAACTTATAATCTAAATCAGTTGCGGTCGAATTTCGAGAACTGGCCGACCACTACTAGTAAAAAAAGTTATGAATTATAGGCTAAGTAGGTAGCTACCTACCTATAAAGAAACTGTCACGGCTTTAAATACAATAGGACATGACTAAGTATAGACAATATGAACACACATCCAGCTAACATGTTGTCTTGTGTTGGAAGACACCTAGAGATACCTGCCATGATGCGATCCCATCGCAATGACCTCACGAGATGGAGACGTGCTTGGACTACACATGGCATCTTATCATTGCTCTTCTCTTACACCTAGGTAACCTACCTATCTACAGGTCCCAAGTGTCTTTTATGCTCCGGTAAGTACATATACCTACTAGATAAATTCAGAAATCGTATTAATATTTAGGAAGTATCAGTAAACCTATCGGACGACAGGCATGGAAAAGAATCAATAATTGTTTGATGATAGTCCCTTAAAGGATCACTTTACCACGTGGCAACAGTAGTTGTATTTATAGGTGCCTACCCATATGTAGGAAGATTCATCAAGTATCACATATTCCTTGCGACACCTGTTAATTATGACAGACAAAAATATAGATAAGAGTCTGAAAAATATTTTCTATAGGTAGTTGGATCGGATTTGTCATATGTATGAAAAGTATTTTACGCGGGGCTAAAGTAGAGGGGGGTTTTCTAGTAGTATAGGCTTGGATTTCAGTTCAAGAGGTGCCGGGTTCGACGATACCCGCTCTGGTCACTTGAAATTTCTACCCGTGGACCGGGACCGGTTGACTGGAAAAAATAATCTCAGGCAATGAGTTCCACTGGCTACATACTGACACCTTTGTATAGAGAAGTGTGTTTTTTTTTATCTAGGTTAGCAAATTTGCAATAGCATCGACCATGTTTTAATTACCTAAAATTAACAAAATTGGAGTTCTTTTTTTTTTACTTAAGTAGTAGAATTGAATAACAGGGTAACCCGTTTAACATTTCAAAATTTAAATATTAAGAAACATGCTATATACGTATAAGTACCTACCTCAATCTTATAATTATTTTAACATGAAGTTAGGTAATGATGAGTATCGTGATATTACCCAAATATTAATGAGTTGACCCGGAAAATCCATCCGGAATACAGACGTCCAGAGTCTAGACAGTTTGACACAACGTCTATACAAAAATAAATGTATGTTACTCATTGGTCAGTAATCTGCAATGTATGAATATAAACCTAGATGACTCTATGAATTTTGATAAATTGAGATGGTTTGGTCGTGATGAAAGAATAAGTGATTATACAACAACAAACTAAAAGTTCTTCTAAAAAGTTTACATCTCTTCTTATATCTTTAGGGACTCGAAACGATGGGCAATCCAAATCCAAGCTCCCTTAAGACCCCACTTAGGGGCATAGGGAGGCAACAAGAGCTCTCCATTACGCTCGATCTTGCGCAACGTTTATGACCTCCTCCCACACAGTATGAGAGGGTCTTCCTCATCCTCGGGACCCTGATGGGAGGAAGAACAGCGCTCTCCTCGGCCAACGGTCATTCGGCATCCTTAACACATGTCCCAGCCAAGCCCATCTCCTCCACATAATAGTAGAAGTGATGGGCTCACGCTGGGTGCGCCGGCGTATAGCGTCGTTCGTGATGCGGTGGTACCATCTTATACCCAAAATTCTCCTGAGGCACTTCGTTTCGAATGCAGATACTTTTTGTGCCTGGGCTTTGGTCAGGTGCCAGGACTCACACCCATACAGGAGAATGGGCAACATGCACACACGTATTAAACAGTTTACATTTTTTACGATGGGCAAACATAAAATAAATCGGAAAAAAGGTATATAAAGTAAACTACCTAATAAACACTTTTCTATAGGCACAAAGGTGTCAGTATAGCCGGCGGAAGTGATTTCCTGAGCTATTTTTTTCCAGTCAACCGCCGTCCAATCTGAGACAGAGGACAACCCCGGTAGAAATTTCAAGTGAAAAAAACACAAAAACTCTGACCAACGACCGGGAATCCAATCCGGGACCTCGGATCTGAAGTCCACGCCAGTACAACTAGGCTACCGAGGTCTGAAGAGGTCTGAAGAAATGTTAAAAAAATTACATTCGCCTAATTTTCAGTTAGTTAGGAACCTACATAATATATAGGTACTCATTGAAAAATGCTAAATTTACCTTTCAATTTATTTAATTAAGTATCAGTAATAATGAAAAATTAATTAAAAAATGAAATACATAAGTGTTTTAATTTGAAATACATAAATTATCAGAACATAATATCTAAAATTAATGTGTTTATTATTATTTTCAATTATTATAATCGCTTATAAAAAGTGTTGATGTTTACGATAGAACAATTATCTGAATCGATAATAATAAATTGTTTCTTTTTATAAAAATAAAAGAAAACAATAATTAGATTGTCCACGAGACAATAATAATAAAGGCTCTCGTGAGAGATGGTCTCGATGCTAGAGCGAGATATGGTCTGTTCTAGATAGCGGCATCCCGCTCATATAACACTCACCTGTGTCGAGCGATAATCAACCGTGTGTGCGCGTTTCATAAGGTTTATACACCTAAGGCAAGGATTGGCGATCTCGTTGCGCGGGCATATTATTATGGCGGCCATCCCGCCAAACAAACGCAAAGGGGAGAAAATTCTTCTCTTCATAACATCTTTGCGCGTGAAGATGGTTGGACGTAGAGAACTATTATTTATTGATCGGATATCGACCTTTATCGATTATTATTGATAACAGTATTGTTATTATTACCTACCACCTACGCACACGCCATAAGAAGAATCATCGCGCTTTTTTTTACTTTCAAATAATTAGGTACCTACTCAAGCCGAATAATTTTAAAAGGAATAAAAATTTGTGACTTTTTTTTGAATTTGGAACAAATAGACAAAGTGACATTTGATATTGTTTTTTTTTCTATTTCCTTCGATGCGCAAAGTAAAGTGACAGTTTTAGATATTCTTAAGTGTTTGTGTGAAACATTATTAATGATTTTATCGGCAATATATTTGTTTATTGAGTGATAATAAATAATATTGTAGGTATTTTAAGTGCGCGGAGACAATATTATTAAACAAGTTCAGATTAAGGATTTTTTGTGTTTTTTCTTCTTCCTAAGTCGAGATAAGCTGCACGAGTTCCGTACAGACAATATTTGTGTACCCTAAAGAATAATATTTAGATATTATATCCATTATCGAGTTCTTCAAGTATATAATATTTGAACGAGATATTATACAAGGTAAGATTTTATCATCAATCTTAGTAACTCTTGAGTATTTTTAGATCATATTTTATTTTTATCTAGGTAGGTATACTTACTGAATTTGAAATTGTTTTATAAATAAATTTGTTTGCCTACCTACGTTTGTAATATCTTAGGCTTTTTCAGGATTTGATTTCAGGAGACGATAATAATTTTTTATCCATATAAAATGATATGAGAATATTACAGAATGTAGGTAGCTATATTCAGATTAGAAAAAAGACTAACTTGTAAAATTTCAGGTAGGTAAGTAGGTACCTAGGTATTTTTTTTTTTCATTAGGTACAATTTTTTAGTAAAAGGTTAGGTACATACCTAATCAAAGATAAACACCATACATACCTACTTGTACCTACTGTATTAATATTTTAAAAAAGTCAAGTAGGTAGATAAGTAGTTTTAGAAATTTTCAGTATTTTCAGCAGATAGGTAATGTTGGTGTCAGTTCGTAATATTTAATTAGTGAAAAAGTGGACCAATTTTGGTAAAAAAAACCTTATCTAAAAGATTGGATTTACTTGAAAATTTGAAGAAATTTGCAAAAAGGTAGACTTACCTACCTAATTAAATTATAAGTACATATGAGGTATGTCCAAATCCAAATCCAAACTCCCTATAAGAGCTATATTATGTAGTATGTTATTGTATAGGTTTTTTTTTTTAATATGATGGGTGTGTGGAGATTTTTTTTAATAGGTATCTAACGAAGCACGCTGTTAGCGATTCTTCATAACAAGAAGAGGATATAAGACGATCGAATTACTCATGAAAAATCTGCAGATTTTCATAATTATCTATTATTATTGTTCTATTCCCTGTTACATAATATAAGATCATAGTCTTTTTAGGGAGAAAAGTTCAAAGCAAAATAATATTTAGGCATTTACTCTGTTTTTCCTGTTTTGTAGAGTATAGGTAAACAGAAGGGTGTTATACTTACTTATAGTGACCATTTCAGAAAATATACCAATCCCATGCAATATGTCTACCCATCCAGCATAGTCCTGCAACCTTTTCACCCATCCGAAGCAAGAAGTAGCCGCAGTTTAGAAGCGTCATCTCACCTTTAGCATTATTCTACCTGTGTCACGTCGATTCTTTGCAAAGCAGTTGTAGGAGCACCACCCATTTTCCCACCCACTAGAGACACATTATTATGTCCATACCCCAACTGAAAATGTAATCATACATTGAGAAAATCTACCCTAATGTGCGAAGATATTTTATTTGCACTCGGCAAAATTCCCGAGATGATTTTGATATCGTCCCACCTTGTACGAAATATTTGAAAAAAAAATATTTCAGCATTTTTTATCTCATCACGCTGAAAGTGAAAAATAGGAAGATTTTTTTTTAACAAACTTCAGTTCATTTCCATCTTTGCACACCTCTGTCATGCAACGAATCGTTAAAATATGCCCCTCCCTACATTAAATTGGTATTATTCGAGTGTTTAATTAACCTAGAAATTTCTGCAATAGAAATCCAGTTAGAATATTAAAATTGCAATAATGGAATCCACCCTAGTTCAAGTATTATGGGGTTGACAGTTATGGCCTAGTCCCCAGAAGACGTGAAACAAATAAACTATTTATATTGGTATTGAATTCTTCTAAAATAAAAGTGTTTTGTTTATTTATTTATGATGTTGCGTTCCTATATAAATATAAATAATTAAAGTCGGGAAAAAATTACTAACGTAATTTTCCTAGGCAACCGGTCCTGTCAATTTTGACACCAGTGAAAACCGCCTATTCTGTAGGTACTGACTGAGAACTGAGCTCTTGTTCGGATATCTGCTATCTAGGTATACAACTTGACCATCGGGCCTGAGGTCGTTACGTAGATTGAAAGTCACAAATTCCGTTACAAAAGCAAGGTTTGCTCCAATATTCATACTCTAACTTTTTTAATCATTTGACGGTGTATGGGCCTATTGTAAAAGACAGTAAAAAACTTAAAATAACAAAAATTATATTTTCTACATCCATTTTCAATAAATTATCGATGAACTACACAAAAAGAAATAAAAGATTATCAGAGTTCACAAAAAAGAGACAATAATTCGGAAATAAAGAAATGATAGAAACGAATGGAAGGCAAGACCGAACCAAGAAATGAAAAAAGAAATCAATGTCAATACTTGCTATTTAATTGTAACACAACACTTATGTGAAATGTTGTAACCTATCGGGTGGAAGGCCTCAACAAAACAAAAAAAAACCTCTCTAATTTTGTAATCACGTGCAAATCCCCCATCTCGCTGTTGTCTCTACTTTTTGAAGAAACGAGAAGACTTGTGGTTGGTAGTCTAGCGGTTACGACGCAGGCTTTCGTATTGTTTCATATCGGAGGTCGTGAGGTGCCGACCATCTTCCTCTTCACGACACAACCTTTAAGTAGCTTACTGTGAAAGAGTCAAAGAGTGTATTTGTGTTCACTTTGACTGAGCACATATTCATTTTTATATATAAAAAAATTGCTACAACTTACAGTCAATAATCTAATCTAATAAGATTCCTATAAATTCGATAAAAATACCGTTTAAAGCTACATATTTTACGAATATACCAACGCTTTTTTAATAAATCCATTATACAGAATAATTAACTCTTTCATATACCTACCTGCGGATTTTTTAGATAGCGAAACTCACTGCAAATACAAAACGCACGAAAAATATCCTGTTAGAAATCTTGAGGATTATTGGATTCTTATTTAGAGTCTAATAAAGCCTTACTTTCTTCAATTTAAATTATGAAATATCTATTAGGGGTATAAAATGTGTTTGTTAGCATAATATCTTTCTGTTTTAAACATTTAACTAGCTCTAACAATAAAAAATATAAATATTTTGTATTGAAACAAAGTATTCTAGAAATCATAAGATACCTACATAACATTTTAATGTTTTGAAGTTGTTGTTGTCTTTATTGCACAATATATTTGTAAATACCTAATTGTCTTTTAATCTAGTTTTATAAAATGTTAATCCGTATAGGTACTAGCAGCATATACCTACTCTGTCAGAGGACAGACGAAATCCACGACAAAAATTCACGCAAACGAAAAATCACATTAATATGAAAATAGTATTTTATAAATCTATTCGTACCTACGTACATATTTTTTAAATGGGATGTTTTCTGGAGAACTTCCGACAAGACACACTAGGTGGCAGCACTTCTAATCAGGTCTAAATATTATGATAGCTGGTTATCAGTGTTGCCAACATGGGCGATTTATCGGCATTTGGGCTACTCGGAACGAGAATCGGCGACCAAAAAATCTAAAAGGCGGGAGTTCACTAAAAAGGGGTCATTTATAGTATCCGGAAAGGTGAAACTTCGCTGAAAGGAAAGTAGCCCAATTGGTGACCTGTCGCCTTTTAGATTTTTTCGTCACCGATTCTCGTTCCAGATTCCCCACGTTGGCAACACTGAATTTGACATTAGACCGGGTTAGCAAGGGCGCCTCTGGTGGCACAAAAAGAAAAAAGAAACATCCCATAAAAAAATAGCATTTCTGGGGTTACTCTGCGTTTCAATTGCAATACCGATCCAATTTCAATCTGAATAATTATGTCATTATCACACTCAGATTTGCATTGTTTGTTATGCACAATAATAGTTTCACGTAGGTTTATTAGAAATACGGTATTGCTGTTCGAAAAAAAATGTATATCTACATAAGATCGGGATTGAATTTCAAGAGTAACCCCCAACGATCCCTGTTAAAATATATTTTTCAGAGGAATGTTTATACCTACTATTCATTTTGGTATAATTTTCAATATTATAAGTGACATAAGTATAACACCTTGGTCTATTTAACAACTAAATACACGCACATTCATTACATAATAATATTACGGATTTGGTAATATATAGTGAATTTGTTTTTTTGTATTGCCGAAACAGAACTAGGCAAATTGTGTGAAATAAAATTATCTCTGGTGCGTACCGTAGGTTCATACTTACTGCCATTACGAAAAAAAGAGACAAAATAATCTACATATTCTGTAGTGTTGTGTTTTGTTTATGTATTTTCAATTAATGACAGACTTGTCCCATGCATTGTGCCGCACTTGACTACAATAATTTGACAAAATGTCAAATTAAGATTGAAGGTACGAACGAATGAAGGTGATGTGTGGCAAATTTATATTTTTTATAAGACGTTTTTAGTACATATTGCTTGGTGTAAGAACAACATTAATCGATGCTTTAGAACGACTAAAAGTTTGTTTGGTTTAATATTCTTGATCTGCTTAGCCAATTTTTATTTCGTTTTGCCTTCAAACTAACTCACCTGACTAACCTAGACTAGACTCATTCAGAAGCTTCATAATCAAATTTTAATGTAGGCAAGTGGAGGAGTTTGTCGAATGTAAGATTTTAAATCTACAAGAATGTACCTACTAAATTGTTTAAACTTTTCCGAATAGTCATCGGTACAAATTTCCTTATTGCCATTTTAGCGTGCGAGTGCTAGAAAAGTAAAAATTAAACTCTTGCTGATGTCATTGGAATTTTCAATGTTTAGTCACAATGAAGAATTTGAGCTTACTCTTTATTATGTATTGAAATTTAGGTACAAAATGGGGAATATTGTTGTCGTTGCGGTGTTTTCACCTTGATACTTTTGCAACGGTCGTAAAAATCATAGGTTAGTTCAATACAGTTTAGATAAATGCAACACAAAAGGTGTGCAAAAATCAACATTCTTTTGAAAATGTACCATAACACCTTTATCCACTCATGCCTTGTATATTGGAGGTGGTGCGCCTATAGCTAACCGTGTGAACTTTTCATTATAATCTTGCCCGCTCATTCATCTCTCGATGGCCTGTGACTGTCCGATTTACATTGTTTCCATCCATATGAGATAATACCATAGCTGATGTTACGTATTGAGCAATATTACATTGTGTGCGCTGTAGATCAGATCAGATAGATATGCGGCAGTTCCCATAAACTTGACATTCAAGCCGACTTCACCTTCACGTATTTTATTGGGATCACTCATTATTGTGTGTTTACTGCGTATTATAGATTCATCATGCAAGATGATTGGCTTTTTACATCTTCGTCTTTCTATCTTTCATCAGCTCAATATCTTTCGCTTTATAACGGACCGGTCACTTATCATTTTGATTTGCCACTCAAAATATGCTAAAATATCCCATACTTTTCTTCAGGATCAATATGATTGCAGAGACATGAAACCTTACAAACCTCGATAGTATTTTTCGGTAATTATTTGTCGCAATCAACTCTCTTATCGTAAGTGCGTCTCGTAGTAAACCTGCGAGCCCGCAAATAGGTGCACGAATGGCTAATATATAGTTAAACTGTTTTTTATGTCATAATGTCTATTTAATATCACACGTTTGTGTTTGGGTATTGTGAGTTATAAGTAGAGCTAGCAAAGCGCCCTCGAGGTGGCCTTCTCGATCACAAAACGGCGCTTTCATACAAATTGTCTCATTATTACAAATTATCATGATAAATATATCAACCAGACAGCTACATTTGTAGGTAGGTACATAGATATTGGATGATTGTATTATTTTATTACCAATTTATAAGTTACATAAATAATCTAATGTCAATTTCAAATAATTACTAAAGTTAGTAGGTATATAAATGATGTACCTACTAGGTAATTGATTTTTATTAAGTCCAAACAAAATTCATGGTTATTTTTACATCTAACGTTGAATTTGAAATGTTGACCCCTTTAGACCCCAATGATAGGGCGCATTGGAGTCCCGTCCGTTTATAAAGGATGGTCCTTTTCACAGGTCACTTAACAGGATCATTAGGATTTGATGCGTTTATAAAAATATGATTACCGCCATCGTTCAGCGTAACATCCATATAAAATATAGAGGGAGAGACATTGATACCATCTATTTAAATTTACGGCAATTATATACGTGTCATAATGATAATCATTGTGTGCGTTTTTGTCTGGGATTATAATGTTAAATATGTAGAACGATCGTTTTCTTACGTTGTGAGAAACCAATCTAAAGCGGTGCTCCTCTTCCCTTTCTACTAGCTTACAATGTTTTAAAACTTAGGTATATTGAATAGTGGAAGCACACTAGATACCTTCGTTCATCTTGTAGCTAGGTTAATGTTCAACTCTTTTCTCTCTTTATGAAAAGCCCGATTAATGTAAGTAATAAGTACCAACATTTTCATGCAACTCTCTTCTATCGTTATTTCGAATGCCGGATTAGTGAGACACTTTTTTCATTAAGTCACAATAATAGGAAGTTCTCGACAAGGATGTGGCTTATTCATGTTTAAATTTGAAACACCATGGGCTCATGACTGTCTACATTTTCTATTTCCAATATGTTCCTACCTTCTTAATAATTTTGTATCTACGTAATTACTTGAGGTCATCAAATTCTTTTTCTTCTTAGATTTCGCGAACGGTCCGATAAAAAGTTGTTAGATTGTATATCTGGTGGAACTGAAGCTTGCACAAATAAACTATAACTACCTTCTTTTTATATAGCTAGGTGGGTACTTACTTACTTACTTGGAAATGTAGGTAGGTTCGCGTACATAATATAGATAGCTACAACATCACTTATCAGCTCACCTTATCTGTCAGTTTATAATATAAATAATATCGTAGTGTGCATGTTACTATAAATAGGTGTCGATATTATTTATTCGGGTGGGTTGAGCCAGTCTATAATTAGAGCGAATCTACCTACACACCTCTATGCGCTGTGTTTATCTACATATTATTAGGTACCTACATTTAGTCATTGGGAGGAGGCGTGTGCCAAAGGTTAGGTTATAGATGCTGCCATTCACTCATGTACCTCTAGGTATGTAGGTTGGGCATTCTTGTGGATTTCCAAATGTCGCCGTCGTCCGATCGGAGGGAAATCCGTAGGCGTCGTCGATGGGGTGACGGAGGATGCGGTGACTGGGACGACGCCATGAACCACTGCTACTTTATGTCCATTTCGTAGCCGATGTGACGTGTCTTAATTGCGTGTTACAAGTGACTTGAAATCATTCTACCTTTACATACTATTACGCCTATTCAATTCATATAACCTGACAAACCACCCTGGAATTCCGTTTTGCTTATACAAGTACAGAGTCATTTCTTATAACAAGCCGTAAGAGCCTACTTTCAAAACAAATTGGTTGATATACCTACTTAGTGAACGGCGATGTTTTTACAATGCTGATGACGCTAAGTTTTACTTTTCTTTGACTTAGATCTTCACCTTTGGTTAGATTCATCTCCGCGCACTTTAAAGATTTAATACGGCGGATGTCTAGAATCTTTCTAGTTTTTAGTTTACCTTATTTTTGTAATATTTCAACTTCATTGCTGTGAACATTTGGGAATTTGAAATTATTTGAAGGTCAATTCAAAACATGGCTGTTTGCCTTCAAAGTAAATGGTTACATAATTCTAATTACAGAACGTACAAAAAAAATACGAAACATTTAAAGTAAAAAAATTCAAACGCCACTAATTAATAAAGTCTATTATTTCGTATGATTAAATGTAGGTGGTTGACTTTTTAAAACCCGATCTGCTCTTTTATAGCGCAGTTATTATTAGATGATTGCATAAACATGGGGTAGGTAGGTATATTAGTGATTAATGTAACAATGGAGAGTGGTGATGTGTCGGCTGGTGATCTGATGGTTCGGCGAGGGATCATCCCCGAGCAAACAAACGCAAAGGGCGCGCCACCCCATATGCTGCTCCTCTCCCAGATTCAAAGGTGATGCATTTAATCACGACCATTTTATTCATTTGTACCTTTATCTAACAAGGCAGTGGCGTACGTAGGTAATTAGCACGTATTAAATTTTTCTACAAAATCTTTGCTAGATTGGTCCCCATCAAAATTAAAGAAGGCACACATGAATTGTTCCCAGCTTTTGGTATTAAAACTAATAGCATTATAATTATCCAAACATATTAAGCAACTCGACTCAAAACAAAACTAAACAGAGAATAGAGCATTGTAAGCACACGACCTAACATAAATAATTTACTTCTTAAATATGAACCCTATAAAGATCACTAAGGTAAGTACCTACCTACCTAAATGAAGTCAAAAACGCAAAGCAGATATTTTCATAATCTTTTTCTTCACACTTAATATATTTTCATAATCTTTTTCTTCACACTTAATAGTGACGAATAGGTACCTACATATAAGACTGACAATGCTTTTCTATTCTAAAATACATACCTAATACAATACCCACCATTAATTTAAGTAGGTACTACGTAGTTATTCCTAGAAGATACTTATTTTACATAGTTAACATTAGGAAAATCATTCTTTTCATCGAGTACAATGATATGTATTTTCCAATATAGAACTATGATATAGTAGGCATATTAAGAATATTGCATATTCGTGCTTAGAGATGAGTCACTACGGGGATTTTCCGCATGCGTCAAAGAAATTATGGACACTGTCACATCGGTTATTGTGATGGTACAGTAGCTACTATATACTTATTGTCTATAGTTGACCGCTTTTTGTTCCTTTTAATAATTTTAAGCGATGGTTAAATCAGAAATGAACGCCACCCCACGCCACTGCGCTGTACCCACCCATCAGGTCTCACCGCAGATAACAATGTTAATACATTACAATATTATTATTGTTATGATGTTCACGCTATTTTGTACAATCCGACTTTTCGACCCCAGCCAACATTCACCATACGGTGTAGTGTAACAACATCCCTCTGAGACGGGGTGCGTTCTTTTGTTTGGAGAGTACATAATATTATTTAACATCGTCGCGCATAAAATAAGACATGTGTTTTTACTTAAATACACTCAAAACTCGACTTAAGTGAAGATTTAAAAAAAATCAGTGCGATACAGCATATTGTTTTGAATGAAATTACTTGGTGTATCACACTCAATTTTGTTAAATTATCATTTAGATCTAATTTTGCATGCACTTTAATTAACACAATGTGTTTTATTTTGTGTTTGAGTTCCAATAGGATGCTGTCGGATCATTACGCTAATAGACGCCACTTAGACGAAACGGTGGGTGGCGGGCGGATAGGAGGCTGTCGTGCCGCGTGGGCTTGTTGATTTGGTGGGCGGTTGGAACCACACATACATACATACATGTCCTACCTATTGCATTGGTTAACAACTATTCCATTATTGCCTTTGTTAGTCAGGACAGCTGAATTTTTAACGGGTGGGATACATTTGCATTAATTTTAATTAGTTTTCACAGCGCACACGTTGCGGTTAGGCTAGCTGACTCACCGTCAACCTAGCGCGATCGAACGTTTACTGGGATAATTAGAGCCCTCTCGTAATTCGAAAAGAAATTATAGGTATATATTGATACCATTGAAAAACAGAAAAACTGTTACCTGCCATAATTTATACCACCAATACCACCTAACTACTAGGTGAAAATATATTGGGACGATCCAACGTCATGTTAGTTTTTTCCACAAATGTTATAACATCAACCTGCTATCGAACACAGAACGTCGTCTTTTCCTTCAGGCAGTTACCATGAACAGGCGTTCTGTTACCAAAAATATTGTTTTAAATAGTGTTTGTGTTAGGCAGGTTTTTTATGTAGGTGAAGGTCAAAAAGAAAATAAGTATTTTACCATTGGATTTTATACTAGATAAAGGTTTCTATTATTATGTTATAGGAAAGAGATTTTTCTGAGACGAGTAATTTAGAGTAAATAGAATTCAAAACCGTTTTATATTTTGGCCATAGGTACCTTCCCACCGGGAACCACAATAAATAGATTGCTGATTTCCTATTTCCTCTACCTATACTTCCTATCAGCCAGCCTCCTCCCAACCACGTGCCTCGTTTAGTCACACGCCGCGATACGAGAGTAAGTAGGTACCAACCTAGCTAGGTTAGAGAGTGTGGGAGAGCAAAGGGCGACCGAAAGGATCGGATTACACTGTCAACACCTTCGGTACCCAATATTATTAATTAAGTAACTCGTGGGAACGTATTTACACTATCTGAACGGGAGATGAGCTGTCTGTGTTTCTGTCTGCATGGCGGAGGATAGCGCTAGGTAGGTGACACGTGGAAAGGTTTTAGTTGTGTTGACCTAAGTACTCTTTGAATATGCGGACGTCAGATCAGTGGCGTAACTAGGGGGGGGGCGGGGGGGGCGGTCCGCCCCGGGCGGCACTTTTCAGGGGGCGGCAAAATGAGCCGAAAATAAAAAAAAACTTGGTAAAAAACACAAACTGAAATAGTATAGGTACGAGAATTTGTGAAGGAAAAATAAATGAGAAAAAAAATCGGGTCCCCGAGTTTGTGAAGGGAAAATAAATGAGAAAAAAATCGGGGCCCCGAGCTTGTGAAGGGAAAATAAATGAGAAAAAAAATCGGGGCCCCGAGTTTGTGAAGGGAAAACAAATGAGAAAAAAATCGGGGCAATTCAAGTTCCTTTTTTTCTTCTTTAAGTAATTTCGGGTTAAGGTCTTAAAAAAAACTTTTGCGGTGATAGAAAAATCTGTGTCAGAAGTAAGCTCTATCCCATTATCCAAAAATTGAATTTTTGTACTATATTGTAGTGTTGTAAGTATCTATATATTAATAGGTGAAGGGAAAACTTTGTGCCCCTTTTTACGAAAATTGAGCGGACGGAGGAGTATGAAATTTCGCACACTTACAGTTTTTATAGAGAAGGGGTGGCAAATGCTAATATTTTTTTTTAAAATCGTACATAAAAATAGATTAAATCAATAAAAAAAACTCTACGCACACTATTGTAATAGGTATATTATAGTTTATATTAATTATGGTCGAATTTCGACCAATGAACTGAACCACTAGTTATAAAAATTATGCGAACTTTTTTATTTTGATTTTTTTCCATTTATATAGGGGGGTGGGGCGCCAAACTTTATTAGGTAGGTGGGGGGGGGGGGGGCGCCAAATGTTAATCCCGCCCCGGGCGGCGAAAACCCACGTTACGCCACTGCGTCAGATGAAAGTAGGTAAGTAAGTGCCTACGAAGTGATTTTAGACGAGGCGTTGATTCGCTTACGGGTAATTCTACTCTTACAGCCGGTTTTATAAAAAATAAAGAGACTTTAAGTTTCCTTTATAAAATAATGCGTTTCATAACAACAAAATGACATTTTAAACCCGACTTTATGTTAAAGTCTCAAAGTTGACTTTAGTGTAGTTCAATCTTAGTTCATAGAAAATATCGTGGCGCTTTATGGTGAATTTTGTATACGGTGACACTGTGGACAAAAATGACCAAATTAGGGTGGAAAACATGGCAAAACGGGATGAATATTATTGTTTACTGATTTCATTTACCAAGTCATAATACCAATAACGACACATTTATGCTTTATTGAGAAATGAAGTTGACAGATTAACAGAAATTCCGCGAAAATATTAGTAAACAACCTATGTTTTCCATAGATTTCCATAGTTACACTATCAACTGCTACCTACTTTCTAATAGGTATTTTTTTTTATGAAACGCGTCTACCTAATGGAGACTTTAAAATTTAAAGGTTCCTTTAGCTAAAGAGTTCTTTAGTTGCTTGTTTTGAAACAGACCGTTAGAAAGTATATAACCGTATGCCGATGTTTACCTTAAAAATGTTCATGTATTTTCGGAGCAAATTGATTGGTTGATACATACTTAGAATTCGCTAAATTATTTTTAAAATCTACAAAAAATTCATCATATTTTACATATTATACTTAAAGTAATTTTTTTGTTGAACGGTAGGAATTGTATGATAATGATGGGCTTCGCAACTTATACGGAAAACAATCGTAATATAACGGGATGAATAATGGAAGAAATTGTATGCAGAGGGTTGTTTATGATTGATTTCTAACTGAGTTAACGGATGACTCACTTTAGTCAACTCGCCTCTCTCTTTTTTTATTACCTACACACTTATTATATAGGCATTGGGTATAGTTTCCCCAGCAGAGAGTGACCATCTGCGTAAGGGCTGGCTCCGCCACCCTGCCACCCTCGCGTGATGTCTCCCGCCACTGCTGACGGCGCTGCAATTACTTAAAAAACACGAGATCACCTTTCTGATATTAGGTATATAACCAGAGGGAGGGTTCATCCGACGCCTTGTGACGGGCTTTGTCTTCCTTTATAAGAATTGCTCAAACGATAGGCGGCGATTTTTTTTCGCCAAATTTCTTCATTCAATTTTTTTATTTTTTTTTAGGTATCTACCTACTTTGGAACCTACTTCATTTGAAGGATACCTACATTTTATTTAAATGACTTGACTAATAGATAGACACCATTCATTGATATGAAAATTTGATAACATAGCAACAAGTTTAGTTTTACAGATTGACCTGGGATATTTTGATAATATCTTATTTTTAGTAGAAGCAGTTTACCCTAATTAGTAGCTTCTTTGTCATCTTCGATGAGACGGTATGGTGTCAGGATATATATACCTAATATCCTATAGGGATAGGAATTAAGTAATTCAATGCCTATATATGTTTCCGTGCAGTTTTGAGGGGTAGCCAATATTAATATCTGTCTGATTAGTATGTACCTACCTACCTACCTACATTTGTGTTGTTTTTTTTTATCAAAGATTACAATCTCCCCATCGGTCGGAGATATCGCGAGATATAGGCTCTATCTATAGTGCGTGCGTTGTGTATAGCTACCTACTTGTATAATATAATAATGCCAGGGGTAGTTAGTCCAAGAGGTCGACAGATGTTGTTCCTCGCAGACTCTCCGTGAGGTAGGTAGGATATAGCTGGGGAAATTATATTCTCATAAATAACTATAATTGTAAGATCGTATACCTATAAATAAATAACCTATAACTGCCCGTCGAATTGTAACAATGAAATAAATTATTGTCTAGAAGCTGAAATTGTGATACCAAACCATCCTTGAATAACCCTTAACACACTCACTTTTTATTAAAATTCGTCCAGCCGTATAAGGGTATGGAAACGACCAATCTGCTCAGAGGAAATATTTATTTATTTAGCGTATGGCTTACTTGGATTTTGTGATGAATTTATCTGCCAGGAGATCAATGATTGTCTGGCGGCCTATTAATAGTTGCATATTCATACCTACAGAAGAAATAAATACTTACGATAGATGGATGAATAATCTATCTTACCGACTTCCCATTAATGGGCGATCGATCACATCAATTAAATTTCTTTGCTTATTCGACGCCTCATGGGAGGTATGAACTAGTATAAATCTACTTCTTTTCATAAAAAAATGAAAAGATGAGAGAATTAAGTCGAGGGTTGCCGCATGCGATACATGCACGCTGGCAGCAAGAACTGATTTCCATTGCTTACTTGAACTACCGCATAAGTGCACGATGCACAACACCCCCTTTGACGTGTGTTTGTATGCGTGGGTGTAAGTTCAAACCTTCACTTTCTTCCATAATCAAGACTTCCAGGTCAACTGCTAACGGCGCGGGTCGAGGTTCCGTGCCTCCAACACTGCTTGCAGAATACCAACATACTCCCACCATACACCAACACCTTGCGATGAATTTTACATTGAATCCTTCTGACCTGCCATACGTAAGCCTTGACCACTAATACACCGGCCCTTGCTCAGTTAGGTCACTAAATGGACCATTTTCCAAAAGTTTTCTCAATTACTTATTATTGATACAGAGGGAGCTATAGCTACTCGAGGGAGCTACCTATATTATACAATAATATACATGTTTAACAGATTCCATACATTTTTTGGTTCTGTGCTCGCTCAAAGTGAACACTAATACACTTTTTGACTCTTTCATAGTAAGCTACTAAAAGCTTGTGCAGTGAAATAGGAAGATGGCTGGCACCTGGGATTGAACCCAAAAGGTACCTTCATTGCGAAACAGTACGAAAGGCGCGACGGGACCGCCAAGCTACCAATCACATAGCTATTTTTTTGGTATTCTAATGAATCTGGTCTCACTCACAGTGAAAAAAATGGACAGGGCATACGCGGGCTCAAACTTTGTTCTTTAAAACCTACAGCATATGAAATTCGTTTAGGTAGGTACCACTAAGCTAAAATGCAAAGCATATGTTTTGAAAGGGAATTATGGTAGGCAACGGCATACAAACCGACGACCATCAGAATATTGTTGGAAAGTCGGTGACCCAATCAAGAATAATTATTATTGTTCTTGTTTCCCAATTTGTCCAGATAAACTCGATAGAAGAGGTATCTATACCTTTATAAAATCGGATTGTAGAAACTTTGACAGATAAATAGAAGACATTTAGCCAGTGGTGGACTAAACATCTCCCATGCAATAATCAGGGCTCTGAATCATTTAACGACCCCTTAGGACGGGTAGGCAGAGGAGGCCATTAGAGATACGCTGGAGTAGTTGGAAGCTTGGCGCCGCACGAACATCCACATAGGTACACCCGCACGCTCTCTTATACTACTTAGAGGCTAGTTAACTTAATGTTTTGCTAGAACCTAGATAGGTAGTTACTACAAACTATAAGAGGATGCATGTAAATTAACAATCATTATACTTATGTCTTTTGGTATCTCTCTGGCTGTTAGAGCCGTGATAATTGTTTACATAGCCTCTGTTTGTGATTGTGTCTCACTTCGGCGCCGATCTGCCGAATTAATAATTATAACACGGCGTCATATAATTATAAGTTGTCCCATCATCTGGTAGTCTCAAACATTTAGCTAAGAAATATAAGTATAACTGATTTGTAGGATCTAACAATTTAATGGCTATGTCTGTCGTCCGAAAGGTTAAGCTGCTAGTTGTACCTACCTACAATAAAGGGCTTGATGAGGATAACAAATCAATCTGTGCTCACCAAAGGTGAACACAAATACACTTTCGACATCTTTTACATAATCAAAGCGAAATTGATCGGCACAGAGATTCGATCCCACGACTTTCAGTGTGCTGAGCGTATACGAAAGCCGTCGACGGATACCACTGAGCTACCAACTATTTCTATTGCTTTCATAAGAAATTTATTTGATGTGTTTTTTTTTCTTTTGTCTTCTTTTGAATTTCTTTTACCCTCTTTTATCCTAACGGCTTACGTCAGCTTTGTAAAATATAATGACTCCAAATGCTCGAAAAATACTAGAAAAGGACCATCACAATGAATAATAATAGACAAAAATTAAAGAAATCCCGACAGAATCGAACCTATTACACTGAGTTTCTTTACAGTCTTTCAGTCACACTTTTCATTTCAGTTCATTGTTTAAATTGCATTTTGAATTAATATCAATTTCATAATATTGCAATAGGTAGGTACCTACACATAGAGGAACGTCAAATTGAGTTCCATATCCTCGATAACGTTTGGTTACTTTGTTTGTTACGGGAGCTATATGGTGTTGTGGATGGTGAATGCATGGTGATCAAGTTGACTATCACACTATCATCCGGCCGTTATCGGTGTTTGTTCTGTAGGTTCAAAGAACTATCTGGCCGGTGACTGCACCGAGAGATACCTAATCACACGCGCGCCGCACATCTCCCTCACTCAGCCACTATCCTACCTGCCTGCCTATCAATCAATGAACCCTATTTTGACTATCAATATATGAGTACATATACCTACCTAATTATTATTAATCATAAACATAATACAGATATAGGACTATATAGGAAGGTAGATCGGTACCTAATTATATCTTTATATTTGGAGAGATTAAATGCTGCGTTTCGCCCGGTAAGTGTATATTCCTGGTATATGGAGATAGCTGTGGATAGGTACCTACTCGTGGAAAATTGACGGGTAGGTATTAAAAGTTCCAGCAGGCGTGAAATGTGTGTTTTTTAGTTATTAAACAAATTGATTCCTATACTTAAATAAACTGACAAAAAACGATAAGTTACTGATTAAATTATTTTCTTGCTCACAACTTATTTTTGCTATGTAAAATATTTAGTGTATCAGCGGGATTGTTGTCGTATAGCAATCAATTCAATAAGAAACGCTAATTTTAGTTACTTTAGCCACGACTTTCTGTATGAAGCTGGTGCATGGGTTCGAACCGTTCGGTTCCGACCGTCTTCCTCTTTCACAACTCAATCTCAGTTGATGACCATCTTAATTTGTTGTGCACGAGTGAGCCAATACCAGTTTTTTTTTCATTTGTTATTTCATTTGTTTTCATAATACCTAACATGTAGGTAGGTATAAGTAGGAATACTTGTAATTCGTTTGAATTAAGTAATTATTGAATCTTAAAATCGAAAAAATTACTGGAATAAACCGCTATTTAATAAAAATTGATTGCCGCAAAAGTAGGTAGGTGCTTAGGGTAACTATCCTATAATGTCTATAATAGGTACCTAGGTAGATATAAATTGCTAAGTTCTTCCATAAGACGAAACTTAAGTTAAAACGTTAACCTAACGCGAAATATTTTTCGTATGATATTCGTTGCTGTGAAAATAATAGTATCCGCGAGAAATATTCTATCCACGGAATATAATATGATTCCCCTACATACCTCCAACAACTGATGTAGAAAAAATGACAAATTGTCCGTTGTCCCAAACGTGCGCGGTCTCAAAAGAAACCCTTATTATAACTGATTTATAGGTCAATCCAACAATGAAGGATCACTTTCTTAGCTTGTAGTCCGATAGGTTTTGCTGCTAGCTTTAATATAGAAAGTTACTTACTTGGCATTTAATTTGGTAGCAGGGCTGGCGCAAGAGATTTATAATTATTCATCGCGCCGTGCGGGGTGGGACGACAGTGTCGTGTCTAGGATGAGCTTAGCTATATTATATTGCCGTTCTGTGTTTTTTTTATTTTATTTTATAATCGCGCCGTAACAGCTATAAAGATAAATTATAAAAAGTCCGGGCGAGATGACATTACGGAGATAGCAGATGTGCGCAGGTCCCGGAATGGCGCGGATCACGCGAGATACTGTACACTACAGTAGGAACCACTCGGGTCACAGCCAGGGTTGAACGAATATTTCAAACAGATGAATCTTCTTCAATATCGATAACTTTTTTTGATACGTCGTAGCAGAAATTACTGCTATAACCGAGCATCAAAAAAAGAGTCATAATTTTGGTTAATATACCTATGCAGACATTGATTGTCCTGGATCTAATTTATTGATTATATTCTTGATTTTTAGCTCAATCAAACAATTAATGAACCTTTTCTGTGTTTGTATGTTCATGATATACTTAGGTACCTACTAAAAGAATGCAATAGATACTTCTTCTCCTAGCCCCTTCCCAGTTCATCTGGGGTCGGCCCTCCTGGTACGTTGTCTCCACGTCTTTCTATCCTGTGCCATCTCACTGGTCAGCTAGTCCTTCATTAGTTGTTTTTCGATGTTTGTCCTGGGTCGTGTAAGGATGTTAAGGGCCATTTTTACCACGTGCTCGTCCCTTCTTCTATTTACATGCCCGTACCATCGGAGTCTGGTTTCTTTAAGTTTCTCCAAGATAGGCGCGACCCCAAAACTACCACGAATATATTCATTCCGTCGATAGATAGATATATTATAGTGTTTTTTCCACACATTTCCAAGGAGCACATTCTGTAAAAAGTGTACAAAACTTTTCCGTATAAGTATACTAGCTAGTTACCCGTGGCTTCGCTCACGTGTTACTCTATTTGCTTTCTCTTCCTAAACAATGCAGAATTAATTATATTCGCATCAAAATTAATAATAATAAGAAACATCATCAACATTTCTTTTTTTAAATATATATTCTAAAATTTCCATTAAATTACTATATTTTTATTTATATTTGTCGTTATTAATCTGTATTTAAAAAATATGTGCTTCTTATACAAATAGAATCAGCCCGCGAACTTAAAAATTTCGCTAACTTGACTGACATTGTTCTATGAGAATCCCAAAAAATAACTCGAATAACTTTTATTCCATCAAATGACGTTATTTGAAATCAATTTTTATATTGCTGGATATGAATAAAAAAATATTCAGGTCTCGAAAAGCAATGAAATTAATTATCTTTAAAACACTTATTTCTATCTGCTTTGGGCATTTTTCAAGCTACAGACGTTTTTTTTTAACATTTCAATTTATATCTTTCACGTTGATTTGTTGTTGTTTGTCTGGTCGTAGGTTCGAAATTTAGTTCATAAATATCTTATCCTGAGCAAACACGACATAAAAAGAATAAGCGATATCGGTCCAGCCGTTCAGGTCGAAATAAATAACGTTAAACGTGAAAACTGTTAACGTTCCGAACGTTAACGTTTACCAAATTGAAAATGGTTTCCAAACAAAAAAAAATGCGTTTCGTCTTCAATATAATAGCAGCGTCGTAATACTTCCAAAGATTTTGAGGTAACGTTTAACGTTAATTTTGAATAACTGACAGAATTATTTTTTTGACTCGGAATTTGGAACAGCATTGTTTAACGCACGTTGAACAACAGTTTTTACGTTATCTCTATGGAAATAACAACAAATTGTTAACGTTGGAGCTGTCGTTAATATTTCGACTTGGCCTCCAGGCGTGATGCGATGACCACGTAAAGTAGGTCTCCATTTTTATAATAACGTAATATTCTCCCTTTTAAGCCCCCCCCGCTCACCGCAAGCCAGCCCGGAGGAAACTAAACCGCAGCAAACCCGATCCGCACAAAGCCAAACCCTAGCCCGATTGCCAAAAAGCCAGCCGCACACAAATCAAGCCCGTGGCGGTTCCCCCCAAACCACCCCATAATACGGGAGGCCTTGGACCCACTCAGGAGAATAGGTTAGGCATAAAGAACTCTCCATTGCGCTCGAAGTCGTCCGAGGCTCATTGTGCCTTTTCTAACCGGTTGAGTTTTAAGGAAGTGAGGTGGTCAACCTCAGTATTCTAATGGTATAAGTAATTGGCGTTCGACTATAAACGAATTTTCGACAATGTAGAGTAGGAAGAAAATTAACTGTCCACTGTTTATATTTTTTATTAGATGAAACGGATATCGGCAACTATCCGATATCCGGTCTGTCCGGCGGCGTAAATAATATCCTGCCGGATACCGAATAGTAAAAAGAGACATGTTTGGATAACTCACTGATTTGTTTATTAAAGTATCACTTAAGAAATACACCTTATAATCACAAAATAAATTCTACAACTTAGAAAATTGATTATCAAGCATAAGGTAAATTATGGAGAGTAATTCTATATAATATTTCGTTATATAGACTATTAGACTATATAGAGAAAAACAGCAGCTTTGCTGGTCTTCGTAAGTAAGGGAAGTTTAATAAAACAACGTTTCGTCATATATCATCCTGGCTGAAGATGCAGATAGTTTCCGCGATTTTTGGAACAATAACGTTCCGGCAACGGAGTCAGTCCAATTTGTTTTTACCGCCTACGTAAGCATAATTCATGCGTTGTACCCATGGTAATTTACGCACTGGCCGGGCTCTAGTAAGGACTTCTTTAGCATTCTACGAATTTTATAAATTTTTGAAAATAAAAACACCGATATTTTAAGGGGAGCGCTTTTCTTCCTCCCGCAAGGGTTCCGAAGACAAAGAAGATCTTCTCATACCGAGAGGGTCTTCCTCGTGTTCTGCTCCTTCGAAGCAGAGCTGAGGGATCTGGAAATGGTGTGTGAGGAGGTCATAATATCCGGCTAACTGCTATCCCTTTCGTCTCTATTTTTTATACGTTCCAGTGGACAGTTAATTTTTTCGCACTATACAGTGACGAAATGATATGGTCATTGACTTGCCAGTGTTTTCAAAACAATTATTTACGATCTATCCTAAAATGATGTGAGGATTTTGTAGATAATTTTAAAATTTAATATTTTGCACTTTTACTACATTTGATATAAAATAATTTACCTATTGACTTCATAATACTATTTACCTTTTTTCAACATAATATTATATCAACTTGCTATTCATGGTTTACGCAATAAATTCAAAGCAAGATAAATCACATAGTTTTTTTTTGCTAGTGTTTTTATGAAATGGCTTCAAATATTTTGACAGATCAAGACATAAAGAATTGCAATACAATCCAGATTCTTTTCGTGAACTTACCGTAAATTATTTTAGTAGAGATAATAAATTACTAAAATAGGTAGGTACCTACATAATGATTTTAATGTCGATCGTAAAAAAAAACAATTCAGAATCGCTGTACAGGATGCATGGTACGAAAAATATATTGAAGTAGGTAGGTACGTAAAGTGTTTGTCTGAATTCACGGAAAGTGTATTATTTATCTCTTATATAAAAATGGAACGCTAATTTGCGCGGTCATCGTATGGGTAAGAACACGTTGAAAGCCGATTACGATCCGCGCCGACCAGCTCAAAGATTGTTGTCTATGGTTTCCATGCATTTAAATGGGCATGTCGGGAAGCGGGTTCCTGCTTTTTCTGTGGGTTTCCCCATTCAAATGCATAGTAACATTCTTTGCGCCGGTTGGCGCTAGTCAGAATCGGCATTCTACGTGTTTCTTACACTATGAGAACAGCTGAACTTATATCGCCCATTTTTTTGTCGTGTTTGCTTTTGTCTGAAGGGTCTTATGAAAGAAAAAAGTTGCACGGAATAAAAATAAAACTTCCATATTATTATTAGATTTTTTCTAATTTTGAAATTAAATCAGGCGTTTGACAGGAATCAGTTGTTTGATGAATGATACGATTCACGGAATGCTGATAGTAAATAATATAATGATATGTTTTATAACAGATGCAGCGGTTTCAGTAGTTAAAAAGGTAATAATGAATTGTATCATTATACTAATTCAAATTCAATAATATAAGGACCACGTCGTCGTCTGTGTTAAATAACTTTAAACTGAAATCAACATAAAGTTATACATAAAATCTCGAACATATTATTTATATTCCAAGGCGGGACGAAGTTTGACGGGTCGGCTAGTTCAAAACTATATTATTATTATTATAGATTACGCAATAGTTTCGTCACGTGTATTGGAGAAAGTAGGTTGGGTTGGGTATACCTACCTACGTATAATATACGTATAATATATATATTATATTCATACACGCTGCACCGGACCAGCACGCGGTGTATGTATGTTTATTGTATGAAACGATGTCGTCAATAAATTAAATTTTTACAAAAATTGTTAAGAAAAGTTTGAGATGTACTGCTATGATGTATGTATTTTTTATAGAAAACTAAATTATCTAGTTGTAGCGTTTCGGCGTTTTTCGATATTTTTATAAAATTCTGAAATATAGGCACTGAAACTCGTAAATTTGTCATAAAAAAATATTTTTCTTTATAAAAAAAGTTTGAGAAATCCTGGAACTTCTTCATTAAATTATATTTTAGATATTGTATTTTTCTATATACATACACAATTTTAGGGTTTTAGATTTTATGGTTTTCGAGATATATGGAAAAATTAAATAAAAATTCAAAGGTTGATAGCCCCTGACTGAAAAAAAATTCAAAATTCTGAGTATACAAATTTTGTATGCTTAAAGTATTCAATAGTTTCTGAAATTTTAGGATCTGTGCATCAAGCGAATCAAAAGTTATAAAGAGGGGACGGATACACACACATACACGTTGGAAAAGTGCCCCTCACCCCCTACCCTCTAATTAATGATATCTTTTGAAAACGAAATAGTATAATTTGACTCTTTCTGAAGAAATCATTTTTTTGAAATTTCGATAAAACCAGTTTTAAACTTTTTAGGAGGCACTTAAAAATCATCCCTTTTTATATGTGCCCTTTTTCGTCCCTTTCAGTTAAATTTTGGAAAAATTGCCAAATACGCTAACACTCATTTCTATAGAAGAATTCATATGCCAAATCTCAAGTTCGTACCATGTCTAGTTTCCGAGATATTCGCATACTTTGAAAAACATTCAACCCTTATTTTACCCCCTTAGGGGTGGAATTTCCAAAAATCCTTTCTTAGTGGAAGGTTTTGTATTGAGACCTACCTGATTTCCAAATTTCACTTCTCTACGATTAGCCGTTTGGGCTGTGCGTTGATGAGTCAGTCAGTCAGTCAGGCACTTTCCTTTATTATTATAGATTTTATAAAAGTCTTTATCAAGCTTTAGTGGGATTTTAGGACAACGTCTTATATGTTAGGACCATCCAAATATAACATCCAAAAACCGTTTTACCTGTAAATACTCGGGTATTTATCGAGATGATTGAATATGATTAGATACAACACTCCCCGTCTAGCTGCGTGTGTCGCGTGGGGGAGTCGGGGCACGACGTTATCATACCTAGGCACCTACCTACCCTGTGGCGGGGGGTGAGGGTGGGTGTATGTAATGGGACTCGTCACGGATGATTAACACGAGCGGATAATTTAGCAATTACAATCACACACATCATCATCAACACTGTGGAGTGTGCTGGCTGGATAAGTTGTGAGGGATAAATCCGTTTGTCCGCGAGCCAATCCTATACGTATGGCTTATGCCTATGAGTATGTGGTGGTGGTCCATTAATCTCTGCAATTGATTATTGGTTGATAAAATTACAATCAAACAGATGAAAGATCATCCAATCTTTCTATAGCAATACAGACAATAGCAATAGGTGATCTTAATTAAAAAGAGGAAGAGCATTCGTTTGTACGTTCGAAGATTGCACGACGGAGAGCACGACAAACAAATATTCGGTAACATTATTCGGTTTGCAGTGGCACACAATTTTGTTCAGTGTCTTTCGCACGGTATGATATACTCGTATCTAAGTTTTCTTTTATACAAAATATAAAAACGTTATTTTTCAGGACTATTAAGGTAATTGATATCCAAAACTTATTGTCATTGTTTTTTCTTTCTTATTTTATCTATTGGGTTTTACCCGAAGTTGTTAGTTAAAGAAAACTGCATATTCTGCGCAAACAGTCCTGGATACATTGACGTGGAAGAAATGGAAATGTCTTATTGAATTCTTATTTTAAATAGTACCTACCTACTTAGACAAATAAAAAGTATGAATAATACATCTTGGAACTGTCGCCAGCGAAAGACCGCGGATTCTTGGTACGCGGCTCGAGCGGATCGATGTGGCTGGTGACAGTCCAGGTGGATAATGACGACAGCGCTTCCGCCCACCTCTGACAGGGGTTTGCAACCGCAGTTTCCTCTGGAGACTATTTTTTATTTCAAAGCATTGAGAATTTAACAAAACAGGATCTACGCACATACATACCTAGTCCTCTTGAAAATCGTAAGAAGTCTTTTGCAATGTCGAGTTTCAAAAATCTTTCAGATAACTTCCAGCCTGTCACTTCCATCTTTATGGGCCATTTTGACTGAATCTATGCATATGCAAGTTTTGCAATGCCCTCCGCAGGTAATAATCTGATCATCTATATGATGCGAATTTTTGAGTGCCTTTTTTTGTTTTTGACACATCTGTTGATTTCCTCCAAATTGCATAATTCACTCGTTATCTGCGAATGTCAAGAAATATACCTATCTGTAGCTTGGATAAATGATTTAATTTTGAAGGTATCCATTCGGAGTTTCATCGCACACACCATTTATCCACAGGCACATATTGTTGTAGCTAACGTCATAGTATTGTTCTCGATTAGGGGAGATAACAGAGTATCTACCTAATATAGGATACACATTCTACGTGTAGGTGAATCCACTATCCAGGTATCTGTTCGTGACTCGAAATTTTCATAATCCAAATCATACTCACGAATATGACGGCGGGAGTGTCCCTGGAGTAGTGGCGAGTGGACAGCGGTGCGGGTGGGGGGACACCAGGCGCCCGCGGGAAATAGTTTCCTATTCCACCAGCCAACCCATCCCCTCTCGCAATGCGGCAGAGCAGAGTGGAGATAAAGTGGCGCGGCGGTCTCCGGGGGATGTCCCCCTTACTCCACCCCCTCCCTCCCTCTCCCAAACACGAGGCGGCCCGACGCGGGCGCGACCGTTGCCTGGAGACGGCCCATCTATCAACAGAGCAATGTGAAAAGCATTCAGCCCAAGTAGGTGGCTATACAAACACCGTAGCACTATCTGGTGGGTACCTATCTCTAGACATGTGTCTCTCAACCCTCGCTGCTGCGGGGGTGGTACTGAATTATTCAACTTAAACAATCATGTTACCTCTCTGGAGTTCACGGGGAAAATGACGCAATCATAATAACATTATAATAGGTAGGTATCGTCATATATGTAGACCTATTTAGCTTGTGGAGCTGACTTTACGAGATCGACTCCCAAACTTTGGGGCTCTTTGTCTTAACCGTTCACTCCTGAACAAAGGTTTTCTCCATGTTCTTCCATTCCTGGCGCCTATATTGAGCTCTCTGATGCATCCATACACCAAACGTAAACCTAACCAGGATGTTCATGCCGCCGGCAAACCTAGTTTTTATGTCAATTTTTGGGCAAATATTAGATATCTACGTATCCATTAGATTAGATACTACGGGACATATCCGAAAATATCCAGATATCTGGCAATCCAAATCCCATCTTATCTATTAACTCTTCGATGTTCTTCTTATGGAATAGTCTTCAACGAGATCATGACTAATTGTATAAAGTAATAAATATCGCTCACGTCAATTGGATCACCAGAGCCTGAAGTCATTAAGAGCCGGACACTCAAATCACCGAACTGAGTTTTGTCCCCGCTTCCCCGCGCATACCTCGTCATATTGTGCATGAGACAGGTTGAACTTTCTTCTCGCTGTCTCTGTCACATAACTACCTTTCTGACACAATGATATTTTGTTCATTTCTTTATTCTTAGTTAAAATGCAATGGGAGTCAGGGTTGGCAGCCAAACCGTAAATATCAGGTTTATTAATAAATTTAAAATTTGGTGTCATGTCAAATACTTAATGGATATTTTTCAAATTAAATATAATGAAGTTCTATAAGTACTATTTGAGTTCTTAGCGCGTATTTTGACGAAGTTGAGTGACATTAATAAAACCAACTTTTTAATAGCTTATTGAATAAACGCACACAAGTTTTGTTTTACTAAAGTACACTCTTCTCGGTAGGTATAGCCGGCGGAAGGTAATGCTTGAAGCGTTTTCTACCAATCAATCGGTCCCGTCCAATCTAAGACAAGATTCAAACCCCGAATAGAGGTTGGCTTCGTTTTAGTTAATTTTGTTTTTATTTTTTGTGTAACATAAAAACTTTTTTGTTCATATAATATTGTAGGTACGTAGGTATATATTATAGTTATGAACCAATAACTATATTATCAAGTACTATTTTCGTTATTTTGTTTATGGTAGGTTCTTTGACTTAGGTACCGATTAAAATCAAGAATTATGTGAAAAAAAAACGATTATACCTAATTAAGATATTACCTACGTTAAAAAAATTACGTCAAAACGTAATTCTTAATATCATTTTATGAAAAAAAGGATTATGTATTTAAAAATGTACCGGACGGCGTCATTAAATCGGATCAGCGAAGTAAAAACCAAATAATATTGAAATAAGATTGATTTGTATAAATTCGATTGTAAAGGACATTGATTGAATTGTATAGATAATATTGCATAAAATGATTGATTTATTGATAATATGGATATGATTATGACTCGATCATGTAAGCTAAGCGCCTCGGCCACAGAAATAAAGGGTTCTTAGTTCCCACCGAACGGACCGAGGCGCGAGGCCCGCGAAATAATTATGTAATAGATAATAAAAATGCATTGGCATATTGAGGCAGCCCTGGCTGCGGGAGCTCCTGACAACCCTATCTCCCCGTGTCCAACAATAGAATGACGGCGGCTGCGCGCGACGCGCGCTTAAAAACCCCTTAAACGTGGTATCCCCTCCCCTACTGTTTGAGGGAGGGCCAAGAGGCCTGCGAGCCAGGACACGCGGAGGTAGGGTGCAGCCTCCCAATAATGGTCTACTCCGATGTAAAATCATGTGGCGATCACAATGATACCAAATACATCGGGGTAGGCCAATTAATTAAGATTTTAATCGACCTTTCGCGGATTGATCGGAAAATACCGAAAACCGATATATCAAGGTTAGCGCGATCTGGTGAGCATGTCCCGATTGGAAATCGCGCGGCGATTCCAACGAGACCAAACACATCGGGATATGCCCCAGATCCGCGGAGATAATCCGCGAAAGGTCGATAATTAGAATAATTGAATTTCGGCCGCGACGGCCGCTGGTCCGTCGCACGTCCAGGCCGATTCGGGGCGAGGCTCTGAGCCCGTTCCCGGCGTCCGCTCCGTTCGCCACGGACGGGGGACACTGGGTTTTCCCCAGATACCGTTATGTCGTGAATATAAGCAGACATTTTTGTATGAAATATATCATTCTTCGTTTACTCTTGGCTTTGACTACACCTACCTACCTGCTCTCTCTCTGGACTACTCAACTGGCTGACTTCTACCTTGGACTTCTCTCTGGACTGTTTGGACCCTTCTCTGGCTGGCACATTGGACCGTGGACTCGACCCTTGCAATAGGACCTGGACTCTGGCTGATACCACTGGACCGAGACTTCTCTCGAACGCGCGCTAAGACCCGAATTGAGTACGGTCTTACGTGTCTATTAGGAGATTTCTCGTCGAGGGCGCAGGGAGCAGAAGAAGACGTCGGATCTCACGAACGCATCGCAGGCCCGAACTAAGTACGGCTTGCGTTGTTACTAGGAGTTCCTCCATCCAAGGACGCGGCCGGGCGAACAGAGAGAGCTCTCGAACGCATTGCGGACCCGAAGCTAGTAGGGTCTTGCGTGTTATTAGGAGATCGATCTGAGGCGGGAAGCATTTCTCGAACATACGGGGCCTGAACTGAGTAGGGCCCGCAGTATTATTAGAGAGTTCCCGTCTTCTGCGCAAGCGACGAGCGACATAGTGCATTCCCCTGGTAGCTGGCTAATTCTTTAGAGCCTGCACCTGCAGTCCCTTGTACCGCGCGCGAGTCGTGTGGTACAAATTGGTCCTTCAGAGCCGGGATCAGCTGCTACCAGGATGCCTATGTCGTTGCGTTCCGATGCCGGCGCCGGGAGAAGTGCGGAGCAGGACGCCGAGAGCCACCACGACTCTGACGCTTCCTCGACGGCATCAACCACGAGAACGAGAACGGATGACACTGTCCAGCAGATGCTGCGGCAGATGAACGAGCTGCGGAAGGCGCTGGCTGCCAGTCAAGCCGAGCTAGCAGCCTTCCGCTCCACCGATCGCGGCCAGGCACCGGCGAGTGCCCCCGCAAGCACCGAACCAGCGCCCGCGAGCGCTGCAGAAGTGAATCGCGTAACAGCACCCGCGAGTGCTGCCGTGAACAGTGATGGCGTAAGGGTGCCCGCGAGCGCCCCCGCCAATAGTGCAGTGCATCATGAACTTGGTCGGGCCCCCCTGCCGGGGAGCTCGGCTGTACTGAACAATGACGCGTACCGCGTCACGGCGCCCGCGAGTGATCCATCGTGGCCGTCTGACCACCGAACCGCGCACCCCGCGAGGGTGAGTGCCATCCAAGATTGGATGGAGGCTGGGGGACGTCGCCCCCAGTACGAGGATGTCCCGCGCCTCACATACGGCGACAGGGACCGCGAGTGGCGAGATAACGTCCTGGCCCGCCAGACGGGAGTCAAGGACTTGCCTCCCTTTGACGGGAATGCCGCTGACTGGCAAGGCTTCAAATTAATATTTGAAGAAACGACGAAAACGTTCGGGTGGACGGACGCGGAGAACCGCGCCCGTCTCAACCACGCGCTGCGTGGAGAAGCCCGACGCGTCGTGGGCCCGACCTTGTACTGGTCGGGCTCTGGGGCCGCCGCCCGTGTAATGGCGGCCCTTGACGAGCACTACGGCGGTACGAACAACGCCGAGGCCGTCGTGAAGGACTTGTTGTCCAAATTCAAGCCGCGGTCCACGGACACAGTGTGTCTGGACGAGGTCCACGAGTTTTGTTTGCTCGTGGACAACGCAGTGTCTACATTAGCGCCAGTAAAGAACGGTGCCTTGCTGACGGACCAGAGGCTGCTGGGGCAGTTCCTCGCCAAGATGCCGTCGTGGGAATGTGTGGACTGGGCGAAGACCCATCGAAACAGCCGCGGTGATCGCTCCTTGTTGGAGCTTAGTGAATTTTACCACGGCTGGAGAGAGATGTTGAAAAACGCGGGCTTTGTGCGGGAGCTGAAGCTCCCGAAAACACGAGCCCGCCCAGTGCTGGCCGCCTATGCCGAGTCCGGTGAGGGCGTCGATGAGGGGGGGCAACAGCCTCTCCGCCCTGCAATACCGACGACCCGCGCCGAGACTAAGCGACCAGTGACAGTGAAGTGTAATTTGTGCGGGTTACCGAATCACAGAACCCCGAAGTGCCGCGAGTACTTAGCTAAGAACACAAGTGATCGGTGGAACATGGTGAGACTGAAGAAATTGTGCTTCGCCTGTTTAGGCACAGATCATAACAGTACAAAGTGTAAATCGAAGTGCGCAGTGGAAGGGTGCATTAAGTCACACCACCCGACCCTGCACGTGAGTGCCGAAGCGGTTGTTACAAATACCTGGAGGGCCGAACTACCGGTCCTCCTGAAAGTGCTGCCTGTAAAGGTGATGGGGCCCCGCGGGGAGCGCGATATCTACGCGCTCCTGGACGAGGGGTCCACAGTGACGCTGCTGGAAGAAGCTGTGGCCCGAGAAATCGGAGCCAAGGGCCGCAGCTCCCCGCTCAGACTCAGCGGGGTGCAGTCGATGACAACACCAGAGGCGGGCTCCATGCGCATCAAGGCAAGGGTGCGCGGCGACGGCGCTACATACACCGTGCACGCTAACACAGTGCACGGGCTGGGCCTCCCAGCACAGATCGTCGCCGCGACCCGAGAAGAATTGAGGAGCCCGGGGAACCCGGTGGTTCCCCTGATGCTGATAGGGCAGGACAATGCCCACCTGATCGTCTCCCGCGAGCTACGGGAGACCGCTGGCGACCCCACCATCCTGTCCAGGACGGCGCTGGGATGGACAGCACACGGCGGGGCCTGTGAAGCGCCCGGCCTAGCCGTGGCCTTGTGTGTGCGTCGGGACGCCGATCTCGACGCACTAGTGAGGGGCCACTTCGCGGTGGACTCGCTGGGGGTAACAGCGGCCCACCGCACCACGGCCGCCGAAGAGCGGGCCGTCAGATTGATGAGGACGACGTCCCGGCGCACCGAAGATGGGCGCTGGGAGACAGGACTCCTCTGGGAGAGGGACGACAGCTGGCTTCCCGAGAACCGGGAGGCCGCCATGAAGAGGCTGACGTCCCTCGAAAAGAAGTTGAGGGGCGACCCGCAGCTGGCCGCCGCCTACAAGGCGAAGATGCAAGACTACTTCGCCAAGGGCTACGCTAGGCCCATCAGAGAAGGCGAGTACGAGAGGGCGGCGGGACGCAGATGGTTCCTGCCACACTTCGCCGTGACCAGCAAGCCCGGCAAGATCCGAGTCGTATTCGACGCCGCAGCAGAGTGCCGAGGAGCCTCGCTGAACAAGAGGCTCCTGACAGGTCCCGATCTACTCTCCTCCCTGGTCGGCAATATTCTGAGATTCAGGGAGGGGAAAATCGGGATCGCAGCAGACATCGAGGAGATGTTCCTGCGCATCAGAATGAAAGAAGAGGACCAGATGGCGCAGCTATTCCTGTGGAGGGACAATCCAGAAGAGCCTCCACGGACGTGTGTGTTCACAAGTGTCTTGTTTGGAGCGAGGTGCTCCCCTGCCAGCGCGCAGTACATTCGGAACGAGGTGGCGGAGAGTCAACGGGGGGAGCACCCCGCAGCAGCCGACGTCATCCAAAGCCGCTTCTACATGGACGACTACTTAGACGCGGCGCACTCGAGTCAAGAGGCGTCGCGTCGGGTAATAGAGGTACGGCAAGCATTAGCCGCCGGGGGGTTCCGCCTTGTAAATTGGGCCTCGAACCACCCGGCCGTGCTTCAGGCCGTACCTAGAGAGGAGAGGGCGAAGTCCCTCATAGATATAGGCGGTCCCGACCAAGCCCAGGAACGGATCCTGGGCGTGAAATGGGACCCCACCGACGATATGCTAGTATGTGAATGGAGCCAGCCAAGAAACACGGCCTGGCCCACCAAGAGAAGCCTGCTGGCGTCAGTAATGCGGGTCTTCGACCCGCTGGGCTTCATAGCCTGTCTAACAATCAGAGCAAAGATCCTCCTCCAGGATGTATGGAGGAGCAAGGTGGACTGGGACGAGCAGGTCACCGAAGAACACGCGGCGCGTTGGCAAGACTGGCTGACCGCCGTAGAGGCAGCCCGGACCAGAATTCCCCGGTGCTGCCGACTCCACCCAAAAGCCGAGGTCACCCTCCACCTGTTTGCCGACGCGTCAGAAAAGGCGTGTTGCACGGTGGCCTACCTCGCCGAGAAGCCCACAGAAGGTGGGCCGGTGCGGGTCTCCTTCTTGGGAGCGAAGACAAAAGTCGCTCCCTTGAGGCCCGTGTCGGTACCGAGGATGGAGCTGCAAGCCGCCTTGATGGCGGCTAGGTTCGCGGTGTCCATCCGCCAAGAGCTGAGTCTGGCCGTGCAGAAGACATGGTACTGGTCAGACTCCACAACCGTCCTGCAGTGGATCAGGACGGACCCCCGGACCCACACGGCCTTTGTGGCCAACCGTCTGGGGGAGATTGACGAGCTGACCTGCCTCCGGGACTGGAGGTGGGTGCCCACAAAGGAGAATCCTGCAGACGTGGGCACCCGAGATGGAGAGCTGCCGGACACCAGCCAAGAGAGCCTGTGGTTCCGGGGGCCAGAGTTCATCAGAGGGGAGCAGAGTTCCTGGCCGGCAGACAAGGCGGCGGCACCTGAAGAGGATGCGGCCAAGCAGTTCGTCGGGAGGACCCGGAGATCCCCCCCAGCCATCCTGGACGCGGCCAAGTTCTCCAGCTGGACGCGACTCATCCGAACTACTGCGTGGGTGCTGAGGTTCTGCAGCAGGTGCCGCGGCCAAGCCGGCCAGGGGCCATTGACGACCCAGGAGCTGAGGGAGGCGGAGTTCCGGTGGATGCGGGGCGAGCAAGGGCGAGCGTTCGCCCAAGAAATTGCGGCGCTTGCCCGTTCGAAGGAGATAGACCCGGCCAGCAGACTAGCCGGGTTGACTCCCTTCCTCGACGAGAACGGCCTCCTCAGAATGGGGAGCCGCGTGCAGGCCCTCGATCTAGATGAGGGCCTGAAGACGCCCGTCATCCTGGATGGTGACGGGCCCTTCACCAGACTGCTGATCCGCCACCGTCACGAGAGCGCCGGACATGTGAGCAGCGAGAAGACGGTGGCGGAAGTGAGGAGAGACCTGGCCGTCCTCAGACTACGACCGGCGGCCAGGAAGATAGTGGCAGAATGCCTACAGTGCCGCCAGAAAAAGGCGGCACCCAACCAACCACTAATGGGGCCACTGCCAGAAGGGCGGCTGGCCTACCGTCAGCGGCCGTTCACCCACTGTGGGGTGGACTTCTTCGGGCCGATGACGGTAGTGATAGGGCGTCGACATGAAAAAAGATACGGCGCCCTATTCACATGCATGACAACGAGGGCTGTGCACCTAGAACTGGTGCACAGCCTAGAGGCGGACGCCATGATCATGGCGCTCCGCCGGATGTCGGCCAGGCGAGGGAGTCCAAGCATAATGTACTCCGACAACGGTACCAATTTCCACGGTGCCTACAAAGAAATAAAGGGCGCCGTGGAAGAAGTCCTGGCCGACGAAAGATGGAAGAACAAACTGGCGGGGGATCGCATTGAATGGCGATTCATTCCCCCGTCATCCCCCCACATGGGGGGAGCATGGGAGCGCCTTGTGCGCTCCGTGAAAGAGGCTCTCCGGCTGACATTGGGGAGCCAAGCACTGAAGCAAGAAACCTTGCTGACTGCCCTAGCTGAGGCAGAACACACCCTGAACAGCCGACCGCTCACTCACGTGTCGGCTGACCCAGAAGAAGAAGAGCCGCTGACGCCGAACCACTTCCTCATCGGTTCGCCCAGCGGCAGGCCATGCTTGGCCTTCTACGGTCCCGAAGAGGACGAGGTCTGTCTCCGCAAACAATGGAGACTGGCCCAACAGCTAGCGGACAAATTCTGGCGCCGCTGGCTGAGGGAGTACGTGCCGACGATGCAGGAGCGCAGCCGCTGGCGTACCACAGCCACCCCCCTCCAGACCGGTGACATGGTTTGGATTATGGACCCCACGCAACCCAGAAACGTGTGGCCAAAGGGGGTGATCACAAAAGTCAACACCGCTGCTGATGGACAGGTGCGGTCGGCCGAGATCCGGACCACCACAGGGACCTACACCAGACCGGCCTGCAAGCTGATCAGCATCCCCCTGGGAGATACGCCGCCGGAAGCTGAAGGTGGTGAAGCGAAGCTCTCACGGGGGGAGTGTACCGGACGGCGTCATTAAATCGGATCAGCGAAGTAAAAACCAAATAATATTGAAATAAGATTGATTTGTATAAATTCGATTGTAAAGGACATTGATTGAATTGTATAGATATAATGTGATTTGGGATTATGATAGTTTATTATTTAAAACATAATTGAGTTTCTTCTGAAAAACAAAGTTAAAATATTTTTATTAAACTTGAAATAAAAATAAACAAAATGAGGTTCACAACCATTATAATGTATACACTTATCTTACCTGAAAAACAAAGAAACGACAATTGATGTTTATACTTTTATCACTAACTGAATTGATTTTATTTAATTTATCATTTACTATAACACAACGTGTTTTATATCGTCGCCATGCATTAGCTGTCAAACATCTAAAATGCCATCTATTGAAATTAAGGTGAAGCGAAACAAAACTAAGGAACGTACCTACATGGTACTTTCTTACATCTCCCCATCACAGGGTGAAAATTTTTACAATTTTCAGTCTTAATTTTCATTATTAAATGCTATTGGTATTAATTTGGTTATATGGTATAATCCATTTTCTTGTTTTCGTTTTCCAGTTTTTACTCTATATATCGAATCCGATATTTTTTCTATTATTTCATAAGGTCCAATTCTCAATTCATCTAATTTTTTTCTGTTTAACTTGTTGCCATTTTCTATATATACTAGATCTCCCGTTTTGAATTGGTAGTCCTTTCTATTCCTGTCAAATATTTTCTTGTTATAATTATGTGATTTTCTTGTTCTTTCAAGAGCTATTTCTTTATCTTTTATCCAATTTTCTTTATTATTTCTTATTTTCATATCTTCTGGTAAAATACTAGTATCTGTGCCATCTAATAAATATTTGGGCGTAAATCCAGTCACCGTATGCTCTGTTTCATTGTACTTTTCGATACATTCTCTAGCGATCGTTGTCCAAGCTCTTTTTTCTTCTTTCTCATTGATCTTACATCTCGTCTTATTAACTATAGTCTGATTCAGTCTCTCGTTCAGACCATTCGAGAATGGCGAATCAACAGCTGTAAAGATTAATTTAATGTCATTTTCTATTAGGAATTCTTTAAAATCTCTAGAGTTCATTCCAGGATATTGATCTGCAAGTATTATTCCAATTTTGTCCGTTTCCAATACTTTGTTAACCAACTTTTTGAAATCAGTTGCACTCTGGGTTTTTGAAGTTGAAATGAATGCATATCTTGTAAAATGGTCTACAAGCAGGTGGAGGTATTTCTTTGTTGATCTTTGTCCTCCAAAGCCTCCAATGGTGTCAATTGACATTATTTCGAATGGTTTTTTTGCTGGACCCAATTGTGACATAAGACCATATTTTCCTTGCCCTCTTGTTTTGTTCTTAATACATATTTCACAATTTTTACAAAAACAAAATATATTTGAAATCATATTTTTGGCTGTATAATAACTGCATATCCTATTCATCATTTGTTTTATTCCTATATGACACCACTCAGAGTGTATTTCTTTAATTAACTGTAAGCTGAACTCTTCAGATAAAATTATTTTTTCTTTATTTCTAATTTTTTTATAGAACACTCCATCTTTTTCTATTAATTTTTTTTTATTGTTCTGTAATAATTTATTTTGTTCTTGATCATGTTTTATATCATTTATTTGTATTAGATTGACTATTTGTAGCACTTCGTCCGTATTTTCGTTTGATTCTAAAACCGGATTTCTGCTTAAACTATCTGCTTCAGTGTTATTTTTTCCCGGAATATATTTAATTTTAAAATTATATTGTGACAAATAATAAGCTAACTCACCAAGTTCTTCATCTGTTCTAGCTTTTATATTCATGTTTTCTAATGGTTTATGATCCGTAAATACTGTATTATATTTTTCTACCAAATTTTCAATCTTGACTTTTTTTTCACTGTCTAAGTGATCCAAAATCATTCTAAATTCATCTTCATTCACATATTCGTTAAAATTTACCTTAACTTCTTCCAATTCATCATATTTGTTCAGTTTATTAAAATTGTTTTCTATTTGTAAATTTTCCTTTTGAAAAATTTGTAAATTTTCATCCTGAATTAGCCTAAATTTCTTTATTATGTCTAGACCAATAATAAAGTCTTCAAAATCATCTCTTTCTACGATGTATACATCAATATATTTTTCTTTCTTAAAAATTTTTACTTTTATGGTTACTAAACCTTTTGTTTGTGTCACACCATTGACCGTTTTTAAAAATATTTTATTGACATCTTCTGTCTTTTGCTTTATCTTAACTAGTTTTGAATTTATGAGAGATACCTGTGATCCAGAGTCATATGTTCCATTTATCTCTAACTTATCTTCTAATAACATTTTTACTTTAATCAATGGTGTGCTTACTCGTTTTTTTTTTCTGTGTTCAGTTCTACTTCAATTAATGAATTGTGTCCAATTACTCTAGCTTCGTTCTCGCTTTTCTTTTTAAACCAACACGAGTCCTCTGTATGATACCTATTACCTTTGTTTAATTTTTCACATGTTTTACATGGTCTCTTCTCTTCAAATTTCCTTTTATTATCTTGTCTTTCCTCTCTTTTTTTTATAAAACTATTTTTAATCACAATATTTTCACATTTTCTAATTTCATGCAGTAGGCCGGTTGAACTTTCACATTTTTCTCTATCGATTTTACTTCTAATAAACTCGGGTAATCCTGCTGCTATTAGCATCACAAGAGTTTTCGGGCTAATATTTTTGTCCATATCAAGTAACAGCCTCTCCTTTCTCATTGCATACTCCATCAATGAGCCTTCCTTATACTTGAATGATATAGCATACATGCCGCCACTCCACCCTTTGTCTGCAAACGATTCTAAAAAGTTTTCTTTCCATTTCAACCATCCAGCCTCCGCCGTCAATGTTGTTAACGTTGCTGCGTACCATTCTGTACACGGTCTATCTAGAAATAGTCTCAGAATTTCAATTTTTGCACACTCTTCCTCTATCTCAAATCTTCTACACTCTTTTTCAAAAGTATCAAGCCATTGCTTTGCATTTAGGTGTTTCAAAAAAAATTTATCAATCATGAATCTCTCTGCTATGTTTTTTAAATTAAATTGATTTTCTCCTTTATGTGTGGATTCTATTATATTTCCTCCCACAATCCGCTCTAGATATAGATCATTAAAGGTTATATTACCGTCTTGATCGAAATAAATTTTCTCCATTTCCTCTGTGCACGTTATCCAAATTTCTCTCTCTTGCCCTCTTCTGGTTAAACTTTTTTTTATTCTTTTATAATTGTCTGTTTTAATTAATGCAATGTGTTTGCTAACAATTTTGTCTTCATCTGAAAAAATATATTCGGTATCGTCCTCCGTAAAAAGTGAGGTTATTATAACTATATTGGTTTTTTTTTCATGAGGCGATTCCACATATTTGAATGAAAATTTCAGCTTTCTCTGCATTTTTGTACAAAGTAATTGTCGTTTTATAATGTGATTTGGGATTATGATAGTTTATTATTTAAAACATAATTGAGTTTCTTCTGAAAAACAAAGTTAAAATATTTTTATTAAACTTGAAATAAAAATAAACAAAATGAGGTTCACAACCATTATAATGTATACACTTATCTTACCTGAAAAACAAAGAAACGACAATTGATGTTTATACTTTTATCACTAACTGAATTGATTTTATTTAATTTATCATTTACTATAACACAACGTGTTTTATATCGTCGCCATGCATTAGCTGTCAAACATCTAAAATGCCATCTATTGAAATTAAGGTGAAGCGAAACAAAACTAAGGAACGTACCTACATGGTACTTTCTTACATAGATAATATTGCATAAAATGATTGATTTATTGATAATATGGATATGATTATGACTCGATCATGTAAGCTAAGCGCCTCGGCCACAGAAATAAAGGGTTCTTAGTTCCCACCGAACGGACCGAGGCGCGAGGCCCGCGAAATAATTATGTAATAGATAATAAAAATGCATTGGCATATTGAGGCAGCCCTGGCTGCGGGAGCTCCTGACAACCCTATCTCCCCGTGTCCAACAATAGAATGACGGCGGCTGCGCGCGACGCGCGCTTAAAAACCCCTTAAACGTGGTATCCCCTCCCCTACTGTTTGAGGGAGGGCCAAGAGGCCTGCGAGCCAGGACACGCGGAGGTAGGGTGCAGCCTCCCAATAATGGTCTACTCCGATGTAAAATCATGTGGCGATCACAATGATACCAAATACATCGGGGTAGGCCAATTAATTAAGATTTTAATCGACCTTTCGCGGATTGATCGGAAAATACCGAAAACCGATATATCAAGGTTAGCGCGATCTGGTGAGCATGTCCCGATTGGAAATCGCGCGGCGATTCCAACGAGACCAAACACATCGGGATATGCCCCAGATCCGCGGAGATAATCCGCGAAAGGTCGATAATTAGAATAATTGAATTTCGGCCGCGACGGCCGCTGGTCCGTCGCACGTCCAGGCCGATTCGGGGCGAGGCTCTGAGCCCGTTCCCGGCGTCCGCTCCGTTCGCCACGGACGGGGGACACTGGGTTTTCCCCAGATACCGTTATGTCGTGAATATAAGCAGACATTTTTGTATGAAATATATCATTCTTCGTTTACTCTTGGCTTTGACTACACCTACCTACCTGCTCTCTCTCTGGACTACTCAACTGGCTGACTTCTACCTTGGACTTCTCTCTGGACTGTTTGGACCCTTCTCTGGCTGGCACATTGGACCGTGGACTCGACCCTTGCAATAGGACCTGGACTCTGGCTGATACCACTGGACCGAGACTTCTCTCGAACGCGCGCTAAGACCCGAATTGAGTACGGTCTTACGTGTCTATTAGGAGATTTCTCGTCGAGGGCGCAGGGAGCAGAAGAAGACGTCGGATCTCACGAACGCATCGCAGGCCCGAACTAAGTACGGCTTGCGTTGTTACTAGGAGTTCCTCCATCCAAGGACGCGGCCGGGCGAACAGAGAGAGCTCTCGAACGCATTGCGGACCCGAAGCTAGTAGGGTCTTGCGTGTTATTAGGAGATCGATCTGAGGCGGGAAGCATTTCTCGAACATACGGGGCCTGAACTGAGTAGGGCCCGCAGTATTATTAGAGAGTTCCCGTCTTCTGCGCAAGCGACGAGCGACATAGTGCATTCCCCTGGTAGCTGGCTAATTCTTTAGAGCCTGCACCTGCAGTCCCTTGTACCGCGCGCGAGTCGTGTGGTACAAAAAATATTTATAAAGCAAAAAATATAAAAGGGAAAAAAACATGTAAAAAAATAAAGTAGGTATATAAAATTTTTGACAACCATGGATTCTCACAAATATTGCATTTAGCCCCAAATGACCAACATTAGAAAGTGGAAGGTTTCTGCAGAAAAAAACTACAGAGCAAAGAGCGACACGTCCGCCCGCCACAAAGTTCTCTCACGAATGAGAAATATTCGATTTGTATGGAGCCTATACAGTTTTATTTCTAAAGGAAAAGGTCCTAAGCGCCCAATAACTTTTTACCGATTAATTAATAAACTATGTTAAATAGAAATAAAAAAAGACAATGGATTTAAAGAAAATTAAAAGATACACATTTTGGTATATTTTAAAGCGTTGTTTATTGAGTAGATTGCCTACACCATTATGATTTATAAAAATATAGAGCAAACTTTGAAAATTTTTTCTACCGAGCTAAATTTGTAAAATACAAATTTTAAACTAAGACTTGATAGCCAAAGCTCTAACTTAAAGCACACTTACTTTTTTGTTGTGCTACGATACCTATTAAGGGAACAACGTTTATATAAAAACAGCCATTTTCGAGTGTCCGGCTCTTAATTCGCTGTCTGAATTTATCCTGACATGTTGATACAAAACTACGAGTTTCTGTCTGAACCGAAAAAGTGAGAATACGCAAAAAGGTCAAAGATAACATAAAAATAGGAATCCACAGCCTTTAAAACATCGGATGATTCGCGCTTCAAATAGATAGGTACCTACGTGCCATAATCAACAACCTCTGTGACGCTCATCTGCACGAACTGTTTTATATTCTCGCAGCCGTACACGAAAATACTGATAGGCATTATAATTTTGTTTTGAGATAGGTAGCCGCCTTTATACCCATACGACCGTGTGTAATAATATGTCCACGATTGTGGAGAGCTGGAAAAGTTGATACATTTCCGTTTCTTGTAATGGCAGGTCACGTGATTAATGAGCTAGGAAGGGAATGGGGGGGGGGGGGTTCTATCCGCTTGTCAAGTATTGGTCTGAACCATTTCGATAATCCTCCATTTTTTCATATAATATATCTATCTTATCCATCCCATCAGTACTTTCATTGCGAATAATAATAATTGTCCAACCAGCTAAGGGGATCTTTTGGATTCTTCTATATACTCAGCCATCTATTCACTACTGGACATAGGCTTTTTCCAAACTTTTCGGCATTCTTTATCCATCTGTTTGTTGGTGCCTATTTGGATAGCGACTGGAAAAAAGTCTTGATTTTTTAACGAAAGCTTAGAATGAATACGTGCATATAGGCAAATGTTTTTTGTACTAAAAAAACAAACAGTGAAAACGATTCAATTTTGATTCCAACTGGAAATAAATAAGTAGTTGTTGTTACTGACTGTGAGAACCCTGAAAATATTTTTATAAGAATTGTTGATAAACACAGTTTTGTGTGTAACTGGACTAGCTTTAGTAGCTGGCAAACCCCCTTCCTTGCCTCATATGTAGGGTATCACACTGTCTACATGCACAACTTGATTTAATAAAGCTACACTGGCTAAAAGCAAATCTTATCCTTTGGTTATTTTTGATATTGAATGTTGTTGAAAAAATGCTAGGGTAGGTACCCAATTGTTTCTTTGGCATTGGTTCTGCCACTTTTATATTATTTAATAGTGAGTAGAAATGGTTGGTAGACTAGCTGTTACAACGCCGGCTTTCGTACTTACTGTTTGGTACGGACGTCGTGGTTCGATCCCAGGTGCCGACCATCTTCCTCTTTCACGACACAAGCTTTAAGTAGCTTACTGTGAAAGAGTCAAGGAGTGTATTAGTGTTCACTTTTAGTGAGCACAGATTCATTTTCAAAAAAAAAAAAAAATATTATGATTGAAATTTGCATATCCAACAATCATGCAAGGAGGATAATATCAAGTATTCTTCCAAAAATATTATCATATCTTATAAATGAAAGTCGGGTTAGTGCGAACGCTTATAACTCGAGATCGGCTCAACAGATTTTTATGATGTTTGATTTATTGGATTCTTCTCCGCTCCGGATAATAGAATAACACTTAAAAAGTTGAAAAAATTCATAATAAAAATAGATAACAAATAATATAAAATATAATATTAAAATTAGTATAGAACGGACATCCTAACAACGCCTCCATCTGTAAAAATTCCAAAACAACACAATTTTTATTTAAGTAGGTACCTACCTGAAAACCATTGAGTTTCAAAACACTACGGCACCGGGACGAAGAGTATTGATAGATTTTCTTTCAAGCTGTCATCAGAAATAATTATTATTTTTTAACATTCAAAAATATTTTAAACGTATTTGTTGTATAAATTGCAAATTTGAAAGCAATATTCATAGTGAGGACTCAGGACAGCGTCAGTCGGGTAGTTATTATAAAATATAAGACGCCGTCGATTCCTAGTATTTTATGGAATGAATGGTTCTTCTAAGGCTAAGGCACACGAAGTCTGCCCGTAGGTACAATAGGTTATTAATTATTATTATCAATAATACGAATTGGTTTCTCCTCTCGAAGTTTGCTTTGACTGCCCCCTCGAGAACGTTACTCTATTACTATAGGTTATCGTGGTGGTTTATTGCATACCTTCCCAGCTACACATTTATAGCTTTATACTCAGTAGCTACCTACTTAGTATGTGCATACGTACGTACCTACTTAATTCTGTTTGTTTATGCCACCCAAGGGTTTCTTTGTGTATATAAATTTGATATCAATATGTAACCTTAGTTGTAAGCCATCTCAACAAATCAATCAGGTATCGTGCACAGGTAAACATGATAAAATTTCTTTTTAGAGCCTATGAAAACCCATTTTTTCCCCTTTTTTTATACAAAAAAGTACAACGAAACGTAATCACTTTGTTGCAGAATTTACAGTCTGCTTTTAAAATTTTCTTTTTAACTTTTCAACAAGATAGATCTCTTTGAAGAAATATCAGATTCTATCTATTATTACTTCAAAGAAAATGAGTTAAAACATATAAGCTCATACAAAGGTACTGGATAAACTCGTATAAGATTCTTACGAGACTGCACTGATGTCAACTCTGCCAATGCGGGAACTTGCAGGCGTCTAGCTGACGTCGTGACGCCGCATAACCCGCTGGAAACCTGAAGACCTGCTAATCTCTCGCTTCGTTATGTTAAGATAGGTACTTGAATGAAGTTATTGTAAAGTGACTCATTGTCATTATTGGTAGAGAATTATCAAAACTATTATTAATTAGAGTACTTATTGTTTGTTCTTTCAGAGCTGGACCCGTCGTTGCCAGTAACTGCAACCGCGTATCATGTAACCCCCATTATATTAGGTAAGTCTAAGTTGAATTCCTTATTTTATTGCGTGAAATTAGTGCTTTTTCTTACAATAGTAAAAAGTAGGTAGGTATAGGTACCTATGTCCTTACCTTATACTTTACACTCTGAAAACTCGTGTGAAAATTGTACCTACCTATGTAGGCTATGTAGGTATTCACTTTCTTATGTACAATGGCAACGTACCCCATGTGAGGGCGTCCTCTGCCTCAATTTATCATCCCCCACTTCTCGGGAATGCCTCACTCGCACTCGTACACCAATTTCGGGCGTTTGTGATTTACTCTAGGTTCACCGCCCACATAACTATTATTAGGTACCTACGTATAAGAAGTGTCTATCTGTGTAATAATTATCCGCATTCAAATGAAGGGGTTGATGAAGGGTAGTCAGTCATCCATATATTATGCTAAGATACGATACGCCAATGGGATTCATCTTCAGAACACACCCTACTCAGTTTCATATATGTTTGGGTACACACCTTTCGTCGTCGCAAAAAATCTTGGCAAAAATGTTGATATTATACACTTAGATCTAATTTATTGTGAATGTGATATTATTCATATTAGTTGGAACTGCTCATTCCTATAGTCACATAGCGTGCACATCCTCAAACACCGGTAAATTGTCATTCACCAATTTACTGTGTACCTACCTAGTACCTACCTACGATGAATATAATATATCTACTGAAAACAACCTACTCTTATTAAGATGTAGGTACCTACCTACATACCAACTCGCAGTTGACCTGCAATACCTAGCCGATGTTGAAAAAACAAGAGAGATGCAAGATGATATTTTCTGACAAGACAATTAGATCAAACATCTAAACAAGCATGGTTTATATAAACTTGTATATTAAGTATTATATAGGTAGGTAGGTATATTCGAGGATTGGGTGTGTCGAACCCTAACCGTGTAACAAAGGATATTGTTCGTTTTCTCTCCAGTCGTTTGAGATTAAAATCGTCTGCGGGGAGAGTCACGAAACGGTGAGATTTTGCATGTCACACCAGCTACTCTGTTACATGTAGTATAATACCTACACACAGTGCGGGTTATACAAGTGGGAAGGTGGGTATATATAGTAGGTAGGTATTATCTCTCTCGCATTGAGGCGGGTGGGATTCTCGTATAGTGGCGGCGCGCGCCGGTCTCCATGGCGACTGGCCGCACAAACACGCAACGGAAAACCTCCTCCGCAACCACCCTGCCTCCCGGGAGAACAGCATAGCACACCATTTAGGAGATCCCATTTCCCTCTCTTCTAGGGGCGCGGGGGGACTCTTCCCCTCTTCGTGTGTCGCTACACGGAGGGGCGGGGGCCGTGCATTGATCTGTGCGAGAGCATACACCCCGCATCCCCCTCGCAACAGCTTTCAGGAAAACCCACCCCGCCTCACCCCCTAGTGGCGCAGAGCACAACAGAACTTTTTCATGTACCTATATATTGTATAGTATGGGGTTTCCTGTATAAATTTGAAATGAGATCTCTATGGTGGGCTCTACATGTACCTACCTAGGTACCTATACCTGTACAGCATGACACATAGATAATAGGTGGCGTGTTGTAGATATATGTAGGTGCGCTATAGTCGTGGAGAGCGTTGCTTTGGCGTCGGGGCGAAGAAAGAAGGCGCCAGCGTTCTTAGAAAAGGTTTCCCCGTGAAGATACCGGGACAGCTCAGCTATAATGTCGCGTGCAATATCGGATCATGCATCTAACATTTTATTATTATGTATTGTATATGGAGAATTACACCCAGTCAACCTGATGCTTTGTCCAATCTTAATTTTAACATACTTTTTGCCACATTGTTTGTCACAAACATTTGTTTCCGATACCACGCGGGTCATATTCTGAAACATATCTCATTGATGTACCTAGGTAACTTGCAGATGAGAACACTTTTCCGATTCAATTGTTCATCACATTACCTATAAAGGTAAGTAAACCGCGTATGACCATCAGTAGTTCCTAAACAGACTCATACTCAATTACTAGTAGATGAATTCTACACAGCTATACTAAGTATAGATGGTATACATCAACTAGCTTTTTTATATAAGTAGATACATAATAGTCTAGATGGAGAAAACCGGTCTCGCCAATGGTGTAGCGTCGCAAGAAAATTTGTATAGTTAAGTGTCTACTCAGGCACAGGCATCTCTTCTAACCAGACTATGTAGGTAAAGTAGATATATATGTAGGTAGGTACCTATATAGCAATCTCCAACAGGTTTCCTCTTGCGAGGGATCACGCCCGTCCCACTCGTCCTCTTGGGAAGGAGGGAGAGGGACGGAGCGCCCGGTCATCTCCCCTGATGCTCTCATCTCTGAGCCCGGCCAAGCGAGACGGGGATAAACATACCTACCTATCTACCCACCGAATTACAACGAAATCACGGGGAACGCCCACATATATACACATAATAATTATTGTGGCTTTTGGGCCAGCAGGGGCGCGGAAGGCGGGGTCGCGTCCTGACCTGTCGTCTTTTAGTTCATTTGACTTTTGGCACAAGCAATTAACGACCAGAAAGTATGAATCACTATGTTAAGAAAATCTGAAAGGCTGTAGAATAACAAATCTTTAACTAAAATGTATTTTAATATTTGGGAATTAAGTTTCCAAGTTTCCTATGATGCCTCTAGCACGAAAGCCTGTAAGTTCTTAACATGTCACAAGTCAGGATAATAAATCAATTGAAAAACATATGAAAAGTTTTCCGTATTTCAATAATTATCGACCTTATTCCACCCAGAATGCACGCACATTTCTAAATTCCGACGAATTTGACCACGTGCATGGCGAACGTTATTAACGTAAAGTGATCACACTAATGGTCTGTATTCCTAGGACTACGGTACTACTATAGCGGTAGCGGTGAATGTCAACTTAGAACATTGTTACCGTAGTAACAAATAACATAGACAAGACTTCCGTCTTAGGAACATTGTTATCGTTCGCTATAGGAACCTAGTGCATAAGCCATCAATTTTCAAAACGGCAGAAGTCGGTCGTTATCCCATGGTGGTTCTTATTTTAATAAAATGTATCTCTCATCTAGCATCGAACACTAGGTAATTCATTTAATGATAGCATCAAATATTTGCATGTGGTTACAATAATAAGTTAAGAATGCATGCGCGTTCAATTTGTTGATTTCATTACTATCTACGAATTATTTTATAAAAAATATTGCAATGATTTTAAAAGTACTTCTTTTTGTCTGCCGTCAGTACTTCACACCAGGTACGAGTAGGTATTGTAAAACCAGACAAAAGGAGATGTACAGTGTACCTACCTCTATGTGTCTTCCTCTGCCCTGTTAGTAGGTGCCTATAGATGTGAGGAAATTAAAATTGTGGACGCGTTCCTTGGAGCCGGCGAGAGATCGGTGTGTCCAGCGTTGCGGAACCACTCGGCTCCGAGGCGAGGGTCAGCCTGACATGGGTGAGACGGCGAGAGAGGCGATACAGGGACCTACTCGCGGCTGAACGGCTGGATGACTCGCGGGAGAGGACAGCGGACGAGATGGCTCATTGCAAGACGCGGCCAGAATAATACACACCGGGTCTGACCTAAAACAGTGGCGTATCACACCGTCTATCTAGATACTCTGAAAAAGTGACATTTAAATCAAATTACCTAGCAATATTTTGTTTATTTTCTTGACTTGTTTCGTATGTGAACACTAAAAATATCTCTTTCAATTTTATCACGATCGCATCAAATCCACCAAAACATTGTCTTTACATTTTTAGTTTATAAGTCATAAATTTATAAGGGGGCATTCAGCTGAAACAACTAAAAACACACAAAAAAGTCGTTTTACATAAGTAATAGGTATACCTATCAACTGCAAATTTGTTTTTCTATAAAAATGTGCTGAAATTGTAGTGATTTTATGCGACATTTACCATACATAAAGATAATTTTCGTACCTAATAGGTATGTAGGTACCTACGTTACCTACTTTTTGTTGCTATGTTTCTCTATATTTAAAAACAATGTAATCTTTCTATAATATAAAAGAAAATCGGGCTAGTGCGAACACTTATAACGATCGGCTGAAAAGATTCTACCGATGTTTGATTTATTGGATTCTTCTCCAATTATATTGCAAATAATATAAAATACAATTTTAAAGTTAGTATGGAACGGATTTACTGACAACAACGCCATCTGTGAAAAATTTCATAACAACACAATTTTTATTTAGGTACTTGACAACTATTGATATTGAGATTTTTGATAGAATTTCTTTCAAGCTTTCAGAATTTTTTTGTTAGCATTGAAACATTAATATTCTAAAAGTATTTTGTATAAATCACAAATTCGAAATCAGTATTCATAGTAAGGACTACATACATCAGGACAACGTTTGTCGGGAAAGATAGTATTAGATAAAACATCGTAATTGTTTGTTCATTAGTTGTTAAACATTTCCTCTGTCATCTTTTGTTGAAAAAATCACAAGGCTGAGATGGAAAGTCGTAAACTTTGTATCAAAACTAGTTCATATATTATAGAAGTATAGGATCTAATGGAAATTTCTTAATCAATACAATCGTTAATTGTTTGTTTAGTCAAGATTTGAACTGCAATCCACTGTCACCGCACTGAGCTTGGTGACACTTCACGACAATACAAGATAAATCCATTAATTCGATTGTAGATCGTCGTTGAAAATATCCGATAATGAAGCCAGCGAGTGTTGTCATTGTTCTCGGATTCGCTGATCGTGTTTGTTTCTCCGTACATAATAGTTTCACAATTACCACCAGCAAAATGTCGAATCAAAATTGATTGTTGGTAGCTATTTGAGACGGATGTCTTCCTATAGGTTGTGAAAACCTAGAGTGAATGGTTGATCAACTGATTAGCACCGGAATGGCTATGGTGGATATAGGTAGGCATCAGATTTGGCGATGCTCACCCGGGATCAGCGATGTGCCGAGTGTATTGACCTGGACGCGAATCTCAGCGTTTGAGTTCCTCGCAGGCTGTACCCACGTAGGCACGCATACATTATCCTGTCTGCCGCTTTGTATGTTTGCCTATCAATTTATCCCATTGTAATCTTTCGCCCGCGGTCTTTTTCTCATCGCAGGTCTATCTCGCGAATGATTCAAGATTATAATGTTGGCTGTATTATGTTTATCTTGTATAGGTCTAACTTGTATTAATGATTGTTAGGTATATTCCCGTATAAAAATTCGACTTGAAGAGGTTTGGTAGAGAGTACGGACTCCTATTCATTTAGACAAACTTCATTCGCTTCATTCAACAGCATAATGTTCCGAAAAAATTCTCTCCTATTCCCTATACCTACTCCTTACTTGGCCCTTCTAAGACGGCACCAATACGATCGATCATTCTATGTCGGCCACATCCCAGTGCACCCATTCTTTCAACATTCTCGAACCACCTCAATTTATTAACTTTCATATTAGATAATCACTGATGGGTAGCTACGCTAACATTCACCCCATATGCCTTTCTCCTTCACCTTTTCAATCGGTCTTTTTCCGCAGATGCTACGTATGTATGTAGTGATGTTGTGTTTACGTACAGAATGCCTACAGAAAAATGATCCCTTTATAAATAAGATCATGTTGCCTTACTATCTCATGGACATTATTATTTAGAGTAGGCGAAAAATTAATTAGTTGAAAACAGAAAGTTGTCGAGACTATCCTTCAAAAAGATGAGACCCCCGCTGCGTGCCGTCTTGGTCGGCCAATCTGCAGTCTGGTATCTCTGTGTAACGAGTGGTGGGCGAGGAGGTACGAATCCGGCAGAGGACAAAGAGTTGCTCTTGCGAATGTGGGCGTCTGGGACATCCAGACATACCTCTCTCTCACTCTCCTGCCTCTGTTCTTTCTTTTCAACGACCGTGGGAGATTTACACAGGAGCCGCTTTATTGTGTACCTACTTATTGTTTTGTATTGGTAGCTAACATTTTTTTTTATTATTAATTAGGCATTCCACCATTGCTTAGAAAAGGTGAGAAAGAAAATACCTGTAGGTAGTCGAAATACAATGACATACCTACTATATTGTTCTCAGAATGCTCATATACCTACCTAAACTTATTACTCATGCTTATGGAAAGCTCAGAAAGAAATTTAAAATGTATTGTAATTACATATCGGTAGGTCCCTACATACGTATATCCACCCACATTTTCTAGATTTTTCTTTGTCTGATTCACGCCCAGACTTGCCGATAGGTATACGCAGGAATAAAAAATGGCGAACGTCTGGGGCCGGCAGTCCAATAATTTAGGTTTGTTCGGTGGGGAAAACTTTAGAGTTGGCCCTGTGCGGCTGAATGCGGTGCGCCGGGTGAATGTGTGACGAAAATTCCCTTGAATTTCGCCCAGTCATCGCGGTGAGTAATGCACGGGAGATTATTTTCCCATTACGCGCTTTGTGTGTGCATTACTGGTGATGGTATGGCAACGCTGCCTAGTGTCTATTCTGCAATCAGCATGGTTATTCCTGACGCTTTCTTAAGTATTCCTTGATACTAAAGTTGCTACTTTTCAGCAATTGGTATTTTTGAAATTAAGAAGTGGCGCTATTTCGATGCGGATACTTTTGGAAGCTTTTCGTGACTAAAAAATCCGTTAATAAGTCTAGTTCGATACTAAATTGGTATTCCTGACGCTTTCTTTAAGGCCGCCGAAAAGACGGTTACTTGCGATTTGACATTTGATGATAAGATAGCAAAAGTGTTGTCTTATTTGATCAAGACAACATTTTTCCTAGCTTATTTGAATAAAATTTCGGGATTAAATATTAAAACATCTAAATATTATTGAAAAAAAAAGTCTTTTATGCATTTTTTAAACGTCAAAATATAATTTATAAGTTATTTGGTATAGTATATACGGTGATCCAAAATGTTTCGATATAATCTAATTAAAAAACTTTATCTGAACATTTTTAATGTAATAATGAAACACAAGAATAATTGGCGGGACCGGACAACACTTTTAGCGCGTAATTTCTAACCTCAAAAAATCGTGACGTTTATCGGTTTGCGCGCAGTTCATCTCTGTGTTTTATTGAAATTTAATGTTTTAAATACATTAAAATGAAAACAAATCAGTGCTTTGGTGTAGCCTGAAGACGTGAGGGATATTATGTTGCAGTTAGCAGTTCACAAAATTGTTATTTATTTACGAAAATGTAAGTCATACTATTCGTGTATAATTTGACATTACGTAGTTCATTTCGATTATATTATTTTGTGTAAAACTACATTCAAATGGCAATTTGATTACGCTCTATGGCTTATAGAATACTTTTATTTATTTTAGCAATGGATGAGCTCACCAGATTGTGTAAATATGTAAGGGCACACATTTAAGAATACCTATAAACAAAGTTGTAATTCAGGAATTTGAGATTGGCCAAGAACACCATTAGGTCAAGAAAAGGAGAAAAAAATGTATGTATACCTTCATTCATTTAACCAAGTGTTATGCATTAACTTGTGGTTTGTTTAAATAACAATTTATGAAGTATTATACTATATTTCACGACTCTCATTCAAATAAAAACTTACATTGTGAATCTGTTTTTTCTTTAGGACCATATTCCCTTCTTTTTTGGGATGACATACTTTGTTAAGTCCCTCATCATCATCAACACATAAAGATGGATAGAATTGTTTTTGAAGGAAAAATAATTTAGGGTGAGTATAATGAGTTGAAGGTAATATATCATAATTGCAAACAGCATTCATGAAAAAAGATTTTTTCATCTGTTAAATACAATTTACTTAACCTTGAAGCTTTTATTTGCTTACTATATTGATAGTAGAAGTTGGTAGCTTAGTGATGAATCAGCTGACTTTACATTCTTAAGGTACTTGAGTTCGATCCCTGGTACCTGCCTTATGTTTATAGTTATGCCCGTCATTCAGTTGTAATAGCAACGCAGGGTGCTTTTGTTGAATCATTTCTGAATGTAAGACAAACGGATGGTCCCATATAAATCAATCGATTCTCCCTTTTACACTCTTCTCAGGATCATAGGGAGGCAACAAGAGCTCTCCATATTACAACTCAAACGGGGCATAGATTTTTATGTAGATATAACTACCTAAATGGATTGGAGAACTATATTTTTTCAAAGCAAAAAAAGAGAAGCCTCGTTGACCTGCAATTTTAACAGTTTGGTAAGCAAATCGGATCAATTTTAACAGTTTGGTAAGCAAATCGGATTGTAAAAATAGATTTAAACTTTCACAAAGAAACATAAAAAGTACCAATTGCACTTATTTTAAAGTAAAAATTATGATTTAAAGCAAAACATTAGAAACAAACATAGATATCACACACCGCGTATTTTTGGAACCAAGCTGTCGAAATTGTAATATTTTGGCTTCACTTTGGAATATCGAGTCGGGATTCTAGAAGAGAATTGTGAAATTATTAGAGAATTATGTTTTTTTCATCACGCATCAGCACTTAATCATAACGGATAATTCATAACGTTTAATTTCTAAGTTAGGGAAAGCTTGTTTATAGTCCTGACAGTTGTCAATAACAATAATCAGTATAGCCAACTTTGAAATATCAAATTTTCTTTTAAAAGATGATTTAAATTGAAATAATTTTACAAATAATTAAATAAATGTAGTAATTAATTGACATTTTTAATATTTTATGTATTTGTTTTAAAAAATTTCGTTAAAATTAAATATTTATAGCAATAATATCAAAATAAGCTGAAACCATAGACAATACGATAAAAAATACAATTATTGTTAACGGGCCGTTAAATTTAGTATCCGACAAGATTCAAATCACAAAAAAGAATCGGATTAAGAAAGCGTCAGGAATACCAAATTTAGTCACGGACTTTTTAGTCGCGATCTTTAGTCTAGTATTAGTCTCGAATAAGAAAGCGTCAGGAATAACCATGCAGTTTTAGAAATGGAAACTCATAGATCAGATTTGAAAGAATTTGATATCCTTTAACGCAACTTTACTGTACCTGAAATGCGAGATAAGCAATTTAGTGCTTAGATATTAAATTCTGATGTTAAGCGCTGTATAAAATAGCAAACTTTTTTTACTTGTATTTCAGTTTCTTTGTCACCTGTGACCATGCGGGACCTGTGTCTGCGAAACTAGTCAAGTTATTAAATATTTTGTTGGATAGCAAATTAATTATTGTCTCATTGAAAATGGTATAGATATCTAAATAGAAAATATCCTCAAAAAATAATGTTTGAAAATGCGACATTTTATCTAACACAGACCGTTGCACAATAATACATACGTGATTAAACGGCTTTCTTTTCAAAGAAGCATTCTACGAGGAGATGCCGCTTCTAGTACGTAGTTGGCACATTATTCAGTTTTGGATACACCTTTGGTCAAACGCTCGCATATTCACTGTGAGTATTGTTCTTTTCAACTAAAAATAACAGAGTTTGTCTAAAGAGATCATTGTAAGACAAACAGATTTTGTAGATGTTTAAATTCACTTATTGAGATTTCAATCTGTGAAACATTAGCTAGTCATCATTGACGTCACTTTCATAGCGAACAGGGTTGCTCGTTCTCTTTTGACCAACAGAATATTTCAGTTGACTCATCATTATCATAAGTTTGAAAGCCCATCAGGGTGAAATTTGAGATTCTGTCACTGATGTTGACAATCTGTGATTTTATGGTTTTTATTAAAATATGTGGTTTGGAGGGGCGTACCTACTCTTCAACCAATTTGCTAATCTCGCTGCGTAGTACCTACCTTCCAATAGATGTAAATGTCTGCACACGAGTTACAGTCGCTCAGGTAGACAGGAAAAGATAAAGAGTAGCGAACTCCCATTAAAATTATCTTTTTAGGTTAATTTTCTTCAGTCGTATGAACACTAACCCACCCAGATAGTTATACAAGTTTATAGGTATTATACTCAGGTACCTATTCTATCCACGACATGTGATTACCTTCAAGTCTTTTTTCTAATTTTCCTTATACAGTATTCAAGAGAAGTTCAAGTTTTTCACTATAGCGTAAGAAGAGGTTTACCAGAACGTTGAAACATTTTTCACTTTTGCCAACAGCTTAGGTAAGTACCTACTTAACATTTTTATATTAGAGTAGCAAAGTAGGTGGGTACCTAACAAATCTAATTCTAGGTGATGATGAGAAGCATAAATTGTGGGGTTCAAAGGTGCCAAGACTCTTGTTGGTACGCATCGGGAGGCCCGCTGCTTTGTGCGGCGAGGGGATGTGAGAGAGCGGTCTCTCTGGGGAGTCGGGTGGCCTCCGCGGCATTCACTCGGCACTGGGAGAGAGGCTCGCCCCCGCCGTTACAGGATGACTTGCGATCCTACACCGCCTCCGTATATATCCTGACACAACCACCCCCGACCTGTCTGTACCCGTCCAACTTGGATGGCGGCTATTGTTCCGTTTGAATGGCCAACTGAAATGGATTTTCTTCACACAACACATTTATAGAGCGCTTTACAAGAGAGAGAAATAGATTTATTTTGGTGAAGAAAGGTTTGGTATCGCCTGAAAGACACGACACAATGAGTTCAGCCAACGAACGACCCCCCCCTCTTGCCTCCCCCTCCCAAGATGCTCTTTTCCCTACCATCGCAATTTCTAATCACAAATGAACCCACAGGGTTTTCGTATCGTTTCTGTTTTCAGCTGCCTCATACAAGATATATTTTCTTTCCGGTTTGGTATCTATCTTATCTGTAATTTACGTATCGTTATCTATGCATCTGAAAAAGCCAAATGTTTTGTTTGAACTGTTTTGTAGGGATGAGAAGTGTTTTATTATACTTTAAAATATCATTAGGTACATACTTTTGAGTCGAGAAGAAATTGCGATTTTCATTCCATAGACTTCAAACAAAAATGTTATTTTTTGGCTATCAGTATCTATATCTAGATATAGGTAGGTATATTTAAATTGTGAGAAAACAGCTAGGTAGAATACTAAGGTAGGTACCTACCGGATCCTGTTTTTTTTTAATTTTAGGTTTCACACATAGGTACCTAACTTTCTTACTAATTCTACATCGTATAAAATAAAGGAGTTAAAGTTAAGACGTTATCTATCTAATTAGTAAGTTGGTGTGACACTCCGTGGTACCTACCAATGTATTATAATAGTTAATTAAATTTGCATAAACTATGTAAACGTATTTAGATACATAATAAGTACGTGCGAGTTAGAATGGATTATACGGATAGTTCTGTTGACACGACGCCGACGATCGAATGGCGGGTCCATTGTTGCCTTGTCTCCGCGTCGTGCCGCACGTGGATGGCTGAGAGCCGCGCCCTCCCGCCGTCCCCAGCCGCCGCCACCTCGAGATGCCCTCACGACTCTCCTGCTGTTGTCACTCTTGCCACACCATCACCTATCTCTCTATTCTATTGTGATTAGCTTACCTCTTATCGCCAATCATAATAATTATAATTATTTTCCAATAGCTAGCTATGACATGGTGGATACTGATACTACTACCATCACAGTAGGTACCTACGTTCCGTAAATAGGGGGTAACCAGCGAGATATGAAATTTGAATACTTACCCACCAATAGTTCGAGTTTAAATTTTACTGCACATCAAAGACGAATCATATGAAAACAATTCTCAAAAGAAGTGTTTTTACTGCGTGATAAGTAAACGGTAGGTGGAGCAAGATAGAATAATAATAATAATAACTTTATTCAATAAAAACAACACAATAATTAAAAATTACAACTTAGTGACTCCCTCCACTAGGCAATGCCTGTCTTGTGGAGAGGAGGTTGAAGAGCAATAAAATTAAATATCTACATTTAACACAATAATAAAGATTATCGTCAATCAATGGAGCCCAAAAAACAATGACATCAATGTTGATCATAAAAATGTTAAAATATCAGCTTAAATAAACAAAAAATAAAATAAAAATATATCAAAAAGGTAAAAAGTGGTTTTAATAACTCCTGTAACCTAATTACCTAGTAATAATTTTTTTTAAATTAAATAGTAAAGATAAAATTAATTATTTTTTTATATAATAGGTAGGTACCTACGTATACTGTACCATTCAGACCAGGCAGAAAAATGCTGACAAACTTTATAACTGCTGGAATTTTCGACAACTCACGGAATGTTTCGGGGTTTTTGCGAAAAGGCAATCATTTAGAAAATATTTTGCTTACAAAATTTCGAAGCTATAACCTTAAATTCAATTGGAAAAAATGAAGGATGAACTCCGTTGCTGAAAAGGAGAGGAAATAATGTATGTAGTATGATAAAGAAATGTGCCTATATCACTTAAAGCTTACTTTGTTTTCTTTTACTCGTTGTTCAAAAATTTTATGGCCTAATGGTCTCACGAATAATTTGTAGCACATTGTAGTTTAGTAGATAGAGAGTTGAGACGTGTAGCTAGGTACTCCTACCTATATTGGCTCTCTTTGTGTGCATCTTCTTGTTGGTTTTATGGCGGTCCTAAAGCTGAGCGATAAAACGGCATCATTTGTTGTGGGTTTAATGGGCGCGCGCTGAGTTATCTGTCACGATTCGATTACCTGTAGATAATGACATCCATCCAGCCAGCCAGCGCTGAAAGACGCGGGCCTCGTCAACATTTGATACAACCGATGATACAATGTAACCACACAATTTACGCTGTTTCACTACTTCGGGAGTTCCACTTCATGGAATATGACCCTTTTCATTTGCTGGTACATATTCTGTTTAAAAATGGTCAAAATATGCAGTTCAAAAGAGAGTAAAGACAAATAATACTCAATGTATTAATTTTCACGTTATTGCTAATGTTATTTTTTTAGTAATGCGTTGGATTCCTAGGGAGCGGCCGTCATCTGACAAGACGGCGTCTTTCAAAATTATATGACAATGTTTTTCGTTACTATGGAAACCATATTGGCAATGTTCTCAACTGACATATCCACCGCCGTTTATTGTAGCGGCGTATCCGTAGGAAAACAACCCATTATGCGTTGGGTTCCTAGGGAGCGGCCGTCATCTGACAAGACGGCGTCTTTCAAAATTATATGACAATGTTTTTCGTTACTACGGAAACCATATTGGCAATGTACTCAACTGACATATCCACCGCCGTTTATTGTAGCGGCGTATCCGTAGGAAAACAACCCATTATCGTTAATACGAGAGACGGTCGTATTGTTCTTTGGAAACATGAATGCTTATACCGTGTTTTTTTCTTCTGATATCTTCATACTATCAATATCAAAGAATGATTTTATGTTTTAAATGGTCTAATTTTCAATTATAAATGTCATTTTCTCACATTTTCTTTCACTCAACAGAATATAGATAGTTAGTAGGTAGGTAGAAAAATATTTTTCTTTTTACTTCTAGATTTTCGTCGGTTTAAGTTTTATTTCATTCATTTATATTTACCTACTTTATTTTCAATAATTTAAAAAAAGATACCAAAACATTCATTAAGCTTCCATATAATCACAAAAATTAACAATAAGTAAAATTATTTACAAAACTATTAAATACTCTGATCATTTTCAAGACGTATAGGTATAGAAATATTAATGTGTACCTATAAGAAAGAGTAAAAATATGGTGGTATCGTGCCGCAAAGTGACTCATTATCGCTATGAACGGACTCATGTGACAGCATTCACTGACGTGTGAATACGCCATACATTATACTTCATACTTACTATGCAGGTGCAAACTCGTTGAACGAAAACTTCGTAGCGAGCTCCTTTACTGTATGCAACCACTTTATCGTCCAGAGCTTATTTTCGTAGCTTTGTGAGTGAATCTCTACATATAAAACTGGAATCTTATTTCCCTTGGTCAATGGTCATCGCATCTGCTGGACCATTTTTTCTTATTATTTTGTTTTGTGTTTGTTGTTGTCTTACGAAAGAAAAAAATTAAGAAAGACGCGCGGAACATTAAAGACGTTGGTAATAACCTATTTACCTAGTTCTTTTGAAAATATAAAATTTATTTCTAGTTTTGAATTGGAGTTTGACATAACCGGCAGTTGTTTGTTAGTTGGCTCAATTATTAAAATCTGACCTGTAACATCTTTTAAAACAGATGCATCGTTCGGAATTATATTGGTTAAATGTTAATAAAAAAATTATACAAATTCGAATTCAATATTCAAAGTGGTGAGAGCAGAACAGCGTCTGTCGCTAGTATGATTACAGTTTTCGTCCCACCTACGGGAATTAAGAGGCAGATATAAGTGATACGGTCTCGTCCGAGTCCCCTTTGATTTCCTCGCTCCACTGGGTTCCCTTTTAATTCGACTCTGCGCGGAGAGGTTATTGTTATCTCCTGCGGGTTTCAAGGTCCAGGAATACACCTACCTACTAACGGCCGTTGGGAACAACACATACTCGCACAGCTTGCCTTGTTACACGTACGTTTCCTCTACCTACACCAACTAAAACTTTCTTAAGTTGTTAATTTAGGCACTCAGAGAAAAAATATCACTTCATACCGATGGGTTTCATCTTATACTAGAAATAATCAAGTGTTTTGTTTAAATCTTTTCGGAGACTCTCAGAGAGTAGTGTTGTCATTTGCATTTATAATCTTATATTTTTTTTATAATGTTTAGATGTACATTAATTTATGGGTTTAGAATTACAGGTCACTCTGTCGCAAGTGTATCGCCGCATTAAAACAAATACGAAACATTTTAGGGATCTTTTCGAAAGTTTCTGAGCATGCTCTTACATCAAAAAAATTATTATAAACTTATTAAACCGGTAATGAATTAAGTTTTTAAATTTCCGTTATCCCCGATATCCATATTGTATCCGGGAAAAATAAACTATCGGAAAATGGTATCTACTTATTGGTTATTATTATCTAAATTTGATTAGGTACGTGTATTAAATCTAAACCATTTTGTTCAGCAACTAGACAGCTTTAATCACTCATAAGCAATGAGAATATCTTTATCATTATATAATATTAATCAAGAATATCCATCTGTGGCCTCCCTCAGCAAACTTCTCCATATTCTTGATTTCCCTGTCTGTCCCTGAATAAAATATTAGTTTCCCAATAGCTCCCATCCTTTTGAGGTATTTGATCAGCCCTTCCTATACGATTCGATTGGAATGTTTTAAGTTTTATGTAAAAAAAAAAACATAATCGTATAGGTACTGGTAGGTACATGTTCACACATAAGTCATACCTAGTTATATAAAATGCGTACCTATAGATTCCGTGAACTAATGGGTAGTTCGCCTGTTAAAGCATGCAAAGACTCGCGAGTTCAAGTCACACAGTGGGTCTGTCTGGTGATCTGTGTGGGGCCCACACCACATCACATGTACGTAGGTAGGCATGTGCTGGCCCTGTCCCGTCTTTACGCTCTGCTGCCCTGCATCCCAGCAGAGGTTAGCATCAGCAGCGTCCGACAAGAAGTGAAGCGACTAACTCCACCTTGCGAGGAGACTATACAAGTTGGGACTATAGGTAGGGAGGTACGCACTAGTCGCTAGGTGTGAATTGGACTTGTTTTTGAGGCATTTGCTACACTCAAGTGACGATATAATGGCGCAAAGCAAGTCGTTGCATTTATCGATAAGCGAGGTCGGGATGTTTACATTCATTTTTTACCGTACATTTTGGCAATAGAATTTGTAACTATAACTAAGTACCTAGGTATATGCATTCTTTCTAAAATATTTATGAAAGGGCACAAATCCCATATGGTCACGGAACACTGAGAAACTAGTAGGTCCCTACCTACGTATACCTTCCTTGTAATCATAATGCCTACCTTATTTCTGATGAGAGCATGGATATAGAATCAGTCAAGTAGAAAAAAAAAACAACATTTTTATTTTATCAAAAGTTATTTGAACAGTAGGTAGGTATAAAACACTTTTTTGGTTGGATCTACCCACATATTCCTAATTCGAAATCTGCATCTAAAAAATTAAATAGGTGTGTAATGGTGTGGGAATAAGATCTTGTGACACGCAAATTAAGTAAGAAAATAAAGATACTATTAAATATATTCAGGAATTTAATACTTGTCGTTAAGTGTGACCAAGCATTACTTAATACAAGTGCTTTACAACCTCGAAGAGAGATGTGCTGTAAAAAAACGACGCTCAGGTGCCAATATCTTCAGAGTCTATCGGGCGTCGCTGTATGCGTCGTTACATTGTTGTTGGTAATCGGTATAGGTTTGTAATTAGTCAATTTGATAACAAACGGCGCGAGTTAACGAACTATGGACATACAGATCGTCAGCTCCTTTCTCTTTCTGCTGCTCAAATAGAGGTGCTCGCACTTAATTGCCTGCTTCAGATCATCACAATCATACCTACATATTATCGTGCGTCTCTCTCTCTCTCATGTTTAATTCATTCCAATTTGCTCGTCGGACGCTCTCGGTGCGTGCGGGTATAATACTCGACTCGATGGATTTCACAAGACAAAATCGCTTGCGTTAATTGTTACGTTAGACCCTGTCTTGTGCGGTAACTACCCATGTATGAGTGCCTGCTGTCGAACAGCACTGTATTATTTCATTATTTTGATCAGACAATACATCACCAATGCCAACCGGCTCTCTTTATAATAAGTGTCTGATGTCCCATAGCTTGAATGTTTGATGTTCTTAAAGGATATTTAGGAGCCAGAAACAAACCTGCATAACCTCTTCTATCTTGCCTTTTAGGTAAACAGATGTGTGGAAGGAACTTTTCTTATATAACTCAAATAGGACACATAAAAATATTTTGTTTCAAGTTTAGTTAGGTCTCTAACTTATAAAACAATAATCTACACTTTTCTTATCTACAAATGTTTCACTAAGTACATATGTATATAGAAAGCGAACTTTATTCCAATTGGGACAATTCTTTTCTAGCCAACCCTGGATAGAAATTTCAAGCGAAAATTCAGAAAAAAAGTGACTCGACCGGAAATCAAACCCGTGATCATGAGTCTGGCACCTTTGACAACTAGGCTACTGAGTAGATATCTACTCATGTAAGTAGGTACGGATATATTATTCGTTCGGCCGAATCCATAAAGAAGATGGTAGAATGATCAATAACACGCGTTTGTATGTCCATATTCCAAATGATATACCGCTGTGCTGTTTATGTAGGTATTTCTTTACATATTATGCACATATTAATCGGGCGGAGAATAGGTATAGGTAGGTGTACCTACCGGGGCCTACCCTTGAGAGGCAGTGGCACACGGCCGAATCGGAATTTCGGAAGTAGTGGCTACACACTAAAATAATTAATTAATTACTTATTATTGGTATTAATATGAGGTTCCAAACTTCATAATATCAACAGGAAGATCGTCATCAATACGTCATCACTCAATTTTATTGCTTGTTTTTTTTGTCTGTATCAACCATGCTTTTATATAACTACTAGTGACTTTACCTAATGATCTCTGTAGAGAAAAAACAAGGAATGTATTTTTTTCATATAAGTAGGTATGAATTTGTGCTCACTCAAAGTGAGCACAAATACACTCTGACTATTTCACAGTAAGCTTTATAGCTTGTGTCGTGAAAGAGGAAGATGGTCGGCACCCGGGATCGAACTCACGACCTCCAGTATGAGACAGAACGAAAGCCGGTGTCGTAACCGCTAAGCTACCAACCACTTCAAATTGATGACATCTATAACTTACTAAGTATTCCTGATTCGAAAGTTATAAATAATTTTATCATTGAGATTCATTGCTTTTTGCATATTATTATTCTGTGCCCATAGGATTAATATTCATGATTATCAGTCTTCTTTACGACAGAAGTTAAATAGGAAAATAAACATTTTATATCTCAAATCATTTAAGTAGGTAGGTATATTATGCCAGAATAAAATTAATGAAAATTAGAAATCTATGAAAATGATCAGCTTCGTATGCGATCTGATGAAAGTGAAGGTATAAAGTTTACAATATATGAATTCGTAAATTTGTGAGTGATTTAAATTTAACCATTAAAAATAAAAAAAGTGCCTTTCCTATTATACCTGCATAATATGTTAGTGTTTTCATTGAATAGTTGGTGGTAGAAAAAATAACATCGGATTATCTATTTATTTTTTATTAGAGGAGTAGTGATCTTTCACATTGCGTCTGGTTTCCAGAATAGCTGCCCTTTATGCTCGCCGTGACCTTTCAAGCTTGCGTTTATCTCGGCGCTCCCCAGGCGCCGCGGAGAAAAGGTCGCGCTTATAGGGTAGCGCCGTGGGGGGAGATGATTGTCTGCTGATATTATACCAGATGTGGAGACGATAAAAGCATCTCATTACCGTGAAGACTAACACTACTAATGGCCCATAATCATTACGCACATAGATGTATATTCCGGGAAAGGGTGCACTCGAGGCGATGACTCGTAGACAAAAGACTGTTGACTGTAAACATCTATTAAGTGTCACCCGAAAACATGAGACAGTGGCAAAACATCAACAGGCAAATTGACTAATTGCAATCTTGCTGTATGGTCATAATGACTCACTCGCATTGCAATTTTCTCCCGTTACGTCACCATTTTGGTGCCTCTACAATGGATTCGATTGGACTCGTTCTCTTTTATTATTTGAGTTCCCCCTGTCTTATGCTGGCAGACTACTATCTATCTACCCACTCACCTGCCCGAGATTCGGATGACAGAGATAAGGGTCGGTATAGACGAGAGGGTCGGATATCTGGGAGGAGTGCCGTTCACCTGGATGGATGTCCTCTGTAGTGGGAGGGTTAGAAAGACCAGCGATGGTGTGACGAGGGTTTTTTTTATTTCAAAAAAATGTTCATTCGTAAGTACCTACTTTGGTCGATTTATTATTCATACGTATGCATTCATTCAAAAGTGATCTTATCTATACCTACCTGTTTATAAGGGACAAAAATGTCAAAAATGATTAGCCCTTTGGGGCAGTTTCATTAGAAACTTTTGCTAAGAGAAGTGATCACAGCCTCATCGGTTGGCGTTACTAGCATAGGCAAAAACATAATTTGCGTTATTTGCGACGTATCACGTTCTTTAATTTTGACTGCATTCGTGTAAAGAAGGTGCATAAAACAGATGTTCAGCACTAAAAAACTTTGCTCTGACACTCCCGATTGAAATTTTTGTAAGATTATTGCGTCGATCATTATAATATATATTTTTTAACCTCTCCGCACTACTAGCCGATAAACTGCATAAAATTATGGACAATAATCCTGCACCTACTCGGGTTAATGATACAAGCACACGACAGTAATAATTTATTGTTGAATCCATCAAAGATTTGGTCATTTTTAATAACTATGTTCACTAGTGGTTAGGTATATTTGTGTCAGTTTATGTAGGTGTAATGTTGTGTTGATATCTTCATCGTATCGATTGGTCTGTGCGAAGTTGTCAAACCTCTCCATCATGTCTAGGTACCCACTAGATATTCATATTATTGTTCGGTGTAAACACATATTGACAAATTACTCTCTGTCTCTTTGGGGTGGTCAGTGGTCACTAGCCACACAAACAAACCCCCGATTCCGCTTCCACCCCTTCGGCGGTGATTTATTTCCGTTTCAAGCTCTGACCATCTGGCTGTGGTAACCACCATGAGGTTGACGAGCTTAGGTAGGTACATACTTACTATATTTCTGTCAGAGCTGACTTTTATAAGACCCTAACATTGACTATAAATGTATTTGGAAAAAAATTTAACATAGATGCAGTTTTACAATAAATATTACAACATAAAATCTGCAAAGTTTGCCAACATTATAGAGAATGTTCCTTACAAAACAAAGCTGCAGTAAAAAAACATGAATTAAGCCCGTCATTCACGATCACTCCGTCCGTTCAAATAAAGAGATTACCATGTCAAAATGTGACCGTAAGTGGGGAAAACCAAATGGATGATGTGGAGTGATAGATTAAGTCGGAAATTCGATCAAGTCTAGGTGTTGGTCCATCACTCCGAACGAATCGTCAATCGGGAAACTCGTGTGGACGTGGTCCAAGTCGTCACGTCACTTGATTGTGAGAGTTAAAAACTTGGTCCAAATTCGTCTCATTTTGTCATCACCCTTCCACCAGGGTACGCGTTTTGATGTTCTTGCAACAATACCAAAATTTAATTAGGTATGTATTAACTAACGTAGTGAAATTTCGTTGTATCCTCTGAGTACAAATATTATTAGAGAACTTTTTTAGATGCGCAGAACCGAAAAATGGTTCCTTTATTCAACAGGCACGTGACTGAATATAAATTATCGATAATAATTCATTTTACTTTCATCCACAGGCACAAGACAACACAACAAAGCCCATAGGTAGGTATATACTTCCTTTAACTAATTATATGATTAAAACATAATATTCCTCTAAAATATTAAATTCCGCTAAAATATTAAAAATAAAAAATCGAATGTCACACGCCACTACCGACAAACGTCACAGTTTGTATGAGTTTAACAGCAATCACGTGGTACCTACTTGTTGGAACCATGCGCAGTAGCACATTTTTCTCTAATAGTATTATTTCTCCTCAAAAGTTGTATCAGGTGTCTATATGTTATTACTGACCTAAGTATTAAAAAGGTTAGGAAACAATAAGAAAACGACATTGGATCGAAGGGACTTTTCTAAAAATAACAAAAGGAGTGATTATAGGTACCTACCTGTGTCTGTATAATCAAAAGTTGTGTTATAATTAATTGTCAGATGAACTATGAATGAATTAGCTCTGCAGATAATTTGTGCTTCTCCTCGGCTGTTTAAAAGTTTATAAGCTAGATGTCGTTAGTCTAGTTGGGCACTTGACAATATTGTACTAATGAAATAATTATTAGGTACCTACTTACATTTGAATGTTTCGTGCATGATGAATTTTAGTACGGTAGAATGGCAGTTGGGAAACGGTTACGTTTGCGATTGGAAACACCTGATCCCTTATCAAGCGTAGTCTGGTTTCCGGGGGTTGAGGACCCGAACTCTCCGACACCTGACACCTATCGATTAGTCTCCGGCGCACACACATATACGGGCGTTCCGAATGGAAGAAAAAACGCTCCAACTAATACGAAGTATAGACATGGTTAGATCGACGAAACGTCTGACATAGTCGGTAGGAAACAAAACAGAAACAATATCAATTGCATCATTTCATTAATTAATTATTGTATTATTTAAGCAGTAGGTAGGTACTCGTCATGATGGAGCCATTATATTGTGTTCCTTCCTTAAGGAGCTGGTAAGAAGTGAAAACAAACCTCCATTCTTTTCTACACAAATACACTTCGTTCGCTTCCTCCACCTTCTTATATTTCTTTGACTTCTGACCAGGCCTTCTGTGGGACGAATTCGATGTGTTATGATGATGATGTGTTAGATCCACGGTCCACCACGCTTTTTAAGTAAGGATGGGTTTCTCGATCGTTTGTAATAGCAAAGTAATAGTTAGTCATTAAAAATGTAATTTTATCATAATTTTGCTTGATGAAAAAGTGTTTTTAAGCATTGTGATGTTTGTATGCGTATTAATTATCGATTATTATTTACTTTGATATTCCTTACGATCGAGTAACACCTGATAGTGTTGTGCTAATGCTTTGATATTACTCGCGGTGTCGAAAAGCCCATGCACTCTTAGTACCTACACCTAAAATAGTAATTTAATAAAACGGTAGCGCACAGATAATTTGCCGTGACAATTTTTTTTTGTCTAAACGAGCTTTTAATGAAAAAATGATAGGTATTGTGAAATTATTTTAAAGATGAAATTTTTAATAAAGATATTTTCTTGTTTTTCCACATAGATGTTTTCCAGACTAGTCCCGTAGGTACACGGTCACGTGAAACTTTTCAAGTGTAACCATGTAGGACATGACGCTTTTACGAAACCAGTGGGGCTATAGAACCTACGAGTTTTATCGAAAGCTTAATGCACGCTAATAAGCGCATATAAACGTGCAAATAGTGTTCTAAAATCAAACGATCGAATCGTTCGATGTATATCAATCGTATGGAAAATTTTCGAAACTCTTTCGATGATCGTTTCGATATTCGATCATCGAAACATTATACTAGCGGTACAGTTCGGAGTCAATAAATTTTATACTTACATACTTACCTATGTCAACAAATTAATCGTTTTATCTAACTAAATTCTTGCATTTTCTTGCAATATTACAAAAGATCTCGTATGTAGTCGAAATTCGATTTCAGTTTGAGGAACTCCCGAAGTTTATGTATGTATCGGTGTCAAGTTTGCATGGGTCTCCTTGAGTGGCTCTAAGAGGAACTGCGAATCGTATAAACGCGCTGCCTGATAGGTAGTAAGTACTTATATAATTAATTAGCTAGTTAATTTATTTATAGCATTCATTAATATTTGGTGGGTGGACCTATCCGCGTGATACAGCCTTATATCTATATGTATGTACCTATCTACTCAAGTACCTACCTACCTAGATGAAACGACATGATTTATATTTCGGTAGTTTTGTTTGATTATCGGTCGGAAGGCTGTTTATTAGTTTTGTATCTTTAAGAATATGAGAGGCCAGAGGGAGGGATACCTATAATAAGCTGGTTTATCTTCTAATTCTAAGACGATGATATAGTTCTGTTATAATTTCGGACTTGTGTGCTTCGGTATACGTAGATATTATTCCATTCGATAATTTGTAACAAAAATAAAAGACACGGTTACCTATTCTATATTTCTTTAACTAAGCACCTATACCATTCCTCATAACGAAATTGAATTGCAAAAATACTGACCCACTGACACTGACCCAAAATGAATTCCAACAACGGCCCTGAAGGTGACTAAAGTATCCTCGTATTGAACTGGCAGCCAGGGTAATAAACCAATACAAAAGGCATCATCGACTGGTATTGCATACATCCATTGAAAAAGGATTAGGATTCCTAATTTTTTTTATGGCCCCGCCAGTTCATTCCTGGGATACTATACATAGATCTATTCATCCCGGCTTATGATTACTTGCTTCATTTACAATATATCTGATAGGCGAGCGTGAATGATGCCTGTGTTGTAGGTACGTAGGTCGATTATCACCCGTGTTTTATAAAACACATTACAAAACGTATAATTATATGGCGGGAATCATCGGCGTAATTACCACAGCAGCGCTTGGTAGGCCTGCCTCAACTCTCATACAAAATGCTCGACGTTATGATCTATTCACCTAATTGTTCCATAATCATGTTCTATTTTTAAATGATTAATTTTGAATTTGACCCATTAGGTAAATGTTCGGAGATTGGCTTAGTGTGTGTTGCTTAAAAAAATTTTGAAACGCAAACGTTATATCCCGCTAATCCCGCATAATTTTTAAGAAATGCTGTAGGAATATGGCAAAAGTACCTTACCGTAAAACAACACGATATTTTATTGGTTTGATTTACAGACATTTCCCCATCAATTAAGTATACGCTTTTGGTCGATGATTGCGGAGTGGGACGATTATATTTCTGTAGGTCTATATAATATCTAAATATACCTACTTAATGGGAATTGGTTTATATTGTCTATGGACTGTATTTACCCAATTATAAGGAAGGTTATCCATTTTTAAATAATTTATAAGTTTCCGTTTGAGATAATTTTAATTAGGTATGTTTATAGGCATTTTATTTTTATGAGTATTTTTGGGATAGTATATCATCCTATTCATGGGATTGGGACAAATTATTTTGAAAACTTATGCTTGAAATACAATTTTATATTTTTAAGTACCTACTCAATTACCAATTGTGTCACTACCTAAGTTTTCATAAGCACGAAATTTTCCATGCGTTGTAAGACAAAGATTCGTGGTTAGCCGATTGGTAAAGATTATGTTTAGCAATACGAATTGGTATGAAAAAGTCAGTGAGTATGAAAAAGCTAATACATACCTAGGTATGGGGTTCATTCCCCAGTCCCAGTCCCTAGACGAGTTATAGAGAGTCAATCAGGACCCCGGTGAGTTAATGAAATCACCCCCCGCCGCTCTGTCAATATTATCATTCGCGTACGAGGGTGGCTTACTATACTTTACCTAATAAATTAACGTTCCACATTAGGCCGGTGCCCCTCAAACTGCGACTAGGGGTAGAAGAATATTTCATACCTAGTAATAACTAGTAGTTTTGGAAAAAATGCTCTTCAAATCCCTGAAATTTTAAAGGCAGCTGCAAGCCCATGCATAACAGTCAAATTGAAAAATTCGAATTGTAGAATTTCAAATTGAATGCTCTGACTCCTTATAAGAACCTAATAATTTCGAAAAATCACACGTCCTTGACAGTATTAGGTACCTACATGAAAACCACTTTATTAGGCGCCGTTTTCTATATTTAGATAACCTGAAAACTACCCTGGTGCCGACCATCTTCCTCATTCACAACAAAGGCTTTGCTTTGTGTGAAAGATATCAAAAGTTTATTATTTGTCCACTTTGGGTCAGCCCAGATCGTTAAAAAGAATATTGAACTGGGTATAGTGAATGTAAAATTTTATTGCCATCTCTTTTGCGTCATCTCTTTTGATTGTCCACTTTCAAACAAATGTAGCTCCTTGTTCTGAGCACACCATATCCGCCCGTTTTATCCCATCTCACTGTCTTTTTTTAGCTCTACTATAGGTATATCGTTTTAGTAAAAATAAAAACACCTATTGACTCAAATTTAAGTTTCACAAACAACTAGCACAACACAGACCAGCATCCGGCTTAAATAGAATATTTTCGATATCGAGATGTCAGAAAGGAAAATGAAAATCCACAGTTTTTTTAAGCGATTCACTATCTTCTTCTATCTTCGAAACCGTTGCACCAATCATGAGATAACAACTGATGTCAACTAATGATAAATATAGAGTTTGAGAAGCGCTCTAACAGCCGGCAGCGCCGCCCTTTCGAGCAGAATTGGTCTCCGCACCAGAGCGACGTGGTAATTTTTAATTTCCTGTTTTGGTTGTGTGGCAAATTTACAGGTGTATATCAGAGGGTTGTGTATCTGGACACAATACGCTGGAGAACGCCACTGCTATTCTGCCCTGTTATGTACGTTGCCTTTACTTAATAATTGAACACACTTTTTGTACCAATCTTTTTTGCGTTTACTATAACTACTATAACATAGATAAAAAAAGTTTCGTAACTTCTTCTTGATCTACCTACTTATGTTAGGATTGAGTCCTGTCTTCTTTTGGATCTTTATTTTCCTGGGATGCAAATGTCCAGCTTTCTTTCAGATCTACCCCATCGCAAAACATCCTGGACATCGCAGGTACTCTTAATATCGGAGTTGCTAACACTGTCCCAGCGTGTTGTTGCTGCAATGGGGCAGAAGTCTTATCTCTGTTATACGTAGGAGGCTCTTCGTCCTTGCTGTATCCGTTCTTTCATACGTCCCGATAGTTCAGGTGCAGGGTTTATAAGTTCTTTTCTTTGAATCTGATTTGCATAAAAGCAGTTATAGTGATTTCTTTCCAACATAACAATTTAAGATATAGATTATAAAATTGTGTAGACTTAGTAGGTTCAATTCAAGGTAAAATTAGTAGGTTCTTTCTCAGGGAGTAGATACTAAAAGTAAGAATGCCTGTCGCATCTCGAAACCGGTATGTTTGGATCCACGCCAAATGAGTTCCGCAGGATGTCTTATAATGTGAGGACGCGCAGAGGAGTAGCTGGGGCGCCGGCTGTAACGGTGGTCAGGGGACCGTGACTCTGGCTGGAATGTCTTCCCTGTCCCAAGACACGACGAGGAGTATGTGGAAGCCATCTGCCTGCCTTTGTGTCGACTCTATAGGTACCTACCCACTAACCTCCTCATATAGGCATGTACACATACGTGCACCCTCCGGACTTGTCTCCCCTCGCCTCTCCTTTCAACCGGAACGTGACAGCCACAACCTTCCTCCCCTGACGGCAGAACAGACTTACGACTTCCGCCTTGGTGTCGCACCCATTCCACATCTCCCCAAGATTATTCCAATTGCTATCCTGTCCTGTGTGTTGAGTTGAAATGGTTGGCTTTATAAGCTAAACTGCATAAAGTTCCTATATGACATGTTTTGTAGGTAGGTAGGTACATGCATTACGGATCAGTGTGAAATCACTTGAATCTGCTGTAAGAAATGCGACATTAAAGTTTTAGGTGTAAAGAAGGTAGGTTTTGTATCCATATGTATATAAACATGCGGTGTTATATTCACACACGACACACTCGGAGGTCGAGAGAGTTCGTCGCTTGAGCTGGGGCAAAGTCTAAGAATGTTCAGTTGAATTGTAATGAGTTGGTCAAGCAAGATGTCCCATTGTCTTCCATTGGACTGTATATATAACGTGCGCCAATAACCTATAGCTGGGTTCACACCTACCTACATATTATATACCCACCACCCAGCGATTATGTGCTATCAATATCAGTAGGTAGGTACCTACTTATTAAGTGTGGATTAGATCAAATAAATGACCTCATATAAGTTAGACTAGTATATTCTTTACCAGAAAATACTTTGTATGAAATGAAATTTCGAGAAAGATCACCATGCGTAGGTACATATGTGTATCCTTACATTTTAGAGTCAGCTATCTTAGTACTGTAGTATTTAGTCCACTGAATGAACCGCTGACACTGTTCGCCCCGAAGCTAAATCTTTATTACGAAACGAGTTGGATAATTTCGTGCGCGCATTGTTAGCCGCATAGCTGCGCTGCAGGTCCAATAATAATCGATGATGCCGGACATTTCCCAACAATGATCCGTAGCAATCGCACAGCTAAGCGGTTTTGGCAGATATCTGGGCCAGTGGTTGGGTGCATTGACGCGACCTTCCGACGCATGCTGTTCTAGATCGGGCTTTACCTGATAATCTAACACTAACAGTCGGTCACTTCTGACGTAGCCAATTGGCTAAGAGACCTTCCATTGAATTTGTAGTAGCCAGGTCTTTGCCATATGCATTAAAAAAAACAGTCGGACAGATCTTGCCCCATTGTTCTGAAATCTCCCTCAGCGAGCAGTGGTTGGTCGTTGCAGGTGCTCGCGCCCGCATTTCCACGCTTCGGCGGTTCCGGCGACCGTTAAATCGACCCAACACGCGGACACTGCGTATCCTGAGCAGAATCTAATTAGTTATTTCAATCTCGATTGATTGTAGCAAACCAATTCTACCGCTTTTCTAAGTTTCGCCACTTTCTCTATGACGTCATAATATATACCTACCCGTTTCTTACAAGGATGCAGACCGATCTCATTATAACAGGATTCAGAATGCCCATCATTCTTTTCGTGTCTGGACGCGTAGCTGAAATAAGCGGTCTAGCTTTCGAATTTCGAAATAACCAAACCAAAATGATTTCTTTACATTTTTTCTAGACTTTTCAGCTGGTTCTCTTACATATTGAGTTGAGATATCTCAATCATACCTAAATAGTGGTAAAAATCATAGTAAAAAGATCTTGTATAAGAAGCCTTAGTCATTTTCAGTCCATGTAATTTTTCTGTAACGAAATGTTACATTGTTAGTTCAACTTCTAGCTACAAACAATGGTACAACCAAGAATGATGCGATGTCTACCTCTTTCTTCGTAATTAGATTTCTTTAGTAATAATGAGCTAATTTTTAAACCGGCTCACTTTTTTACGATTGATCTGATTTTATTTCAGAAAAATAATTACATACCTATATATTCCGAGCTTCAAGTCATTTTTCATCCATGATTTAAGTTTAAGTAATAGATTCAAGTAGATGCAGAAAGCAAAGATCAAGATAGCGTAGTGCAGAAATGACAGGACGTGCGGTGACGTCACGCAGATTATAAGTTACAAAGCTAACAGAAGAGACAATAATGTTTGTTCCGCGCACATCATCACTTTTATTGTTCCAGTTAGCCAACGAACTAACAACTAATCACGTCACTCCATTTCACTTATCAGACTTTCGGGTGTGACGCGTCGGCTTTATTTCCTCAGAATCAGTCTGAGCAAACATCTGATAGATAGGGCCGGTGGGCGATGCTGCTGTGAGTCAGACTCTGCCGCTGTGATGGGGCGCAGGTGAACCCAAGGGAAGGTCTCTACTGTGGCAAAAATAATTCCCCAGGCAACGTTGCACACAAAATATGAGTCATGTCGTTTTATAAGTTTTAGTATCGCATTTCAGTCTTATTTTACGTGCACCAAAAAACTTACACAGACTTTTTTTTATTTTGTGTGAATCTATAACAAATCACTCATTTTGCATTGGTTATACCTCCTTAACTTTTACCCTTGCACGTTTCTACAGATTGGACCTCGACTCTCGAGACGAGTCCAATAATAACCAAGCTATTGAGACTTGCAATCGTGAATTCATATTCTTGAACAAATTCCATCGGCATGTGTGGAGACTTCTTGTTAAATAGGCTATAGGTAAACCTAAATAATGAATACCTATGTTCCACTAAGTAGTAACGGTGGCAAAGTTGTAAATTTCTATACTCTCTGGTTGTTGAGGAGTCGTATATCAAATCACATTATGATTATTTTTTTACAATCTCCTATCCATGATGACAATATACCTACAATACAGCAATAATTAAGGCCTGACAGAATTGATTGCGTATTGGTTACTTTACTTTTCGCAAAACGAAACGACTTCAACTTCCAGGCGAGTAATAGACACCTCACATCTTATCATGTTCTTAAAACGGTAATAAAAAGGTCGAAGTTCAAAATGCTTGATCTACCTTGGCACTGGAATATCATAATAATCCAATGATTTAGCGATAAATCCAGTAGAAGATATCCGTCACGTTCGGGATTCTTATACAGCAAACTATATAGAAATAAGTTATTTCTTATTCGCACCATCCGAAAATATCCGCAGTGCATTTGTCTGTCCTTTCTTCTCCTACAAACTTACCATGCACTATAATACAATATGACACAGAACATAAGTGCATGCATAGATATAGCTATATATATATATATATTTAGGTTGAGAGCTTTATAGGTACGCGAATAGGTATATAGGCACCTAAATGGATATCCTAAATGTAGCCTCTTGTAGATGAAATGAAACCTTACGGATTTGTCTCGTATGTCCGCGATCCTCCCTTGTATGGCTTTTCACCGGAACGAATCTACGTCCGTATAGTTAGGTACCTACCTGTCTGTTAACCTATGTATGTACTTACTTACCTCTATTACCTCCAGCCTGTCCTCTGTCTATACAGTGTATACTGTATAGTCTGCCAACCCGTATAATAATATCTACTTATTTGTTTATGCTCATATAGGTTCTAGAAATATAACATTTTAAAATTTGCGGAAAAAACTAAATGCCTATAAATTATTTTTTTCATCTCAATGTGCTTCAAAACATTAACTGTAATCCGGGATGCCCCCCCGGCCGGATTTATCTGACAGACCCACACGTCATCGGCTACAGATAGGCTTATTATTGGACAGGTATTTATTTGTTTGACGAGACTCGCGATATTTTAGACATCGATCAGTATATTATTATGATCTATCTCTGCGTGTGTTGGTGTAAGTATTAGGTATATGTATTAAAGATAACACACATCCCACATACATACACGTAGCCTCTCGTCCGCGTTGGCTCTACCGGTAGAGTAGGTACTTATTTGACACATTTAATTTGTTACACGAGCATCTTATCTATCCTATCCTACGAGAGAACAAAATGATCTAAGTACCTACCTACCTACTTGCTGAAACGTCTGTAGATCACACCTTGAATACTATTGGAGACGTCTTCGTATATTCAAGGTGTCATCCCACATCAAATCTATCTTCCCTTTAAGAAAAAATAACAACAAACTAATGACTCTAACAATTCATTACTAATGTTCGATTTTCAAATGGAACAAACACTACGGGCTTACGACCGTCTTCTACTGTTATTTCGAAGGCTGGCTTAGTGTGATCACTTTACGTTAACAACGTTCGCCATTAGGTGGTAATGTTTGTCTCCGAAACTCCTAATCATGAGAATTCTCAACATGTCGAAAAATCTCAGGTATGCAACAAGTATAGAAATTTAAAAATAAAATGAAAAATAGAGATAAAAGTTGGAAATTGTTGAGAACAAGAGAGCAACCAAATTTAAAGACTGCGACTGCTGTCATGTATTTGGCGCCAGGATATGACTATATCCATTTTTGTGAATGTCTCATATTTATTGCCTATTGGCTTTGTTGGTGCACAACGTTCTAATTATGTTTAGATTCTTGTGACCTTTTCAGGACTAGATCTTAAAGAAAAAATAACAACTAATGACTCTAACAATTCATTACTAATGTTCGATTTTCAAATGGAACAAACCACTACGGGCTTACTACCGTCTTCTACTGTTATTTCGAAGGCTGGCTTAGTGTGATCACTTTACGTTAACAATCTTCCCTTTATCTTATCCCGTTATCTTCCCTTTTATCAAATGTAATTTTCGTCTCTAAATTTCATGACCTAAGGATTCAGTACCTGCACTTTTGTCAGCAACTCTCTGTCAATGATAGCCCTTTTCAATACAGTGTTAATTTACCGTTTTAGCCAAACAATTATTATTGTTGACTGTTCAGAACCTGTACAGAGCATCCAGCATATCGTGGAGACTTGCCCACTGTCACTGATAGCATTCTCTGGCACATACAATGAAATGCACAATGCCTTATTGCAATAAGATTTGATGACTTGGATGTTGCTCATCTTCAATGTGTCTCCTGGATGTGGCAGCGAAATCTCATTACATTTTTATGTTTTGGAAAAATTAACTATTTTTTAACTGTTTTTTATTTATATATTTATTTCTTTGGTTACCGGTTTCGGCTACCAGCCATCATCAGACCAAACTTAAAACTAATGTGCACAGATACAAAATATTGTGACTTACAAATTTTAGGTATTGTGATGGAGGGGGGTGTTAGGGGTGGGCGTGGAAGGAGATAGGGTAGGGAAGAGAGATAATAGCGGAGATTTATACGGGTTCATTTCTTTGTTTATTAGATTATTAGGGATATAATATAAGATGATGGCTGGTAGCCGAAACCGGTAACCAAAGAAATAAATAGGTATATAAATAAAAAACAGTTAAAAAATAGTTAATTTTTCCAAAACATAAAAATGTTAGGAAACTGTTTTATAGTAAGCCCAAAAAATATAGAAAAAATAGTGAAATCTCATTACTTTTATTCGTTGTCTTCTGGCGAAACTATGCATCCCTTGGTGGCTGATGCCAAACGATAATAATTATAAGGTAGATATTATGGTTCTGTTGCCCATATTTTTATATTTGTTGACCATAAAACAGGGTGCAATATAAGATACCTATCCACTACAATCCTATACCTACGATTACAAAAGTACAGTTTGAAGACGCTATCGTGTTTTATGTGTGTGTGTGTGTGAGGCACACCTTGGCTGGCAGTTAATCATCTTCCGGGAAAAATTAAATTCAAGGCGTTCGCCACTAGATAAAGTCCTCACTAATGGACTATACCTATACTTATGCCTATATTTACTAGATTATTACATACATAAATATTTCTACCTATTTGTTTTGGAAGAAATTCCAAAATATGCAATGTCAATAATATTGTTATTCTTAATACACGGTGGCGGTTTCAACTACTTAAATCTAATTGAGTCTCTTCCAAGCGAAGGGTTTATAATTATTTTAGTTTAGAGCAGTCTTTGATTTTAATAAAAAACACTGTAAAATAGATTTCTATCCAAATCAAAGCTAAGACCATAGTATGAAAGTTTTATGGGTACCTATAGGTGCAGGTAAATACTTGAGTTATTGTATAGGCACTACGTACTATGTAGAAGCGGCATTCCGATCAAAAAGCCAAAAAAATATTCCCTATAGAATTATGTACCTACATTAATGAATGTATTTTTTAATTAATTTTTTCTTAGATAATAACTGAACGAAATGCAACGTATGCCCTCCTTCTTAAAGCAAGAAATGCTTGTGTAAAAAGAGGGGGAAATTTTATTCGAACTGCACTTGTGTCTTTCTATCTCGTTATTGTTTTAAAAAATATTACATATGACAAGCGGGATATCAAATAAAATACTTTATATTATTTCTATTTTCAAGATATTTTCTGTGAGGGTATCTAAATGAAAAAACATGGATATTTGTAAATGCTAACACTTTTTATCGACACGGACCGTTGCGTTACTTACTAACATAAATCATAATTTAGGCGAATAAACAGCTTCCTTTTCATAGACGCATTTTTTATGAGGATGAGATACCACTTCTAGCGCCTCTATCTTAATACAATGCAATCTATCGTATATACAATGCAATGGTATAAATAGCCAATACATAAAACCTTTATGTAGATATTAAGTACTTATCTATATATGCGCCTATAGTGGTCCAGATGAGTGAGCTCATCTCTTATTGATTGTGATCTCTAAAGATTCTGGAGTGCTCAATCGTCATTATTTGGATTATGCAATTCTCGACAATTTGTTTATCAGTGATTAAGCACTCTATATTAGGTAGGCAGGTAGAATAGATGCGTGCATGTCTACGTGAGGTGTGAGAGTCTGATGTGAGTAAGTATTATCTGATCGGAGTATGTTTGTAAACAGCGCAGTGGCGCACTTCTCTAAGCCTATAATACCATTATTTTTTTATCAATTGCAACGCATACGATTCTTATTATTTTTTTTTATTTGGGCAAGCACCCAAAACAAGGGTTAAACAGCCCACCAAAAAGTAATATGCAGCACATGCAATTCAAAATGTAAACATATTATATGATTCTTCTGTCCAATTAATTTTCATGTAACAAATAAGGTAGGTATCTTTAATTGATTTTTCAAAACCATAACAACTATTTCGCGATGTACCTACCTATATCCAAGCAGCGAAAGAAGTGGACTTGGATAGAAAAAGTGGGGGTCCGTTATATTTCTTCCTACCCCGTGCGGGACGCGATGTGAAACGAACATCGATGAGCTGGTAAAGGATAGATGCCTACCTGAATAAATGTGGTCATGAAAAATTTGAGTTTTTCGAATTCTGCCGAAAAGAATGTTTTTATTTTAATAACTGAAAATCCGTCCGACCGTCTCGATGTGACTGGATGAAAATTGAATGACATGATAAAAATATGCAAGAGACCTGGTGGCTATTGATTGGCTCTGGTATAGGTAGAGTAAAAAGGTGTTACATTTTTCTCGTGCATTTCGCAATGCTCCCATTCAATAATAATAATAAATTATTGATAAAAAGTCATCAATGATTGAATATTCGCACAGATAAGACCATTCGCTCACCGCGTCATCAACACTGATGCTTGCTTGTGAAAACAAAACAAAACAAAAAGACAGTGGGTAATGCAGGTAATGTTCTTTCCATGTTCTTGATGGGTCTGCATGGCCTGCCTACCTACGTTAAAGATGTAATACCCACATGTTTGCACGCTAAGTTATCTACTTATGTCTGCAAGGTGTAAGTACATATTGTAATGTCTGCTTGGGAAGAGTAAAGGATATGGGTATTAGTATTAGGTATATAAGTGTATTCTAATCTAGGTACCTATACCAGGATATTAATTTAACTAGGGGGCTACGTTGTAGCTACAGACAACAGCTATATTTAATGTCCAATATCAAGCGCTTTAAACAAACCGTATTAATTTGATAGTCTATAGATACCTACTCATATAATAGTCGTTACACTCGACTTTCCTATCGACTTATTCATTGTTAGATCTCCGGTGATGTTAAGCATAGTACCTATGCGATTTTCAAGGCAAATCAAGGTTTTTTTTTACTGTGAATAATATCGAAAGATTGATTTGAAAAGAATTCATAAATATTCAAAGGAACATAAAAATACATACCTGTTTATGAAAGGTTTTATGCTATCCTGAATTAGGTATTGTTTTACAATCTAGTTGTCACTTTTTTCAGTATCGGCAATATTTATCACTCAAAATTTACTATCAGAAGATGGTTTGCTGTCTTAGGTTTCAACCGCATGATAATCTTGTAACATATATACATACATACATTCTCTCTTTAAGGCTCCCCGCACACCGCAAGCCAATCTGGAGGAGACAAATCCGCAGCATACCCGACCTGCACGAAACCAACCCTCTAGCCTGATCGAAGCAATCAAATCCAAAAGCCGGCTCCACACAAATCAAGCTCGCCGCAGATCCCCCCAAAACCAACCCGCAATGCGGGGGGCCTGAACCCCACTTAGGGGCATAGGGAGGCATCAAGAGCTCTCTATTGCGCTCGAAGGCGACTGAGGCCTAATGGTGCCTTTTCTAACCGGTTGAGGTTTAAAGACGTGAGGTGGTCAACCTCACGGTCCCGATCTGATTTTTCGATTTCCTGCCTCTTACAGGATGCTCGAACATATATACAGTGATTCATAAATGTTTTATTTATTTTTATGTAAGGTATCTAGATATTATATTTTCAGATGCCTGTTCGAAACGAGGTGGCCTTAATGCCTATCAAGTACCTACCTCAAATCCGGGGGTATTAATGTACTACATATGTATGCATTGTATATATGTCTAAGGTTATCAAAATCTACTCAACAGCCAACTATTTCTCACTCTATCCTCTTATTGGTAGCTGGTGATATTTATAGAAGTTTTGTAAATATAGGCTCAGTATTTGCATGATCCTTGAGGTAGCCCACCAATGTATGGACGGACTTGCCATTTGTGGTAAGCGAGCAGACTGTAGAGTGTAGGTGCCTATACTTACCTACTACAATATTAAATACCAGTACGATTATACTTATGCGTGGCAGATTCAAATGCCCATTCCGAGAATATTCACTTTATCGATAAGCAAATACATACATCATATACAACACGAGTAGATAGGTACGCAGATCGAAGGTAATCAATTTCATTTCGCGATTTCTTTGTACACACGGGGCCATATCTCTCGCAACCGAACGTTAATCAAACAACGCGGACAAATTCCAAATTCTGAGAAATTTCTGAATGTGAGCAACCTCTACACGTGCATGCCTATGTGTGTGTGTAGGTATAGTCCAATCAACCGTGGAGAAAATGATAAGTATCTTATAATATCACATCATGTGTTACCAACCTATCTATCTACTGAGCCACTCGTTGTTAAATGGATCAAAAAGAATTTCGAAATTCAAGTAGATGAAACTCGTGAATAATCATAAAGAAATGCATCATCGTAGGTAGGTATAGATACATGGAGATACTTTTGCGAATTTATATCGGCACACGAACCTAGTTTGAAATAAAAGTTTACCAGCTCAAGGCTCGCTTGTCTCGAACATCTCTAAAGAGCGTGGAGGCCTCTTGAGTCTTGGTGGCGCATTGCGACCGACCTATATTTACCTAGGTACCTATAGTGTCAACCTCTTTACCCACACGATGCGCGCCTCGAGCAAACCTCAACTCTTATACCTACGCGGATATTTTCATCTCGAGGCTAGAGGTCCCCCAACTGATACACGCCCACATCTAACGGGACATTTTCCATGACATCTCTCGAAATAAGACTAGAGGGGTCGGTCGCTTAGTTTTCTCCATGTCTATTAGGAATGCTGCGGCATTAAAACAGTGAGCGCTATCAGGGAGCCAGAGCAGTCGAAAGGGTGCACACCCCAACGGCGAGGGGCGGCCCATATCCCGTATCGATCCATTCGAAACCTCCCGTCGTCGTGGAAACGGGTGCGATGCGCCTCCTCTTCGCTCTCCCCGCGCCGCACTCGCCGCGCTGACAATTTTTCACGAGGGGTGAAAAACTCTCGTTATCTTCTGCTCTCCTGATAACGAATATTTTTACTTTGGGAAAGTTCTACCATAGAATGCGGAAAGTGTGGCGTTCCCGGTACTTAGCAAATAATTAATCTCCCTCTGACCCGCTCCACCCTCTCCCATTCATGTTCTCCTGATAAGCGTGTTTCTTTAATTTAAGAAAGCTTTACTTTCTGTCTTTTCCGCGCAATGTCTGTGTGTACTGAGAAATAGAACTCCTAACATCTATTCCCTTTTCTGCTCTTCTAATACATCTTTCTTAGTTTTTCTCAAAATTTTCTCATTTCTTCCCTGTGGAAATAAATTTATCGTTTTCTTCCTCTGAAAATAACTGGTTTTTGTGCAAGAAAACGAAGAAATTATTTTAAACGAATGTTTTTTTTTCATCGAGGATGAGCTTGAGAAAAGAAATTATAAAATCTAAACCACCACCCACTTATGCTTTCCTGATACAATCTTATGGAAATTCGAACTTCTTCCTCGTTTCCTATGTACCTTCTCCAACAACAATGATAAAACAAAATTCGAAGACCCGGGTGCTTTAGACGCGTTGCAAGCTGTACCTACTCTCCTGGGTATTCTGATCTCCTGGTAAAATTTCAGCTTTAAAAATCGTTTCTCCATTTTGTTATTTCGCTTGAGCTTCGAAAGCGGAATGAGCTCGAAATGTCTCTCGTAGGTTTTCCAAGACAATCTCGTAGGTATACTAAGTACATAGTATAGATATCCGATTTATTTTACCCATCCCTTCCCGTCTTTAAAAGAGCTAAGTATCTGCTTATTTAGCAGGAACGCCGGGTTTTCACTCATCCTGGCATAGTTTCTCTGCTTCTTGCAACATTCCGTTTCTCACACAGTCTTCCCTATTTCTTTTACTTATTTTATACATTTTAACTAATCAGTTGCATTTATGATTTGTTTCAGGTATGTGATTTAACAATTGAAGTAACTATACATAAACAAAGAAGTACCTATATGCTTATAGTAGGTAACCTATGGTAAGTTATATCATTTCAAAATTTAGGACTTAGGAATGGGTTTTTGTCTTCTGTGCGCCACAGGCACATTCGGCTGTAGGTATCTCAAAATTATCGTAAAAAAAATTAAACATAATAGGTTGGTACCTACCTACATTAGTAGTTATTTACGTATTCCAGTTGGTAGGTAGGTTTGAATAGCTACTCATACCTACTAGTCATAAAGAGTCAGGAATATAGAGAGCTGGTAGGTACTTGCTTGAAGTCAATATCTGAACCTCCGTGCTGAAAGAAGATTAGATGCCTGTCTGAAGATTAGTGGTAATATAAAGCTTGGGAGGAAGGCACTCGAGGGTGGCAGCACCCCACAGGTCGCCGCGCACCGGCACCACGGCGGCGGGGGAGCTGGGGGGGGGCAGAACAGGAAAAGTGAGAAGAGAAATAAGATTACCACCGGCGCGGGGGAGAAACAGAGACGTGGGCAGCGTGATCCCTTCTGCTAGAGAGAGAGGAACAATATACCTAGGTAGGTACGTGATCGGCTACCTAATAACGAGGCAAATCCTCTTTTCTCCGAAACGGCGGGGAGAACGGGGGCTGGTAGAGGCGGATGCGGGGGCGGTTGGCGCCATCTTGTATTCTCAGTAGGTTGATACCTACACTGTGCTATTTATAGGTATATGTATAATCATCATACACCCACACTGGAATAGTAAAAAAGAAAACCATCGAGTAAAATGGAAAAATGAAAAATAGGAGACATCAGGGTCCATCTTTACCTATTCACTTCTTCTCAGCCTATAAGTACCCGTGCACTCCTGGACAAAGGCCTCCTCCATCTCTTCTTGGGCTCTCTGGACCCAGTTGATTCCAACGTGTTCCACGAGGTTAGTCAAGGAGACTAAAATTCACCATTGAGTAAGGGATTTGAAGGATTAAAGTATACCCAATACGTACCTATTATAGAGACACGGTCCGGTTATTTGGTTGCACGCATGCATCTACACACATGATTAGGTGTTTACGCACTATGGTGTTCTCAATTGTGTAATGTGACATAATGTAGGTAGAGTGACCACTTATCGAAAGATCGCCTGATTAAATCTATGTAGTCGATCAAAAAAGCCAGATATTATTGGTTGACTCGTTCTTATGTATATTTTCCTTCTGCTTAAACCGTGTTGGAAACAACGTGTGAACAAAGTGACTGCCCAAACCTATAGGCTCATGCCTACCTTGGTAAACTACTGCTGCAGAAGAAGTACTTACCAACTGACCATTATGAATCTCAAAGTGCCAGACATATCGTCTTCACTTCCTCATTCTCTTACTAAATATTGTTTATTTTTAATTCGGTGATCAGATTCATCCTATGGATGTAAATGAGTTAAAAACGTAGGTATGAGCGAAATGACTTCTCTAATTCTGACTTATAGTTTTATATAAGTATTGGGTACCTACCTGTGTCCAGTGTGCGCGGCGCGGTGTTGTTTTATTCAGTCATTTATTCTAGTATTAATAATTATTATTGTCCGCTGTGTGCCTGTATTTATGTTTGGGTACCTATATGGAACTGTCGTGCCTACCTATAATAGTTATATTATTTTGAACCTGCGCAAAAATACTCAATGTATTGCACCTATTTTGTCGACACACCCCGCTCAGATTGTTGTATTGAATGTTTTTTGTTTTTGATATTGTGTTTGTCTCTCATTGCTCAGCGCAAAGGGCTTGTGCCTGTTATGCTGAGTAATGATTTTTTGATTGTATAAAAATAAAATAAAATAAAATAAGTATATATAATTTAATTTTAATGAACTTATTATGATAAATTTCAAAACTTTTCAAAAGGCTATAGTTTCTTAATTTTCAAATATTTTTTATACACCTTGTAGGTACATACCTATATTGTGCAATTTTATGTGAATGGGCTGTGCCCGCAGGTAGGTATATGATTAAATAAACAAATTATAGTTATAGGTTGGTATAAGAAATGGCAATTCTACGTCGTTAGGTAGGTGCGACTAGGTATATAAATTACATTTTTGGATCGAAAAATATGCATGATGGATGGCTATCTCATCCAAATTATTCTTCAGAATCATCCTTGCACATAACATATGACATAGGTATTACACCTTCCTACGATCTTACCTAAGTGCACACAAATATATAGGTAGGTAGGTAGGTACTTAAGTGAAAATTTACATTTTTATGTGATTGTGATAATATGTCAAATTTTTCATAATAAAATTGTGTGTACCTATACCTGGCACATTACACAATAATATGATTGTTACTACTTAAGCATTTCCAATGTAAATCGGTAAGTAGCTACTAAGCTTTATAGGTAGGTACCTACCTACCTGAAATGCAAAAGCATGCGGTCAAACCTGGAAGCTGGTTTCGCGCTTCAAACGAGTAGATCGAGACTTGCGCCGCGCGCGCATGTCGTATATTATTATGTAGGTACAGTCTGATGCACCGCATTACATACATACGTACATACCTACGTCATCTATGGGTTGTTGCACCTCACACCACCCGGAGATCCGCGCAAGATACCTAATCAGCTAAATGTGTGTGTATGATCGATCGATAGCGGACGGCCAATAATAAATAGATGAGCGATCTGGAAACACTCTCACTTTTCGCAATGATGGTGTTGTAACACGACCAGACATGAGATGTCTGCCTGCCCGTCAGCTCGCAGTCAAGCGATTCAAAGTACCTACCTACCTTCCATAGGTGAAAAAAAATGTTAAGGCTAAATTCCTCAGTATAAAAAAAAGTCTTAAACATTTGATAATGGAGACGGTAGTCTCCGAAAACCGGTTCATGTTTGAACAATAAATTTTGTGATAGAACTATATAAGACTTTTTCATTTTTATATTGAAATGGACTATCACCATCACCAAGCACCTTCTGTCCAAAACATCGAAGATCCTAAATTCCTCAGGCTTCTTTTTAACCGATTTTACCTAACACTCCCACAGTAGTCACTGGTTTGGTTAAAAATGACAACACTTAGGTGGACACTGGACACCTGCTATAATGCCAAGTCGCAATCTTCAAGCATAATTGTCCAAAATCTATGAAAGATGAGAAAGAGGTTAGTGCGCAAATCAATGTAGCATTCCTCATTTATTTTACGTCAATTTCTCCACAAACTGTTCCATTCTTCGATGATATCCGTATTCACTGTGTTCCCTGTCTTCATTTTTCCTTTACGACACACGCCAGGTGTCTTGGGGTTTGATTTCAGCGCATATCTATTATGTCGTTGACGTAGATCACCCATGATCGGCGCATGATTATCGATCGATGATAATGACAATGATACCGGCACACGAGACTAATTGCATATGTCGGGAGATCATGTGTCCACCGTCCGTCGTGGTGATCGGAGAGGCGCGATCGATCGATTCGCCCGCCGTCGAATTCCTCCATTCTTGCACATCGGCGTGCATACATGCGCATAAAATACGGCCATTTACTTACACCAGATATGTTCACATCATATAGATATGACTCCACACTGAGTCAAAACAAAGAGCTCAGCGATCACGGGTTTTAGGTATGGGGAAGAACGCCTGAATTCTAGGGTTTTTCCTCTGACTCGCAAGAAAAAGCCTTTCTTTCAGCCTAATTTATTTTCTTTGTTATTCTAAACAAACAATATAAACCATCTTAAATTATTAACTTTCATCTTTTCAACAACACTTAAACTTCCATAGGTACCTACCACATTTTTATTTTATTTATTTCATTCATACTTTACTGTAGGTACATTGGTAGAATAACACATAAAAACTTAACATAACAAAGACATCACAGAATCAACACACAGAGGGCGAGCTTACCACAACGAAGTTGTGGTTTCCAACAACTAACCCCAATATTTTCATTTCTCTCCATGTCCCACATTCAGAGTCTTTCCTAATATTCTTCATAAAGCTTCATATTCTCTACTCACTGCATTTATTCTACATACATTTTATATAGGTACTTCCTTACTTCTTATTTATAGGTACCAGAAGTAAATACCTATACAATATACATAAGAAGTAAATGTGTACTGTGTATAAAACAAAATATCTTCAATCATGTTGGTGCCTTTAAGATAGATAATACCTACTTTTTGCTTAGGTACATATCTATTTCTATACATAGAATAAGAATAAGGTATACATACCTATGTATATCTTACAAGCCTACCCATGTATCGGCGGCTGAATCTAAACTTGAAATCGGACTATCTACAGCCAGCGATAACATGCAGTGATATTTTGGGAACATTTCCGAGAAAAGCTAGACGTAGGTAGGTACCTCAGCGAGTATTCTACAAATCCTCTCCTTATATCTTGTCAACTCTTGGCTTGTTCTGTTTGCCGGGCACTCAACTGGGGCCCGGCCCTTATCTCTCACCAGCTACACATACCTACATGTCGTTACTATACTTATACTATACCTACCTATTTGAATAATGATCATTCAGATTATTGGAAATTATGTAAGTGTACCTCGTGCTTTAGTCAGTTTTGCAATGAACCAACATCGAGTGGAGTAATAATCTGCGATATTTAAGCCCACAGTACCGGTTACGGGTAGGTATACTCTTCGAATATGTAAAAGATATACAGGCTTACGCCCGCCCTCTACTGGTGTTTCGGACGCTGGCTCAGTATGATCACTATACTTAAAAAACGTTCGCCACTTATAGGATATCAAATTTGTTGAAATCCCCGAAATGTCAGATCATGGGAAAATTTCATACATCACCAGCCGTCTCAAGCAGACGCCAGCCACTGAACTTTTACCGACCCGACGATACCTTCGTAATACGTGTAGGTACATAAGCACCATTGTAATAGTCTTCTTCATTCTGACGGATGCTGACTGCCAACTATCCCTCCAGCGCTTAAATGGTCGTCCTGATGGAAGTCTGCTTCCTTGTGGCATATTGTCTTTGGCGATTTTTGCGGCTCTTGTGTCTTCAATTTTTTTCCAAAACCGTCTCCTTTGAGTATTGTAAGGTAGATAGTTACAAGTTGAAAGATTAATATGTAAAAAGCCTTTCATAAAACAGGAGTATTTTTTTTATTCTGCGTTAGGTCGAAGTTCGACGGGCGGGTCAGCTAGTTATATAGAATACCTATGTTGCATAGTGGTGAGATCGTTTTAGTTACCAAATTTTACTATATTATAGCACCTGATTTTTAGCCGTTGACAACAATCCGATCTGCGTGTAGAAGTATAGGTAGGTATGTGTGTAGCAGGTCGTTGCACACCTCAGTGCGGACATGAGCCCATGCATCAGCCGCACTCTCCGCTCGTTTTTACTTTCTATGGAATTCTAATTGAATCTGATTAGTGCGTGGGCATCATATTATGATATTATACCCTATTTAGCATAAGTGAAATATTATTGTTTATGATCGCACGGCGTTGTGCGTTGGTCATCTCGCACCAACCATCATGCATCAGGTAGAGTGATGGTCAGCGCCCGCGGCTACTGGTATGCGTCCAAATATTTTGTCAACGCTGTCACCATGCACTAAGTGGCTGGTACTGATGTATGTTGTGACATACCCTAATGGGAGAAACTCTCTCTATCTCCTGCCCAAAATATGTCGATTGGTCATCTCTTTCTTAATGATCTTCCGAATTATAGATACCTACTAGTCTTTCGTCTTTCTAGCGATACTTATTTTATCTTTATTCATTCTCTACTGTAAGTATATTGAAAGTATAATAAACAACACACAAAATTTAACATAATAAAGACATCACAGAATCAACATACAGAGGACGAAACTCTCTGACAACTAGATAGCCCCAATGCACTGATACTCTGCATGGTTAGCACATAATATGTTAGTTTTCATCTTGAATTATCTTACAGAACCAACAATTTGATGCTGTCATTTAATTAGTTAGTGCTCAATTTGAAGTGGTCTAGCGGCTACTACGCCGGCCGTTGTGCTCTTTCGTCATGGGTTCGATCCCAGGTGCCGACCATTTTCCTCTTTCACAACACAAGCTTACTATGTGAAAGAGTCAAAGAACTTATTTGTGTTCACTTTGAGATTTTAAAAAATTAAAAATAAAATCCCTAAATTGTCAATGGTGAATGTTATTAACTTATGATGATCACATTAAACCAGCCTTCGAAACAACACTAGAAGACGGTACGTAGTTGTTCAAATTTGTAAAAAAAAACACCTCTTAACACTAAATTGATTTAATGATATACATAGCATCAAACTTTTGGTTAGCCTGTGATATGTCAAGATCTACGTACCTAGTCCTGAAATATGACATAAGAATCCAAAAACATTTGGAATGTCTTTTGAGTTTTGATTAGGTACACTTCTTCAGGTCTTAGCTCGTTGTTATTTGCTCCAAATTTATTCCCTTTGAAGGTATGTAGTCCCTCTATTACTGATGGTTTTCATCATTTCAATTTCCTCTGGCATCATCGCTGCTAGTTTTCCTTGTCTTTTTCTTTTCAGTTTAAAGTAAGTATACTGAAAGCATAAAGATTATTTGCTTAACTATCTATTTTTAGGTATAACAAAATCTATATAGATTTGATAGTTGTGTAGGTATAAACTAATCTATTGCTGTGCTGAATTCGAGTTTAAATGTAACTTTTCAATGTTGCCTACCCAAATTCAATAGGTGCAGTGTTTTTGCGATGATGTCATTGATGTTTAGAGTCTTTTAACACATCGATCCATGCATGTATCTAACTATTAAGGTGGGTAGGTACTATAACTATATGCAGATACAGAGATATATATCTGTGTAATAATACCTACGTTTATCTGCTGAGTGATTTAGTAAACATTCTTAATAGGGACGAGTATCTCGGGAGAATCGACAGGTAACACATACACTCACAGTTTTGATAATATAGTCGTATTGCTAAACACAACCATGGAAGATAACACACAACAGTTGAAACCGACTACAAACCTAGGAAATCGCTTAGCTATTTCGTTATCTGAAACTTGTTTATGGATCATAATAATTTACTACGGTGGATCTTCCTTTACGCCTGAATAACTTCACAAATATATGAGCACACACGTAGATACCTACATGATGCTACATGTAACACCTCAAAGGTGCTATTGCTGGTGGATGATCTGCCGGAGTGTCGAAAGCCTCCTATAGCTACATGCTCGGTTTTTTTTTTCGAAATATCCACTGGTCAGTCAGTACTCAGTAGCCACTCTCATGGGGAGCGACGCAATGTTATACCTACTGTTGTGTTACCTATAATATACTAAACATGTCGAAGATTATAGATAGACACTCGCATTGCACTGTCTGTGTTTAAAGCTAAGAGGTAGGTAGGTACCTGCAATACTTATCAGCGTTCGTAATCGTTTAAGTCGAGGCGTTTGGTACTATTTTTGTCATTCTAAATCTTGGTGAAAGGTTTATATGCTCTTTTAACAGTATAAATTATTTAAAGCTGATTGATTAATGATTAAGTGGTTGGTAGATAGCGGTTTGCAGACTAACGACGCCGGCTTTCGTACTGTTTCGGTGCGATCATCTTTCTCTTTCACGACTCAAACTTTAAGTAGCTTACTGTGAAATAGTCAAAGAGTAAAGTATAGCAACACTGTAATCTTATAGATATCCATCTATATGGTAATTTCCAATTGATGTGGTCGTCAGATTCTTTCCATCGCTTTATCGACTACCTAAATCCTACCTAAGTCCTGAATTTTTGTTTTCTTTTTATTATAATTTTTATTATGTGAACATTGTATTGAAAATGTGAGAAATATATATTTTTTCTATTTCTATTTCTTTTTCAACTTTATCTTATATATGGCTACCAAGAACATTTATCTACACCTTGATGTGTTGGGCCTAAATGGGGACAAAAAGAGAGTGTATATCTATATATAAAGGATAAGGAGAAATTTAGTACCTATGTGAAAATAAGTGCTAAAATTATTGACAAGTAGGGGAGACCGAGGTAAGTTGAAACAAATGTGAGTTGAAACAATGTTCATATCTCATCAAAATGGTTTGACAACGCAGCAGTTTTGATTCACCGACAACGTGATATCAAATTCCTCAGTATGTGTGCATGGATCCAGTTCGGCGAGTGGTTTTGCTGTTATAACGTTCATCCGTAAAAATGTACTAAAAGTAAGTTTTCTTTGTTTTTTTTTAATCATGAATTATGATACCTAATATTTGTTATTTTTTTATTTTTAAAATGATTTTTAATAAGTTGATTATCGAACTTTTACAGCATAGCTTTAGTTTCTTATAAAACAATTACTTTCAATATTATTTTGATGTTAAACCGCATGAAGTTGGTATTTTTCTTACCGAGGTGGGTTGAAACGCTTTGTTTCAACTCACCTCGGTAACAATCATGATATTATTTAATCATAAAATCAATTATATTTTTGTTTCAGAATGTCAAATAAATATATTCGGAAAACAAATAGGAGGTGAAGCCGCATTAGAAATATATGAATTAGCAGCAGAAGTGGTAAACCTAAGGAATAATAACCTACGAGATGCGGCAAAATCTGGGCAAAATCTTATAATTTCAATAACACATCACTCTACCGCTTTATAAAGAAACTAAAAGCTCATCCAGAGTAAAACTAGCTAAACGACAGATTTTTAATAAAAAGTGAGAGTAAAAAAAGAAAATAAGGGAGTTAAACTGCCAAAATGCAGTAAAAGCAAGGATGATGATGAAGAGGAAGATGGCTGCTATTGCTTAATGTGTCGTTTGCAAATAGTAGACCTAATGAAAAATGGGTGCAGTGCCTAGATAGCAAAGGTTAGGATGAAGCATGCACGGAAGGTGAACTCAATTATATTTGCCAAAATTGTCTCTCAGATTAAGTTGTTTTAAATACTGATTTTAATGTTGATTATTATGAATGTTTTTTTTAAATATATGTAGGTATATTTTTTTATTGTTTTGACCAAATTAAATGTATGTAAGTAATGAAAATACCCATTAGAATCAATGATACCTAGGGAATGTGTGTTTTTATAATAGGGAGCTACTTATAAAGTGCATTTGATTTTATTTTATTATGTTGCGAATTTTCGCAAACAAACAGTTTTTTAATAGGTACCTACATAATAACAAATACACGAATAATACAACACATAAACCAGCAAAGTTTTCCAACATTACTTTTTTTACTTGATATGCATTTTTTCCAATAATATGATGTAAGTCTTACGAGTAAGAATATGATAAAAATAATATGTATGTAATTTGATCTCAAATTCGCTCATTTACTTTTGATTAGGGGAGAGTGGGGGAATTGGGAACACTTAACTTCAAACTCTCAAAAATAATAGAAAAAGTAACAGGGGTAATCAAAGTTTATTGCGAAATAAGCTTTACTTATCTATATACTTAATAGTGTCAATTTTTTTTGAAAAAAGTAAAAATTTGATAGAAATATAAAGGAAAACAAAAAACATTGCCGTTCCTTTTTACCCGATACCCTATGGGGTAATTGAGAACACCCCACGGGGGAAATGGGAACGGTGTGGGGTAATTAGGAACAACTGAATTTAATATTTATTATAAACTATTTTTTTTTGTGCGGCACATATCACACACGTAACCTTTGCTAGTCTCACCGGCAGTACATTGTTCATGTGCCCAGAGTTTACAAATGACGCACATGATCCAATCTTCTGTCGGTGGAGATTCATATTTTTCGTTGCACGTAATGCAGAAAAACTCCTCTTCGTTTTGTATTCCTTTTAAAACATTCTTAAAATTTTTTGCTCCTTTACTCTTGACTAGAGGCTTCTATTTTGTAGTTTTAATGCCCTTTTTTTGTTTTTTTAATTGGAACTTGTTCTTTTTTAGCTTTCCTCTCATTTTGTCTTCTATGTTTTATCTCCAGTTGAATTTTTATCGGCGTGCTTGACAATATCTGTGAATGTTTTTTATTCTGTCGCTTAGAAGTGGTTGCAGTTTTCGGAATGACAGGTACATGAATAATTTCAGAAAGAGGCACAGTAGTGAATGTAGTGGGAGTATTTATGGTTTCGTTCAAATCTTTGTCATTTTCAATAATAGACGTGGCATCCTGTGTTGGTGTGTGACTTTGGCTAAAAGTGTTACCAGACTCACTCAAACTTTGCTCAGCTGTAGTTTCATTAACATCGCATTCTTGTGTCTGACTGGTGTGAGATTGATCTAATACCGTATTTTCAAAGTTGTCTTTAAATATATCAGGATCAATCGGATGAATTCCAGTCGCTCTAAATCCACTGACAGCCTTACTTATGTTGGCGATTTTGTTATACGCCTTTGTAAAAAGTTCTCCTACCTCGTATTGAGTTATTCGTTTGCCAGGATTGTTCACCATGTAGAGCTCACATTCTTTATTGTATGCCATCTTTGACATCTTCAATTGCACGGCGGAGATCATCAATTTGGTATTTTGATTCAGTCTTTCGTGTGTAATTTCGAGGCATCTAAAACAATATATTGTAACGTTAAAACTATCCATAAAAAAACAGTCTGTAAAAGTTATTAAAAACAAAGCAAGGGGTAATTGGGAACGTTCACAATTACCCCCCTGACACCGTTCCCAATTACCCGAATTAGTCAATATAAATAAAAAAGTCTGCCATCCTTAACGGTATTTTTGGTAACACTCATATCACGTGGGGTTTGAAAAGAGATAGCACGTGCATGATAAAAATGAAAAAAAAGTGCCTCTGAACTCAAAAATTTGATATTTACACTTACTATAACATGCGAAATAAATTATAACAAAAATAGCAAAAATAATGTTGAACTAACCGTGACAGCGTGCTTGCGTCCTTTCACTCCCAAAGTTGGGTGCGTACTGACGGGCGTCGGATGTGTTCTTAGTACTGGCGCTGGAGGGTGTAGAGGGAGGGGAAGTATTACTTTTCTAACTGTTCCCAATTACCCGCCGTTCTCAATTACCCCACTCTCCCCTACTTAATAATATGATCTCATTTACTTATGAGTATGTTTATTTTTCCATAAATATAACAATATTTCTATGAAAATGTTTTTTATTAAAACTAAACCAATTTTTAAAATATGCGTTTCAACTCACCTCGTGACATGTTTCAACTTACCTCGTATCTAGGTGAGTTGAAACAAATGGAACGGGTCTGGTTTTGGCAAATTATCTCCTAGAATGCTTGAATGAAATAATTTTTTGTGAGGTCATTAAAGAGTATACTAATTTGGACAACATCGTTTTAAGTTTCACTTTTGTGAGATTGTCCTGTGTTGAGATATGAGCTATAATGTAAAATTTGTTTCAACTCACCTCGGTCTCCCCTACCTACCTATAAAGAGTCAGCTGATGACTGCGCTTATAGGACGAATGAGTATCTATCTATAGGTTGATTTTTTTCATATTGACCAGACAATAAAGTAGCTTATTATAGGACAGAAACCGATCCCTATACCTAGCCATTGCGTTAAAAGAGTTGACGTTATACCTACATGTCAAATAATATGATAGATATTTACTTGGATTCTTATGGGCTGCCTGATTTTTATATACGGGTATTGTCGGTATTGGAGGTGATTGGGCAGCCTGCTGGAGTGTGAAGAGCGGTGATACTTGGCACGGACCGGCACCGAACTCTTGCACAATATAATAATACCTATGGACTTTGGATGCAGATGCCAATCGCAGTTGTGCATGGCTCACATGCACAGATACTTGGGTACCTATCTTGTAACAGTTCGGGTTTTCATATTAATCTAGTTTATCCAAATGGTAGGTACAAACAGTAGCAATGTTTCAAAAGATTCTGACAACGTTGTTCGATATATTATTGCGGTTGATGTTAAATGTTTGTTCAAAGCACTGCCTACTAGTGTACTGGTAGGCGTGATTGTATATACCTAACTAAATAGGTAGGTGCATGTTGTCTGTCTGCCCACTCGTGGTGATGGCAGGTTAGAGAGAGGTGATCTGCCTAATCGCGGCCCCCGCTGTCGAAGAAGCTCCGATACATCCGAGGAAAACCTGTTTCCTCCTCTCCAAAGCCTATAGTAACCCCTCCCATTGTGGCCGTCTTGTGTAGGTATACCTGATGCACTGTGACCAGTCATAATCTACTCATGAAATACCTATACCATCTCAGATTTGTTTAGGAATCTATACCTATAAGGAAATAGCTAGGTGTAGGTACCTATCTATTAAAACATGTAAGTACCTACGTTTATTTGTAACTAAAGCTTTCCCTACAGACGTTGTCCTGTAGTCCTTACTAGGAATAGTACCTAAGAATACCTATTGATTTCGAATTCGTAATTTATACAAAAATACGTTCAAAATAATAAGTAGGTACCTATATATTTGCCTTGGCATCGCAGCAAATCCGTCTCATACTAACTGTAATATTATATTTTATATTATTTCTTATGCATTTTCCAACTTTTCAATACCTAGATATTCTGGTATCCGGAGCGAAGAAGAATCTAATAAACTAAACACGATCAAAATCTGTAGAGCCGATCTCGAGTTATAAGTATTCGCACTAACCCGACTTTCTTTTATATTATAGATTGCATCAGGATGTCATACCTATTATTGCTGGCCGATATTACCTACTAACGATCCAATATACCTACTTACTTTAGTAAAATGACATTATTTATTCAGTTATTCATCCTCGTTGTCGCTATAGGTACTCTTGGTGGGTCTTAGCTGCCTACAATAAACACACCTCCAAATTTCTCCTTCGCTCTTAAAGGTTTTTTTTTATATAAGAATAATGAATCTGAGATCACTTTATATGAACACAAATACACTTTTTGACATTTTCACATCAGAAAGCAAAGCTTTGTGTTGTGAAAAATAAGAATGGTTTGTACCGGAGATCAAGTCTACATACATACGACCTTCGGAATGTAATTCGGCGACTGAACTGCTAGGCTACCCACTACCCAGCCACCTCTCAGCAGTTATCTGTTTTCTTAATTTTTCGGGCATTTGAAAATACCATCTTATAAAAAATACAAGGTACCTACCTATAAAATCTAAACGAGTATTTCTAAACTAGGCTTAAGCGCGTAAACACTAACGAAATAGTATTATTAGTTACCTATATCTATATATTAATCTGCCTGATGTTCTTGTTGGACTAGCTTGCGTTAAATTATTCCATGATTGACCGTATGGAGCAGATATCACCGAGATCAGATCAGTGTTGGCTGTGGTTCAAATATGTCCGCAGCGTCTTGACGACGGACTGCAGATGCTGAGCACAGCCGCCACGGCGAAGATGCGCGCCGAATGTTAATGGCGACCCCGCGGTGAGGATGTGACTGCGCCATGCATCTCCCAAACCAAGAGAGAGCTGATGCTAAGGTGTACCACAGTATCACTGCTTCCATGAATAATTATTGATTGTGTATTGCATGCTCATAAGCCCACATCGACACCATGCATACCTATAGTCCTTATTGTACTAAGTACCATAGTAAGATTACAATTTCATTGCAATGAAGTTCTGTCATCTGTCGTCCACAAAAGTGTCTTCTTAGTATGTGATTGCAACATTGATATATTCGTTCAGGGTTCGTGTTGAGCTTTTTCTCTCGTTACCGGCAATCGCATCCCACAAGGAATGATTTTTGTGCCTGAGTCCAACCTCCTCCAAAAATCCAAAAAAAAACAATACCTACAGATCAAATATAGATACCTAATAATAATGAAGAAAGAATGATTCTCTCCATCTTCTTGACAGACATTCTAGTATTTTGTGGAGACTTTTAAACTTCTAATCTGATGATGATGGCGTCAAATTTTACATTTCTTTTAAGATTTTACTATATTTTGTCTATCTTGTAGAGTTTTGTCCAAGATAGCTCGCCAGTGTCATTTTGGGCATATGGTACCCCTCGAGACTTTTTTACTCCTAATATGGAATGCGTCAAATGCGTGTTTTGTACGTTCCCTCTTGGTTCCCTACTAGCGTGTGATTGTTTCGCCGAAAGATCCCATGCTCCTTCAAGAATCGAGAGATGGAAACCGCTTTGTTTATCTGCCCTTGATTTCGTTATACGATCTTTGCCGGTTTCTATCTCCACACCCAATGACAACAACAATTTTGCATCTAAGATATTATACTTAGGTCATTAGATTATAGGATTGTTTGGAATAGTGTCATTGGCCTCGTCATTCTTTTTGGATGTAATGCCATAATATCAAAAAAATATAGGATTGTTTTTCTTTTAACATTTTTGCTTGGCATGGCTATCAATAGAAACATAATAGATACATTTTAACATTCCTTGAGGATGAAAAGTAAAGTAGACGAAAGGCTTCAGAACTCGCTGTTGAGTATGATAAATCTCTGAAAATTAATACCTACTGAAGTCATTGTATTTGTAAAATTTCTCTTATTTAACTTGTATACATCATATAGGATCGGATTCGTCTCCACTAGGTATGTGATTCTGTTCGTATAATATTTTAGTGTTTGCACGTGACATATCGTTGGTCAGCCAGATCACGTATAGATGGACGCAGAGGTATCTTGGTTAGGTACATAATAATATAGAGTTACATAGTGTGTTTTATATGCACGTGGACTAATCTCAGCTCTGCTCTCTGCCAGAGTGAAAGGTGAGCGAACAATCCTAAACTCCTTATTCCGCACACGCCAATACAGTATCAATCAGTTGTTAGGCAATACAACACCTATGTAGACAGTATAAGAGGGTGTACCTACAAGGAGTCGGAAGTTGCGCAGCACCGAGAGCAAACAGCCGTATAGCAATGTGTCACCACCAGAGATGGGTGTGATGGCTTCACTGACACCTACTCAAGATTATGTCTGCGCAGATAGGACGGCATCTCGCTCTCGTGAATATTATGTTCAATATCTAATCATAAATAAACATTAACCAGACAATGAGTGCACCTACAGATTGGAAGAAGGTACGTAATATTGAGTGAAGCGTTCGATCTTAAAGTACGCGCGATCGAGTTGAATGTACGAACAACACATTACCTCTACTCATACCTTCATGAGAGTTGAGAGTTGACAAAGAAACGAAGGACTTATAGGTGTTTTTACAAATCAACTTGTAAAATATTAATTTTCTTTTTTAACGCGGCAATCCATTCAAAGTAGAGGAATCTGTGACGTGTGAAACATCCAACAAGGTGGATTAGAATATTATTGCAAAGAAAAAAGATTATTTAATCCAAGCGTATATATTATGGTTATGAGAGATTCATTATTTGGAGAGATCGTTACCCAAAACTTTTGGAATGAATTTAAGTTAGATCCGTGACACAACCCCTTGGAGACCCTCGTCTTAAAATAGAACTGTCAATATAGTTGATTTGTTTTATTCAAATAAAACAAAGATGTATCGAAACATGAGCGATACGTGGCTGATGGAATAGTAGTTACCTAGGTAGGTGCGTTTGTGTGATGAGATTCGTAGAGGAGAAAACACCTGCGTAAAGAGAGCAGCGGCGTGTCAACAGCGTGATTAACATTTGGATCACTCGAGATCTACAATGTAGTCTCACTATGATTTGATTTAGTGTAAGCGCACTTCACCTGTATCTAGCCCTCGCGCAGAGGTTCCTCTGAAAGTGACGAGTAGAGAGATTAGCTAGAATAGATCTTTTATTGCCGTCTTATTCCACGATAGACCGGATATCTGAGTGAGTCTTCTATCTTGACTTCCCGCAACGAGAGCATTCTAAGAGATGACACCTAGTTGGAGCCGTCGTAAATGTATGTGTACAGGTAAAACAAACAGATAAATCGATCTCTAAGTTACATCATATAGAATAGTGTTGCTGGATTTTATTTTATTAGGTGTACGGATACATCAGACTGGTTTATCTACATACTCGCGTTGAGTCAACTACGTCCACAATATAGTTCCTTTTGTGTTCCCGTGAAAACAAAGAGTTTGTCTCTCAATAAAACGTTTATCTGCGGACGGATATGTGAACGATCTTCGTGTACCCGCCCGCTGCCTAATCTTTACAACAGCTATAGGCATCAATATTGTGCCAGATAATAGACGTTGTGCCTCATGCTTGGAGGTACCTATACACACGTGTGTCAGATAAGGTTTGATCTGCACACTTCTAATTGATCGACTCAATTATGTCCATATTTACTCTTTTCTGGATGATTCTGCAAACCACGCAATTGATTGAACCACCGCTTGCTTAAAACCGTATCCTAAACTTAGCACTATAAAGTGCTAAGTTTAGCCTAGTACTTACCGGTTGATCACTTCTTATGAAGTCGCAATATTTCATTCTTTGAATTTTCTTTTAGATCCATAGGTACGCCTAAAAATCAGATAGCAGAAAGGATTACACATAACACCTTAATCATCCCCTGTCTTTTACTTTTTTCTTTGACTTAAATTGAAATTTCTTACATGATCGAGAATCAATAAATTAAATACCTCGTTTGGACACCAACCCTCTGCTCTAAATCTCACTGACCCACCACACACACACACACACACCCTCACCCTCACACACACACACACACACACTCCCGTTAAGGTCCCCCACCCCACGCAAGCCAGCCCGGAGGAGACCAATCCGCGGAAAACCCGACCGCACTGACCCACCACGTGAGTATAATATCTATATTGATGGAGATCTTCAAATGACTGATTTTTAATTAGATCAGTAGAAGATATTATTATAAAGTATGGAGAAGGTGTCGCATGTCAAGCACGGCCGCCGACCCTCTCAGATTACACCACCTAAGAGTGTTCATTGATCGTTGAACAAATTGTGATGATTCAGTGGTACAGCGGTCTGCAGCCCGCACCGTGATTCTATATCGACGCCCGGGCTGTTTGCTTAGCTGCGGGACGCGTACGGGCAAACAAAAATGATGATTGTGCAAGAGGTATCGAGGTGTGTTTGATCGAGTCTGGTGGGTACTATGTAGCACCTCAACCTGTATACTCGTCTGCCGCGCTATCTGTCTATCGATACACACGCCAACAACCGAGAGCCGTATCTCTGCTTCTCCGCACTCTTGCTACAAATCCATAACGCCTGCCTCCTGCTCTGACAAAGTCAAATACTATAGATATTGCTCAATGCCACCTAGCTGTGGTATGTGCACCAGACGACATCAGTTTCGTAACGAGGAATGCGTACATCCATACATACATGCTGCATAGTATTATTATTATTTAGTACAAATCCAAACATGTATCGAACTAGGCCCGATTTTAAAATTATCAGTCAGTAGGTATATGTTATTATTATTTGAAGATTATTGTAGGTACGTTCAGAAATCGAAGTGCGGAAATGATTTTTCTCGACAGCTAGCAGCAGGCGAACGTAGCGGATTTCTCGTGTAGGAATGAATGGATTTAACCGAATGTTTTTGTTATTATTTGCCACATATTTAGAAATTTTTGGATGCTTTCACTGTTAATTTACCTAATGATAGATCCCCACTAGTTCCGAACTACCTAACTTGTATTATTCATCACAGTTCCTGTGTGTTACCAATACCTAAGATAGCTACAATTATTTGAATGACGTTAGTTCGTTAGTTAACAATCTTCTAACGTTCATTTGCGGTCAATTCAATATCGGTCCAATAGAAGAGATTTTAAATTAGGTATCTCTATCACTTTGTCGTTGATTATCATCAAAGTAAAAACCTGTCCGTTCTGACAAATCTTCCACCTTTCCTTATCCGGTTCATTCGTATAAATATAAACACATATAGGACAACTGCTGCCTATTAGGTACCAACTTCTCGACGCTCTTAATAATGCAATGGATTATAACAGAATGAGATGTGTGTCTACCTACAAGATCTTTATCCTTTTAACCAGTCATCTTTTTCAAGACTGTTCGGTTTTTGCGATCAGCTCGGTCCATGGTTTGCGAAGCATTCGTCGGTGCAACTTGGTTAGGTGTTTCAAAAACATCAAATCAGTCTTACAAACAAAATAATATAAAAATAATAGCTAGTTTACCCACATATTTTTTTTACAATATTTTAAGTTGATTGGTATTTGAGTAGGTAGGTACCTATACAATAATTATTGGTGTCAAGCTGAGTTGAAAAAAAAAACAACTTGTACCTAAATAAAAACCATAAACAGATCCAAAAAAGATTTATTATCTATACAAAGATAACATGCAGAAAATATGAGTGAAAGTGTTTTTGAAAAAGATCGGAGACAATATTATTATGGATGCTTACCTACCTGCTTATTATTATTATCTATGCCGTTGTGTATTCTGGGAAATACAGAATCTGATGTTAGCTCAACATCAGGCACGGCATTATTCTAAACGAAACGGAGTTAATCCCGACAACCCTTTTGTTAGTTTGAAGAGCATATCCCGTTAGAACCATTGACACAACAACAGAAGTTGTAATGACTTTACAACCCATTGTTCCCGACAGACGCATCTCGATTCTGGAGTGGGTTTGCTTTCGCTTTTCTTATATTCACACCCAATGCGGGTTGAAGAGTGTTAATTTTGTCACTTTTGTTCTCTCCTTGGAACTACCCGTCTAAGAGGACATTATTAATTTATGACGTCTATTTGTTTCGTATTTCCACTGATAGCAATTTCATATACCTAATGGCGTTATCTGTAAATGAATAACGTTCATTTTTGTTGTAAGATTTGGCATATTTTTTGTAAGATTGGCATATTTTTTGTAAGATTGGCATATTTTTTGTAAGATTTGGCATATTTTTTGACGTCCTACACAATAATTTTGATCAAAGTTTAGTCATTCCGCACACTGCGGTTAGGCATCTTAAAATACTCGCGGGAAGTCGGTCAGCTGATGGTCTCGGCACACATCCTGACCGCATTCAAGGAAACTGCAAATCCGACTGGAACATGCACACACCGTACCTACCGTATCTACCTACGCGAGATATCAACGTCACTGCTCGATGCGTTTGTTTTTTGGAATTCGCTCAATATACCTATGTAGGTCTCGTAAAATAAAGGTCAAACTATTAAAAGAACGGAGCGGTGGTTGCCTTATTTGCCCTTTGCAAACATTCTTCGTTTAATTTCAACTTTCAGCACATATCATATATATTTAGGTATATCATTTCAATTCTTCCTTTGTGCCATACAGGGTGGCAACAAGACCATTCTCCTTATGCTTTCAATCTCAACCAGATGTGTGAAAAGTGGTTGTTTATTGTATTTTATCATCCTTAGGTCCATTCGGACACTTGGAATCGTCATTTGAACATTATTTATCCAAAAAAAAAAATAGAAAATAAGACAAAAAAAGAAACAGTACAGGCATAACAAAATATACATGGAAAAAATTAATAAAATTAACGAATTGAACGTGCATTCTTGGTGGAATTATTTAAATAAAATAATTTAAATAAAACAATTTTTTTTGATTGATTTGTTATTCCACAATATTTATTTACCTGACTAGCGTCAAGTTTCTAAGTCACCTGTGACCATGCAGGACCTGTTCCTGCGAAACTAGTCAGGTAAATAAATATTGTGGAATAACAAATCAATTGTTTTATTTAAATTATTTTAAAAAATTAATAGTTTATACAGAGGCAGAGAACAGTCAAAAGAACATCATACAAGAGCAATGCTGGTTGCAGTGTAAAGAGCTACGACCAGCATTTTGTCAGGTAGTCTATATACAAAAAATATCTCAATTTAGGAAATGTAACCTTCATGATGAATTATCAATAATCTAACGCTGGGCAGGATGTATAAGTTTCTGGCCAGCGTTCACGTCAATCGTTACTTGGTACGAAGGAGTGCGAGACAACCGTAGGAGACACAATCCTGGCTGCTATAGTATTGGCTTAGCATTTCTACTATCGAGTAAAAGACAGTATTCTGTTTTAAATTTAGCCAAGGATACCAGAGATTGATTTGTAAAGATTTCTCCCATTTTGTTATGCCAGTATGTAAGTAGGAACAGGAAGGTGCTGTCCCGTGTCCACTTCCTGGAGCGTGACACGACCACATACGCCAGGCGTGGGGTCCGAATTCGTTTCCCATTCCACACAAAGCCCCCCGAGAAAGAATAGGTGAGGTGGGCTATGTGCAATATGGCACACGGGCAAGATGTCTATGGGTACCTACAGGACCCACTGTTTAATTCATGGGAATTCTAGTAACGGGGGGCTGGATAGCATAAGCATCTAAAAATAATCCTTTCTTTCCTTTATAAAAAAAAAACATTAAAAAATTTAAAACTTACAGATATGTAATAACTAGACATAATTTTGGTATGAAAATGGACAGGCTGATGTTATATAGGTATACACGACTCGTAAATTTTAGTGCATACTTCAACTAAAATCTACGAGTTGTGCGTGCATATTCAGGTAGGTATAGGTATAGCTAGCAGTGGTGAGTAGTGAATATTTTCGATGATAAGCTAAGATATGAAGAATGATGCAAATTTTATAAGGCTCCAATATACCTATTTGATACCCTACTGGCTAATACCTTCCTTTGATAGTAATGGAACCTACGTAAGTAGGTACCTACTTAAAATCACTGTTTCTGAAAATATGGACACTTCACCACTGGTAGGTGCTTAGGTATCTAAACTCGTATATGGATGGGAAATTAGGTGTCCATCTCTAATCCCAAAACCATTACAAAGAATAAAAATGTATCATCGTCCATGCATTATGGACATTTCTGATAATGCGTTTAGAAGTTAAAAACCCGAGAGCTTACAGCTGAATTAAACAATCGAGCTTTTGCAATTATTGTGCCATTTCGTGATGTAGGTAGGTAGGTAGGTAGATGCATAAACTTTGTTGCGCGGCTAAATAATAAAATGATAAAAGTCTATCTTCATTTGGCTAAGGATTTTTTTCAAAAAAATACTTTTCATCAACAAATTGGTAGGTAGATATTTTTAATTGCAAAACACATTCCTAAAAGCTATTTCTTGAGTATAATAAAATAGTGGTGTTAATGATGATTGATTGTAATGTTTATCAAAAGAGTTTCCCTGTGAGTGGGCGTCCAAATACTCAGCGTCTGATACAATCCTGTTGTTACATTACAGTCACCTGCACGCCGATGCTCCTTTAGAAAAGGACGGAATAAGGTGGCGCAATCCCGCTCTCAGCCGGGGTGCGTCTGAAGGATGCGGCGGCCCTAGTAGAAAGGGTTAAACCAACTCTTGGAGAGCGTGTCTACGAGCGAGAACCGACACGAACCCCGTCGGTTAGGGGCGTTTGTATTGCCAAGACACGCACGGCGCCTTGCGGCCCCAAGATGATCCCCGTAGAGCAAGGTGATGAATAGTCCGCACGAAGGTAAAATGTATGTAGATGTGTGGCTCTGTCCTCTCTTATCCAGGCGGCGGAGAGAGTTCATTCGAGTGCGGCGCTTCCTGTAGATCGGACGCTGCGTTAGAGCCTTGGATATGCTCTCGTGAGTGGTGCGTCGAATTAGTATGTTATCAGTGCGCCGCATAGATCATCTCGCCCTGATCTATATCGATCGCGAATTATACTTATTGTTGTTGTTTTAGTGACAAAAGTTTTATAGTTTAGACCCTATAATTTATTGGATATTATTAAGTGCATCATTTTTTAACATTTGTGTACCTTAGGACTCTTATAATATTTACAATAACATTGAAATGTGTTTGTGATATCCTTGTTGTAGATTTGTGGAGGAATAAAAAAATGTAAGTTTAACTGTCATATCACCATATTGATTAATCTTTTCTATTTTATTTTTACTGTATTTAAGCAAATAGACAGTTTTTATAACCAAATAGTATCTACCTACCATATACCTACCTATATTCAATATATTGTAAAAACCAGCAAAGTTTGCAATTTTTTAGACAAATAATGGGTAGGTACCTGTATTGCTTTGTAAGTACATTATATTTTTAATTACGTTAACCAAAAACTTAAATATTAAGGTTAAATAAGTTTATATTATATCAATAAGTTTATATTCACATAATAAGTTTATATTCGAATAGATTTTCATATCTATGTTAATTTTAGGTTTGATATGCTTGTGCATATTTTTTATCTTATTTTCTAATATTTTTTTTTATTATTTCTTTAAATTTATTAAATATACCTAGGAATAAATTAATTAATGATAGGTAAGTTTCAGTATGTACCTACAGTTATATTATTATAGTAGGTAATTGTAGCTTTGCAACTTACATATACATTCGAAAATGACTTAACACATATACAATTTCTAATCCCTTTTAATGGTGGCAGCTAGAACCCAGCAAGAATCCACCGTTATCGATGTTTATACATTTTCCGTCTGATGGTGTGTGCGCACTGCGACTTGCGCAATACTTTTCAGGGTGGCATTGTCATTTTGTGGCGCCTCTCGGCACTTGATAACATTCTAATTTTGGTTGAATCCTTTGATAGTTTTGTTCAAACACGTACCTATACCTACTTGTCCGGCATAATAGTTTGAATACATTATTGCCAAAAATAATTTGCCTGTTTTTATTCTGATTGGGGGTAGGTACCTACCTAAAATACCTACATACGCCAATCTAAATTATCTATTTCATCATTGTGTTTTTATTCTCTCTTTTATTGCGCTTGTACCGTTACTTGTTTTTATTGAAAGATTTTATCTATGCTTAGATAAGTACATGTTTTATGCTAGAAAAGAACAACCATTTCGCTTAGCTGTGTGATTTTTTTTGTTAGTTTTAATTTCCGGTTACCGGATAAAACACATTAGTAGGTATGATCTGATGACATTTGGCTGGTAGCCGAAACCGGTAACGAATAAATTAAAAATAAAAATAAAGAAACAATATTAAAATCAATTAATGTTAAAAAAAAATAGGTACCTACCCATGTTACGTTTTCTATATTAAATTCTGAACAACTAAAAAGGGTAAAATAATTTAAAAAAGGGAGAAAAATTCCCTTTATATCTACTGTATTTTTTTTTTAATTTCTCCATTTGATGACAAATTGAGTTAGGTTGGTTGGTAGTCTAGCGGCTACGACGCCGGCTTTCGCACTGTTTCGTGCGAAGATCGTGGGTTCGATCCCAGGTGCCGACCATCTTCCTCTTTCACGACACAAGCTTTATGTAGCTTTATACTGTGAAAGAGTCAAAGAGTGTATTTGTGTTTACTTTGAGTAAACACAGATTCATTTAGTAAAAAAAAAGTTACCTAATTAATAATTACCTTTTAACATTCATTGATTCATTTTTTCTACATTAAATTGTTACGAAACTGTTTTTATAGTAATAAAATTATTGAAGAGATGGTGTTAGATTCCGTAATTGGAAAACAATATCTGCATATGGGTGTTACGGGTAATATTTATGTAGTTAGTTACCTATAGGTAATATGAATGTTCAGTGCTGTTTTTCTTTAGTTGGATAACGCACAAGCATTTATTAGTGATCTATGATTTACTGAAACAGAGCGCACGTGTAATATTTTAGCTTAGCTTGTAATAGTCTGCAGGAGTGTGCTGTTTGTTGTCACTAAGTGGTGTGCGATGCCTAGGGCACATACCGAGAATTATTATTTTGTTGCTCTCGCGCCTGACCTAAACACATTTTTTCTGGGCCTCACGGTCGTTAGCCAATGCGCGCACGAGTGGATGCTTGGCTATGCAATTCTGCTGTCGGTGAATCACCTGTCGTGTCCCATTCGGACAAAATCCACCCCTGGTGGCACCATCCAAATTTTTATCTAATTGGTTTCAGTCGTCGACTTCCTTAATGAAGGACGAAGGACGTGAGTTCGATTCTGAGTGCCGAACATCTTCCTCATTCACATGCTTTGCTTTCTTATTGTGAAAGATGTCAAAAGTATTGATTTATGTACCTACTTAGTTATGTTCACTTTGAATGAGCTTGGATTTTTTTTTGCTTCGATGATCGGCCTGTTCGATCCACGTTTCTCTCGGTCGCTCGCCTATACGCCTTTCCTTTCATGCTGTTAAGCTATATTTTTGTTGTCCTTAAAGCATTCATTCCTTCAACATGTTCAAACCATTTCAACTTAATTATAATTTTATCTTTGTAACAACACTAACTTCTATACCACATTACTTTCTAAGAATCTTTCCACAAACCTATGTATCTACCTATCTATTCTTCTTAGAGATCTCGGTTCTATTGCATACATTATGGTATCTCACTTTACCATATAGACAATAATAGGTATATAGGCATTGACAATTTCAGCAGGTACAAAAACAGCCCTTGAAGCGTAATCTCACGAACCATGCACTTTACCTTAGCACCTTTGCTATTAGATACCTACCTATATACTATATACTTAGTGTGAAAGTCCGTTGCTCGTTAGGTATAAACTTAGCTTCTTTCGATAGACCATCAATGACAATTCGCGATTTCCCAGAATTCATGCGCCACCATCGGGTGGTATGGCTTGAAGTGTAGACCTCACGCGGTGGTGTTCAGCGCTCGGTGGGACTTTGGGCGCGGATCTTTTCCCAGCGCCACCGTGTTCGCATCCCGATCGCGTTTCAAGCCATACCATTCCAATGCAATAAAAGTGCACATAGGTAGGTACTCGCTACAGTAGGTATGCCAATGCGACTATTTGCGTTTGGTGGGAATATGTATCTATATAATTGTCACACAGTTTTAAGTAAACAAAAGTACCTACAGTAGGAATCTATCCAAGTATATTTGGTACCTACATTGTTCTTTTTTGGTCAAGTAGGAATTAGGTAGTTATATCTAGAGCTACACTCACACTACAATTCATGCTTCGTTTTCAACACAAAGATCTCAATTTATATACCTTATGACTTTTGTGCCTTTTTCCAGTTCAGATCGCTCGATATAGCCACTTAAACCTACCTATTATTTTAGTCAATTTTTTTTATACAAAAAAGCATTATTTATTTATTTATTAATCACATTAACGGCTAAAGCCTTTTACATAAATATTAATAACAATATCATATAAGATAATTTCATCATCAAGAGCAATAAACCAACAAAATTACACAAAAGATAGAAAACCATACAGATAAAATCAACTACAAAAAAAATAAACAAAACAAAATTATTAAACTTTGCCTCTTCAATGGTCATATTGAATCTACCTACACCCGCTGAAGTCACACAGATTCAAGAAAACAATTGAAGAGTCGAAAATAACAAGTGGTACCTACTACCTATTTTTATATACCTATAGATAAAACTTTTTTCTTATCCACACGTTTCCCGCGAGCTAGAAGATGTTCCTCTTGATGATTTTCGTTGCCCCGCAAACTCCTTTTTCGAAATTTTGAATATCTAGCTACAGCTAGACCCCATTGTGTAGGTAGGTACTTATATAAGTAGTTTTGGCCGGGTCGGTAGGTTCATGAAACTAAATAAGTCTATTAATTTATCTTAGCTTTTCCCGCATTTTTAATTGCTTGCCAATTTTCGAAGGCATTTAGATACTTACCTAGGGAGGTAAGTATCTACCTGTCATCTTGTTCAGGGTAAATTATTGTATTAGACTGTGACCATCAGTTTCCTAACTCTAGCTTGAAGAAGAAGTCGTTCTGTCTTGAAATATTATATCCATTCGCATGATATTCAAAAACACAATTTAGGGAAGTTCCCTGTCCTCAATTCGTGATTAGAATAGAATACCTGATTCTTCTTAGAGCCTTAGGCAAATTCTAACAAGAATCTCATTGGAGGGTCCGTCCGGAGATTATATACCATCAGCTAAACTGATGATGGTTATTCCGCTCCACGCGATATCCGTAAGAGCTACTGTCATTGGTCAACTGTGAGTAGGTACATTGGTATGATATTCGCGATTGACTGATAGAGCCGTCCATTGTTTCTCCGTTTGATTTCAGCGGCATGTTGGGTGGCCGAACTATGAATCATTTACCATTTCTAATAAGACAGTATTATTAGGTACCTACCTATCTAACTCTATCTATGTATCTATTTACATAGTACCTATAGCATAGCTTGCACTTATATTACTTCAAAAGATAGGTCATATCATATCTACCTACCTACCTTCTGATGAAGTATATATGTACCTAAATACTGTATAAATTATTTTGTCCAAATTTTGTCTTGATACCTACAATGTTGATAAAAATATACGATTTTATTTACTTTAAGCAATGGGTTAATAAAGTAAAGCTTAAATTTATTAAATATTTTGAAAGGCTTTCACGGCCGGCGTCAATACTTATTGCCCTCTTGAAGACGCTGCGACCGCGTGCAAACCGCCAAAATTAGCTCCTGAAGAAGCTCACCACAGAGATGGGCGAAATATTTAGAGAAATTCACACTCCTCGACCACGGCCATACAACCCGGATCAACAATATTACATTTATTATTTTTTTATTAACCTAATAGATACTGAATAATAATAATATTAGGTATTATGTTCTGAAAGAGACTAGTTAACGTTTATTCGGGTTTCGTGCGTACACCGCCATCTAGCGGAGAGTAGTAAAAGCTCACCAAACCTTTTACCTTGCTTTGTAATTTGCTCTCGCGCCACTTGCCTACACTTGAATGATATTTTGAATAAGGAACACTATTAATGGCCGATCTCTTAGGTAGTTGATCCGTACCTACCAGCACGGAGCTATTTGTCGCGAATTAATAGACGAGCTGTAGGTATATAGTTAATTCGTGATACATTATCACGATTCAACAATGGCTGATGTGCGCGCGGTATTGTTGTTGCGCAGACGTCTGAAGGGCGCACCAAAGCGTGTAAACGCGTGAAAACAATCGACACAAGGAACAATACAATACATAATAGCACGCGTTTGTGTCAACACTCGGAGATGAGAGATGGGCTTCGCTCACTCTCCCTATCACCATCAGCGCATCACGCCTGGCTAACTAGCGTATAGGTAGGGGAGACCAGCCTAAGTTGGCGATGTTAAGGGATTTGTAAGATATCACCTTTAATGGAATGTTTATTTAAATAAAATATTTTACTATATTATAGATAATACATTTGCCTACAATAATACAAGCATTAATTTTTACTAAAACATAAGGATTTATAGAAAAATTGTATTTAGAAAACATCCTCAAATTCGTCATCTTACCCGTATGCCGGGTAAGACTATATGCATAGGGAAAGTTGACGAATTGCATCGTAGTATGGGTTCTGTCTTACAACTCTAGATTAAATTAAAAAGATAAAGGAATAAAACATTTTTATTGTATTTAAAAACGAATTGATACATAATATCAAACATATGTACCTAAATCATTTTAAAAAAATCAACATGAAAATAAAGAAATAAATAAAATAGAAATTAACACAATAAAATGAAAAACCAACTTAAAAATAAAAATTTAACGTTTATTCACATGAATCACACTTAAATTCCCCTTCTCCTTCGTAGTTACTGCACTTTTCGTGCCACCAGGATTTGCAAATCTTGCACTGTAACCAATCTTCAGCTGGAGGTTCTTCATAAACCTTCATATATAGTGGACATCGAATTACAACGTTTTCCATGACTGTTAATGAGCAATTACAACATGTATATTGATCAACCTTAACAATAAAAAAGTTCACAATAAAAGATGACAACCAAAAATATAATTTGCATTATGTAGGGTAAGATGACGAATTCGTCAACTTACCCGCGTCATCTTTCCCGTGAGTGATATTTTAAAAAGAGATAAAAATATAATTCATAAATATAATATATTAATTTAAATTTATTTACATGATATAGTAAAATACACCTTTATATCAAATATGTAATCAGTTTTTATCTTAAATATACGGATATTCTTTAAAACAGTGTTTTGAAACACTGTTTTTTTACATCAAGGACACAAAAAACAGCAAACCGCAGTTCACGTGCAAACACTTTGCCGACACGAGACAGGCCGATTTGACCCGTAGTCAGTATACTATTCTTGATTCTTTTCATCGTATAGTGTGTTCTCACTCATACATTTCACAGAAAAAAACAGCATTCGTCATCTTAGGCACTTCGCCAACTTAGGCTGGTCTCCCCTACGTGTTAGATAATCGAATGCGCGCACTCCGTACATTGTGTCTTACCTGAAGCTTGATGAGCTTTGTTTAGCGGATTCTAAGCAGGTACCTACCAGCCTACCACCTTCTCTCATTCGCGCAACCTAGGTCCTAGAGGAGTGTTATTTTTTTTTAATTTGCCTACATAAGTAGGTAGGTACTAGTTTCCCTACAGACGTTGTGGGTACTGTCCCCACTATGAATATTGAATTCGAATTTGTACCTATAATGATAAATTAATTACATTACATTTTTAACCAATTTATTTCCGAACAATGCATCTGTTTTGACTATGTTGACATTATTTATCAAACAACTGACAGTTTGTCAAACAGCAATTGAAATTCAAAAAGCACTAAAAAGGTTAAGTACCTACCTACCTACGTTGAGTTTATTAAATTTTCTAATGTTCTATACGCACCTTTTTATTTTTTCTTTCATAAAAGAATCTTCTTCTTATAATGACTTATATGCAAACAAAAAAAATAATTAGCGAAATTGGTCCACGCGTAGGTACCTATAGGTAGGTAGGTACATGCGTTATGCGATAACCACGGGAAATAGGGAACTATGTAATAATAAGTATAGAGATTTTATCTATACAAGAAAGTCGGGCTAGTGCGAATAACTCGAGATCGGCTGAACAGATTTTTAAGATGCTTATGTATAGTTTATTGGATTCTTCCCAGCATAACATCACAGAATAATAAATTATGTGCAAAATCACTCGATATCGGGTGGAAGGCCTCAACAAAAAAAAATATTAATAAATTATTAAAAATTCGAAAAATGAATAGAAAATAATATAAAGTAGGTATCATATTAAAGTTAGCATGGAACGGATTTACTGTCAACAACGCCAACTGTGAAAAATTATTTAACAACACAACCATCTAGTTTCAAAACATTGGTAGGTACGCAGATTTTTGATAGCATTTCTTTCGAGCTTTCAGAAATATTTTTTAACATTCAAACATACCAATAGGTACCTACTTTAAACGTATAGTTTTGTATAAATTACAAATTCGAAATCAAAGGTATTCAGAATAAGGACTACAGGACAACGTCTGTCGGGAAAGCTAGTTATCAATAAAATGCAAAACCGGACATTGTAATGATAGTAAAAAAATAAATCGACTGTCATTCAGTTAGTTAGATAGGTACCTACGTACTGCACTAGCTGCCTATAGTATAGGTAGGTACCTACTCATTTTACATATTTGAAGACAAATACTCCCTCCCTCATTAGATCGTTGGTTATCTCTCGTTTCTTCTACCCCTATGAACGTCTCGTGAGGTTTCTATTTCTTGATAATTAGCTTCTTAAATGCAAATCTCTCCCAACATTCGATGGATGAAGGCTGAATGCTGATGACAAGGTTTGTTGTGACAAGACAATGGCCGTTTAATAGAGTGGCAGATGGTAACCCCAGACATGCTTTCACATCCTCGTATCAGGTGAACCTGTTCAAATAAGTATTGATTATTGATGGACTTCTTGTTCATCTGTCTTGTGGTCAGCGCTGATTCTCGCTCACCTATATAACCTTTATCTCAATTTTCCAAATCGAAAGCTTCTTGATTACCTACTTAGTTAGCTATAGCTTTGTTGGTAGCTGGCATCTTAATGAGAGTCAGCCATGGTCTGGGAGGTGAAGCGATGGAGAGAACAGACAGGTAGGTATATAGATTCTGGTCGGATGTCATCCGCTGTATTGTTCTTCTCCGGCATTGTTCCAGTAGCCACACAGCAGCTCTCCTCCGCGACGGATCGCGTTCCCATTGTCTTTCTCGGCGGCCGTATCTCGGCTTCGGTTTCTTTGGACGGCGGCGCGGAGGAGCGACAGGAAATACCAACCTGTCGTTTATTTACCAACACAACACACCAACTAAACAGTTACCTACTTTGTGACTGCTGCTACTAAATCTCGGGTCACTGAAACATTGTCATTTGTCATTGCTATTTGAAATAATCGATCCATGATCCATGATCCATGTGCCTAGAGGTGATGGTACGTCTCTAACCGAATTAGAAACCTTCTCTCGTCTTGCCACAGACTTCTCGGTCACACACGATGACGTGTCGAAGAATCACTCATCTCAGCGATGTAATGTGCCTTATATCATCAAGGTGTCTCATCTTTGTTTCGAATTACGGACTATCGTGTAGCGGGCACATAACAGTGATTCACACACGAATACCCGATGATGGCCCTATAGGATAAGAGAATCTGCCAAGTGATTCGGTGCATGCTGATGCACATAATGGATAGACGATGGCTAGTGCTTGTTTGTTGTTTGGTATTCCATCTCTGGCCGCTTATCATCGCGCCTAGCCGCCACGGTGACTTGTTGTTTCGGCCGCTATCTGCGATTATCTCGAGAGTTAATTATCTCATTAGTCACAAGAGCAGTTTATCTGGGAGCGCGTGATGGGATTCATTATTACCTGCCTACTTTGTGTCTACCTAAATCAACAAGCGAGATTTATTGTAGTTCATCTTAAACGTGCATGGTGACAATATGGCTTATTCATTCCGCACCATTAATATGTATATCTATAGGTATCTACTAAAGCTGTGATGGAATTACCGCTCCAGTTCTGCCGATGTATAAAATAAACAATGACGAGTGCCAGCCACAATGCCGCGGATTGTCTTATTGTTGTTCTTTTGTCTCGGAAATTTCGTCCTCAAGTGTTTATTGTACCTCGGCGAGAGATTGCTGATGTTGTCGGGGGCCCGCCCATTGTTTCGGCCGCTTCACTTTACGTAATATTCGGGTAAATGTCGCGAACATGACTACCTTATGTCGTAGGTACACCGCGACGGAGCTTTGCCATCAGCTTTGCGAAGCGATGTTTACCGGAGGCCTGGTTTGAGCGGTGTTTGTTTGCTCTACGGAGAGTAGATATACCCACGTAGAGGTAGACATCTCCCGTAGATGTTTTGCCGCCGCCAGCGGCTGGTATGCAAACAAGAGACAATGTTATTTCCTCCGCGGTGGAAAGCGGCGGTGATGTGATTGGTAAACAGATAAACATGCACCACTCGCACAGATGGAGTATCTACCTACACCACCTCTGTCATGATCGATTGGATTGTTTATCAATAATCGGATAACCACCCTCTTTTCACCGTGGATATTGATTGACGCCAAAAACAAAATAGACTCTCTCTATTCGTAAAGGAAGCGTAGGAATGATAACCTAGATATTCACCGTAGGTATTGTTAGAAAAGTATTGCGGTATTATTCTTTGGCATTGCAGTGAGTGCTATTGGAGTTGTAAATCTCGCCGTCATAAGTGGCAACACCCTTTCCCTCGGTATGATGCACCATTGCGGCTGAACACCTAAACAAATATTATTCTGTTCGATCGTGTCGCGGGCAGGTTAAGTGGGTCTATAAATCTTGCACGGTATTTGCCAAGATTGCCGTTGTTTGGATTCGCTGTGATTGACATTAATAGAGTCATCAGCAGAAAACATGCACCCACATTTGAATATTTCTGTCGCGAGTCCATTGTTCGGGCGGGTCACCCCAGTTGGAGCTGTCCTAATCGAGACCATCATCAAGTCGTAACGATATCGAATGAAAGGTTGGAATGGAACCAGCGAAACCTGAACTCGCGTATCTCGGTGGGCAGTCGAGTAGCATCGATATCAGTTCGATGATCCGTAATCACTTTAGCATCACGCCAATAACCATTAGGAATGAATGTCGAGTGGAATACCACGGCGTTAGGTTGCCTCACCTCGGATCACCTCTCCCCAGACAGTGTCTGTTGGCTGCGACCCGAGTAGCTCGAACGACCTGCCGACGAGTGCACATAGGTGCGAGAAGCGAAGTTTCTTCCTGCTCCAAGGATGCTGTAAGCCAGAAATCACATTTGACGGAAATCTTTACGCTTAGTCGAGTAGGTACTTTTCTGAAATTTGTTGTCGAGTAGGAATATTGTTTTGGATTGTCTAACTAAATACGATAAGGAAATTTCAAGTGTAGGTATCTTTCTAGACATGGAATAATTTCATCAAATAGAGTGTAGGTAGGTATTTGCCTATCCATCAATCTGTGTGGTGCCTCGCTCTGCCAGCCAGCAGCCTCTATCTAACCACAATACGCGCGGTGTTATCTGCCCAGTTTAGTCTCCCGCCTCCACTCGCACATGGCGGTCTAGTCTCTAACTGAACGTTCACTCTGTTGTTGCAGATCAGATGCCAGCGCCAGCGCTTAGAGGGCAGTGAGCTGATAGGACTCGGGAGGATGCAGGGTATGTCGGGGCTAGCTACTGAACCGGCCAGCTCTCCACCGAGGAATTTACTTTCTGGTACGTACCTACTCCACATCCTTCACATAACAACATCTACCTGTTTGCGTTGTGGTCCACTTTTCGAGGCAGTGTGTATGCAAGAATGTTACTACGATTGTTTTATCCATTCTGAATTCTGATCCATGCCTTGCGCTGAGATAATATTCAGATGTCGTCTATTTTATGCGTTGCGCGGAGATATTTGGTTTAGTGGGCGCGCACGCACGTTCTAATTTCCCAAGCGATCCACTCTGATCCATCGGCGCGATTACTTTACCAACCAAGCAACCTCTTGCCGATTTCTGGCCAATGGAGAACAGCGATGGACGCACGAGTATGCGCTCCACTCAGATGACGATACACTCCTCATCCTCGGGCTGACTTTCTCCACGGGCTCGCACTCAGATTATTATTTTTGGAGACAGCCGTGACTGGCGGCGAATACTAATGGAGACATCCGAGTGCACGCACCGCGGCACCCACTCTCCTGACAGTTGAAAAGTTTGATGAACCGTTAATGATGTCTATCGATTAGTAAGTGATGACAGGCGTGAGCCAGCCAATGTCCATCCACCAGACTGTTTCAACAGTACCGCACGCTTGTTCTGCGTCCGCCGAATACGCGGACTCCTCTCCATATTCAGATCGTGGCTCGCGCTTTGTAAGATGGCCGCTGGCGTTCGAAACACACGCTTGTAGTACAATGCGAATCTTAAATATGAGTGAATGAATTAATGTTCATTGTGAATAGATATTAGCTTCTATGTGATAAGGAAGGCAAGACCACCTTCATTGGGTATACTTATACCTATACCGATGTTTGTCAAGCGGTTTCAAATTATCACTTATGAGAATCTGCTTAAGATGATGCCCAAGAAATCGGGAAGTAATTGTATGTTGTGAAATTTCCTTTGCAAAAAAAAAACATATTAGGAAAATGTAAATAAATAGATGAACTGTAGGCAGGAACTAATATTTTGAATGTTGCTTGAAAATCATATTGCAATCTTTCTATAGGTACGGTAAAAGAAAGATCCCATTCTGACACTTTACGATCTATAATAAAGTTAGAGCATCACATCTACTACTACTAGTGTAGGTAATATAATAACCTACCTACGTTCATAACAGTTTGAAGCTTAAAAAAACCCCGTTCCCAGATTTCAGTATTGCTAGTATCCCTCTTGATTCCAACAATTCAAGTGACTAATCAGTAATCACCAACGTAAATAGGATACTATACCTACATCTCTGATTGTACAAGAATAATCCAAAGACAATTGAAGATGAGGAGTGCTTGGTTGATATAGGTACTAGGTCCCTACCTATCGGGCGAGATGATGACACGCGGGTGCGGTACGAGGTGCGGTGCTGAGTTTGGAGCGCTTTCTTCTTTGGCCGTCGTCAGCATGCAGAGCGAGGGACGCGACATCCTGCGCCGAGAGGGTCACGTCCACGGAGTACAGTTAATTAATAATAATCGGAACCATGCACGGTGTCGGAATGTGGCCCCGCCAGCGAGAGGACAATGATGACCAGAGCACCCACCAGAATTTCAAATCGTCACTCGCAGAGACACGTTGCTCAGTTCCAAAAATCAACACATACCTAATTATTGTACATGGAGTGGCGAACATATCATAATGAGAGACTTTCCTGTTGTCTGCTTTACCCTGGTTTGAAGAATATCTGCTTTTGTATTCGATACAGCCTCGAACTGTTGCATGATTTTGGTGACATGTATCCGCTTGAGTAATTTCTTATTATTGTGTACCTACCTTATGCGTTATCGCCTTGTTGTTCTTGTACTTTTTCTCCTTTTGAGAGGAGCCTTGTGATAGATGTCCGTTGAATTTCGTACTTGATTACCTTCAGCCAAAGTTACTTGTCATTAAAGCGTTTATTTACCCGATGTTAAATCAGAGTATTTGTAGAATAAAAACAACTGGATGGATAATATGTAGGTATAGGTAGGTATACCCACCGAGTCATCTCATGTCCTGTTGTGACCCACAAAAGTATAGTAGGTATTGATGTCGCTAAGGCAAACTACTTGCATCATATTGTGTGGTGGTTAGAGATGCGCCGCGCCGTGTCCCTCCACACGTGTGACGACGCGTCTTGGACTCACCAAACCGCATCCGCCGGATCTGCCTCCGCCTGATGACACCGCTCTTCGCTCTTGTCTCCCGTCTCCAGATATCTCTAAACTATCTGCTGCACTGCCTACTCTATCATATCTGGTCTTCCATGTATTTTGGTAGATATCTATACGATATTTCATCTTATCCCGTGTGTCCAATTTGGTGGGTTATGTAGTTGAAGAAATTTGAGATGGATGTGTAGGTACATTGCTAATCGTTTAGTTAAATGTGCGTGTGTGAGTGCGTTCCTGCGTGTCTTTTAATATTGCACCTACCTGCCTGCCCTGTTGAAAATTCGGCCGCAATATCCTGTGGTAGCCAGTTCCCACGGAGTCCCGACATTTCGAAACGTCGCACTGCTTGGTGACATTCGGTCATCAGATGAGTGATAACATTGTAATGTGAGAATCCAAGACCTCTGATGGTCATGACGCGGATATAATTTACGTTCTCAACTCAACCAAAAATATATGACGAGAAGTTGGTGAAGGTTGCGATTCGCAAGACCCACCATGCAACTTGATTTTTTTTTTTAATGATTAGAAAGGATTCATCTCAACTATACGGAAGTTCGCAGCATTTATGTCCGTACGCCATGAAACATCCTGCACGAGGGTCGTCTGTGTTTCGTACCGGACCTCATCTTAGCACTTTGTTGGCTAAAACTATATAGGCTAAGATTTTTAGTATAGGTAGGTACCTACGCTTTTACTGAAACGTTGTCTAGTAGGTACTTACTAGTTGTCGATACCTAATACAATACCACGTTTCTAAGGGATAGCTATAAATAGTTACCTATATCTATATCCTATAAACATAATAGATAATTCATGCAATAATAATAGTGATGCGGTCTAATTATTAAAGTCCTAATCAGCAGTGGCGGTCAGGAGTGTGTATTGGGTGTGAAGGGCCAACAGCCACCGCCTAGGAGAGATCTCTCGGGAGTGTTTATCTCGATTGATAAGACCGCCGCGCCGAGCTGCAATCTCTCATATTTTGTCGTCAGGATGTTGAGGTTTTCCTTTTTTCGTTGTTGGTTAGTTCAAGCATTAGTCGCTGTGCGTCTCTCCGCTCTGCACAATCACTACAATAGGTACCTACCTACTCAGAATCTGCCTACTTGGCAAATGTTAGTGCATGGAGACCTCTTGAAGAATCTCTCTACAATCAGTTTAACCTATTATTTTTTTGGGTTGCCTGATGATAGCTATTTTATTTGATACTCTCGATAAATGTACCTATATTACTCACCGTATTTCTTGTTTTTGTTTCAGATGTGACGGCGGAGAAGTCAGTTACAGACAGCAGCAAACCAAACAACAAAACCAAAGAAACACCAAAAATTCAAGAAAATGTATCCAAATTAGAAACAAAAAGCGTTACAAAGCACGAATCAGACGCAGCAAGTAGTCCCGTGAGCAACAAAGTGTTGGAAACTCGGCTAACATTTGCGAAACGCAGCCCCTCTAACAATACTGACAACAGATTTCCTTGCAAAATGTGCGACCTCAGCTTCAGTTCCAACGCGGGACTGCACAGACACATGAGGACACACAAATCCAGTCAACACGATTCAGACAGCGAAGACTCCGATGGTGGGGTGCCGAACAGCCCGTCGAGAAGTCGCAGCAGCAAGAGAAAGCTGGAGTATAACAACAACGAGAAGAGCGTGAACGGCTGCGGAGGGAGCAGTGCAGACGATGAGATGGGGCCGCCTACAAGGAAGCGTTCCAAGACCATTAACGACGTTCTGCCGCAATCACAAAACATGGGCTGTCCGGCCTGTGAAAGGAGAGATTTCGATTCGCTCCCATCCTTGGAGGCGCACATAGAAGCGGTGCATCCAGATTATCACGTGAAATTTGCACTGTCTAATTTGAGTTTCAAAAATAATGGCATTCTGAATCTTCACAAAGGAATGGTGCACCGGTCGGATAGAAAACCCTTGTCAAGTAAGAAAATTTCATCAAACTCTATTTTTGGCTTCAAGGACTGCACTTTCATTGACTTTTCTAGTGAAAAATTCCCGCACATTGCGAAAGAAATGTGCGAAAAGAATGTGCATAAAACTGTAACTGAGCAACAGTTCAGATGTGACCACTGTTACAGAGATTTTCCATGTAGAAGTGCTTTGAATATTCATATAAAGACTTGTTTTCCATCCATTTCAGGTGAAGTAAATCATTTTGCGAAAATACGGCGAGATTCCAGTAGTGCGGAGGAAGATGCTCGACGAGATGACTTCTTTGCTAATTTGAACTTACAGAATAAATCACCAGGATACACGCCAGCCATCCGACCTTCTTCGGACTCTGCACAACTTATTGCCAGGGATTGCTTTCCTTTGGGGAAGGATGCTCTGCGGCCATTCATTGATACCACCAAAGACCTCGCTGATATTCATTCGATATTGTCAGTAGCTTCATCAGGAGGTATTTTTGAACAGTTGAATCAAAAGTCTAGAGAAATATCTCGAGGACATGAGCAAATGACCCCAAAACTAAACGAGGAGAGTGAAGAAGCTCAGGATGCCTTTGCTGTAGAGTTCAGGAAAATGAAACTAAGGGGTGAATTTCCATGCAGACTGTGTACAGCGATATTTCCAAATTTAAGAGCTCTGAAAGGACACAACAGGGTTCATCTAAGCGGTAATGGGCCCGGGCCGTACAAGTGCAACATGTGTCCACATTCCTCTTTGGACAAGGCCGCACTAGTGCGACACATGAGGACCCACAACGGCGATCGCCCTTATGAATGTTCTGTTTGTAATTATGCCTTCACTACTAAGGCGAATTGCGAGAGGCATTTGAGAAACCGTCATTCTAAAGTAACCCGAGAAGAAGTCAAGCGCTCAATTATTTACCACCCATCAGAGGATCCTAACAACGACGAAGTCAACTCCAAACTAAATATTTGTAAAGATGACATCAAGAGATCCTCACTCATGTACACTTCACCCGATAATGACCGCCACGAAGAGCGAAGTGAGCGCCATACACCTGTTACACATTTCATTAGAGAATCCCTTCCAACGTTCAACGATCACAAAATACCTTTACCTCTGCCTCTGCAAAGAGATTTATCTCTCGTCATTCCGCAACCTCGGATAGTTCAAACACAGCGTACTTTAGAAAATGTACATCCAAAATTACCCATCACACCCGAAGAGTTAATTCAAGCGCGTCTCCAGCAAGGGAAAACTTTCGGTCAGTTGACCCAGATTCCCGAATTCAATGAGTCTGATGGGGAGAGGGATAATGAAACTGATAATGAGGAAAGTCTACCGCCTGCAGAAACATACACAAAACCTCTGAATTATGTTGGCGAAAGTCCCATGGATCTCAGCACTGGAGAGTTTCAAGACGACGCTCTAGATTTGAGTAAGAAGAAAGGCAGTCCTGAAAATGCGCCTGCACCTCCCAGCCCAGTAATCGAAAATGAGACATTCAGTGCAAAATCACCTGAGTTCAACAACAATCAAGCCGCCGCGGCTACAATGTTTGAAAAAACTCAACAGCTTCTCATGGCCCAGCAGCAACTTCTGAAAGGGGTGCAGCTTCAAAAAATGGATCCTGCAGCAAACTTTTACGCAAATCTTTATAGAGCTGGTGCAGCATTCCAAGGATTGGGTATTCCACCAGGATTTCCATTACACCCCTACCTTTTACAACCCCATTTATTTCTTGGACCCACTTCCAATGCCAAAGAATTGGCTGAAATAAAAGAAAAAATCCAAAAAGATATAATCATGAGATTTCAAATGTCTGGAGGTAGTTTGGTGGGAATGGATCACAATACAATTGTGAACAATTTAAGTCTTGATTCTGATAGAGTGCAAGCTATTCATCAACAAGCTTTGAATAATGTGGCTAACAATGATTCAAAGTCATCCACACCAGTGCCTGTGATCAAATCTGAGGATGATAGTAAACCAGTTTTGCCAATCAGTTTAGAGAGTCAAACTTCCTCTGCAGCTTTTCACAATTCATTGCCATCACCAAAAATATCAAAAAAAGACCCCCCAAATAACAGCCCTAATTCGGTAAAAATGGTCATTAAGAACGGTGTGCTCATGCCAAAACAAAAACAACGGAGATATCGCACTGAGCGACCATTTTCGTGTGAACACTGCTCCGCTAGATTCACATTGAGATCAAACATGGAAAGGCATATCAAGCAGCAACATCCCCAGTACTGGTCACAGCGCCAGAGGTCCAACATAGGCATTCCTCGTAAAAGTCCAATATCAATGGTTCCACAAAATGTCACTGTGCCATCACTCAGTTATGAAAACCGTTTAAACTACTTGAAAAATCTGAATGATGGATCTAATGAAGAAGAAAAATGCAGCATGATATCTGACCAAGTCAGGTATGCAATACTAGCTCAAAAATTGAAGACTCAAAGTTCTTTTGCTCAAGACAAACCAAACACCTCTCTTTCTATTGATAATGATGAGGAAGATGAAGATGATGCCCTGGTCATTGATGAAGAAGAGGAAGACGAAGATGTTGAAGAAGTCAGACCAAAGTCTCCTCAACAGGAAGACAAAGATGAAAATAATTCATTAGCTAAAAAAGTGGCTGAACAGATACTAATTGGAGTAGCTACAAAAACTCAAAGTGATATTAACAAAGACTTTGATTGGAAAATCACTGGCAATTTAATTTCTAAAAATCCATCTACCTCAATCATACCTAAATTTGTTAGTGAGATTGCACAAAACGAAAAAACTGAGAAAACTGGAGAAACTAAGCAAGAAGAAGGAGATTTGGTGTCTGTGTCACGCTTACTAAACAATGCTGCCAACCAGATCCCCTTTGGAAATTTTTTCAAGAACGAGTATTTGCCAAATCAGAGACCGAACTGTGACATTGCTTCTTCTCAGCAAGGAGATGGGTCTGAAGAAGATGAAGAAGGCTTAGTGGCTTCCTCTGGTTCCACTAGTGAAGGGAATAACTCTGGGAGCGATGAGAACCGGTAAGTTTTGAAAAATATTGTTGGTGTTTTCAGCCGCTTAACTTAAACAGAAATATTAATGTAATGTGTTATTGCTTTTAGGTCTGAATCAGAAAACACCACTCAGGCACCTCAGAAAAAGAAGTCTGCATACAGCCTAGCTCCGAACCGTGTATCGTGTCAATATTGTCACCGCAAATTCCCATGGTTCTCTTCACTCAGAAGACATGTTTTGACTCACACCGGCCAGAAGCCATTCAAATGTCCGCATTGTCCACTTTTATTCACTACAAAATCTAATTGTGACAGACATTTGTTGAGAAAACACGGCAGCCACTCACTGCCCTCTCAACAAAATACAAGTCATGCCATTGAAACGTCCCCCACTAACACTTCCATTGCTGGTCTTGCAAACCAAGGGTTGATGCGAAATGTTCCAGAGAGACCTTACAAATGTGCTAACTGCCCAAGCAGTACATTCTCTACTCTTGGCAATCTGAAAAAGCACATGTCTTCTAAACATGGAATCATAATACCAGATTCTAGTCCTGATAGCCCTAAACATGAAGATGGACCACAACGGCCTGAAAGTGCTGATCACAATTTACATAGTGGGTCAGACGATGAAAAATCCAGCTGTAACAATGATTCTGAGAAAAGGGAAACTGTGAGAAATGAGAGTTGCGAAGATAAAAATGATTGGGATAGTCAGATATCCTCAAAATACAGTCCGTCTTTCTCCCAAGACACCCCATCCAATATGCAGAACACAGATTTGCCATTTAAGTGTCATCTGTGTGATCATTCTTTCTCGGAGAGGCAAGAAGCTCTAGATCATATCAAAGATCTTCACGCATCCGAATATGAACTACTCATGTCTAAAGGAGCTCTGGAGACAAGCGTTGGATTTGCAGATGAGCTAGGATCATCAACACCAGGGCACAAGAGTGAAGGAGGAGAGGATCAAGGACTAGATGACAGTGGAGAACAACAAAGAGGAAAGTTCCCACACTACATCAATAGAAAGGTAAATTATCAAATATCTGTACAGCTACAATATGAACAGTTAAATAGTTCAATCTGTACAAATTCAATCTGTACAAACAATTCTTAATCTAATCTAACAGGATATTAACAAATTATTATTCTTTGTTTACAGGTGATGTGCGCATTCTGTATGCGAAGATTCTGGTCTGCTGAAGATCTGAGGCGTCACATGCGCACACATAGTGGGGAAAGACCATTTGAATGTGAATACTGCAGAAGGAGATTTACTCTCAAACATTCTATGCTCAGACATCTCAAAAAGCACAGACACGCATCAAGTGGCGAAGAGATGGACTTGTCAACTGCTAGTGGTGATGAGGAGAACACTTCAACAATGTCTCAAAACTACTCAAGCTCGTCAGGCGTGTCCGGTTCACCCATCAACTCCTCGTATCAAGCCATAGCCAATAGTTCCACACCAATTTCTTCCAAGAATCCGTTACTCACTCTCAGCGGATATCAGATGGCCATCCATAAAAACTTGTCTCCAGATATTCCAAACAATATAAATAATAACAATTCACCTCCCGCTCAAAACTACGAAGGCAAAATGAAAGTGAAAAACGTCAACATGGAAAAGTATAAGAGAAACAGGTATTCTTCAGATGACAACGATATTCAAGATTCTGAAATGGAATCGGGTAACGACCTCATTGGGAATCTGCTGGGGATCAGTGATGAAGGTATGATCAATAAGTTGTTCTCATCACCCGACGAGGCGGCCAAACTTCTCGGAGTTAATAAGTGACCAGGACAAATCACCGGGCTCACTGTTTACAAGTGCACCGACAACAAATTGTATTTTGTCTTTGGAGTGAATTAAACCCCATCGCTGTCTGTATTTCATAAGTCACTTCTGCTCACTTTGTGATGTGTCTATGTGAACTGTTTGTAAATCCATGTACGAGAACTGTGTAATAATACGTCTGGCCATTTTTAATCCATACGAAAATGTACAATATTAAGTCAATATATTTAAAAGTAGGAAACGAATATGAATTATTTATATGTCTAATATTATAGGGGTACCCTCTTCTTTATAAAATGGTAGCTAAAAATAATATAGTGTTATGTCTCTTTTAAGTTATGTTTAAATATTACAAACTCTAGTCAGTTTTCAAACATAAATATTTGTTAAAACAGAGGTTGAGACTTTAATGCATGTATTTTGTTTGTAATACATACTTTTTTATATCATTAGTTAGCTTCATTTTTTTTTTGTGGATTATTTTCAGCAAGTTTTCGTAAAAAAAAATAAAGTGTTTTCTTTTAATTTGTGGCCGGATAGTTTAGTCAATAAGAATGTTATATTATTATCTCTGTGTAAATACATATTAATTTATGATTCCTTACTAGTACGAAATATGGTTGATGATTCGGAACAGCTATGTAACAAGGTGGACAAATGTTGACCAGACAATTTTTTAAAGGTGCGGGCATTATGCGATCTTAGTTTGTAAGCTTATTATCGAAATAAGTTTTTTTTCTTAACTATTGCTTTCAAGAAAATCTCAATTTTAAGATAAAACATTTTAGTTTCATGCCAAAATATTGTATTATGTAAAACATTACATATTATTTTTTTTGTTATTGTTTCTTTTTTTTCAATTATTGTAGAATTGAAATATATAATATAAAAGTTTGTATAAAATTATTGTATACCAAATGAATCATACGCTAGTTAAACCAATAGAATGTAGAATTAGATCGGCGTGATGCTGTTTACGAATATATATGTATTTTTCATTTTATCACTTTCAGCCATCCTCGGATGAGCTGAAATAATTGTATGTACAGTATAAGCTATGGCACAACACGCGTTTTTTTACATTATTTTGAAAAAAGACAATCTTATAATATTAATTGTAGTATGTACTAAGCTGTTTGTAAAATATTAAATTTAATGATCTGGCAATACCAATGAGCCTTTTAGGTAAAAAATAATAAAAACACATCCCCGTTGTTGTGTAAAAATAATATAGGGGGGATGTTTCTAGTAAGTAGTTTTTAGTCTTTAGAATAAGAAATTTTCAATTTTGGTCTCATATTCATTTTTTTCTATCTTTGTCTGTATCTCTCTCTCTCCCTGGCTTGCTCCCAGCTTAACGTCTTTGTCTTTGTCTGTATCTAAATTAAAATTTTTATTTTTGTATCCGAGAGTAAATCATGTTTTTACTTTTGATTGATTTTCATGTGTTTTGTTCTTTTAGGGTGCTATTTAGGGGATGATGTCACTGGGTGTTTATTTATATTTAATTATATTTATTTACTGTTGAATTTTTTAAGATGCAGTCTAATTTTTTTTCACCGCATTTGTTCCAGATTGTGTAGATATTTTTACATTTATATTATTACATATCCTATATTAATAGTTTATACGGTTAGACGCTGGCCATATTATAATTGTAATGTTTAGAGTTTTATGAAAACGATTATTACTAACTAAATTTGTCTAGAAAATTGCAATAACGTGTTGCTCCAAAATAGATATTGTGTGGATATAATATAGTTATACTTGTATTGAAACGAAGCAATATTAATTGATTTTAGACAAACTTTTTGCCTTATTAAGTGTGGTTTGAATTTGTGATTTTAGTTATTAATAAATTCAAATTATCAAGAAAAAAAAACGGTAAAACTTTATCATTATACAAAACATAGATACTTACTTTAAATTTTTTAAAATATTACATCTATTGTTAGCTGTAAGGAAATCTTTAAATATTATCATATCACTTGATGCACCAAAGTTTATGTACAATAATTAATTAATATTGCACTGATTACTTTAAAAATAGGTAAATTACGATCTAGACAAAATATCCGAGAAACTTGATCTCAACCTTCAAGAGCCTAAAAAATAAATTTTTAATTTGCCACATTACAGTTTCAACTCTCCAATATATGCCACAGGTTTTTTTTTTTTTTCTTAAATAGTACATTTTGTTTTTCAGCAAACTATTTTCTATTTCAAAAGCATCATAGTATAAACCAAAGGTTACTTAAAAGTCGCTAAATTTTATACATATTTATTTCTTTTTATTTTCGTTATAATAATTTTATTATTTTCTTTAAATAATATTACAGCTTAAATACCAAAGCTATATTTTCATAATGGTGTGTTGAAAAAGCAACGAAATTGAGTCACTAAAGTAGTTCGCCTTTGTGAGTAAAATTAATAATATAATAAACTTAGTTTCTTTAAAGAGTGTGTGAAACTTTATAGAGATATTTAGATTATATAAATATTATATACCTACTTAATAGTTGTAGCAATAATTAATTCAAGATTTCCTTCAGTTTTTTTTATTTTATAAATGAGAATCTCCTATAACAAGATGGTGTCTTTAATGCTTGTGCCTTCAAGTTTTTTATCAAATCAAGTGCCTCTATAAAAAAAATGCCTTTAATTAACAAGAATAATATATTGTGATAATTTTAATTTTTTATACATTTTTGCATGCGATGAAAAAATATTTATGTACTTAAATTTTACATAAAAACATGTAACGTTTTTTTCCTGCGTCGGTACTTAGCTTCCTGTTTTGCCCCCCTTAAATTGTATTTTAAATTGAATTTAAATATTAAGTTAAACATTCCAACTTGTACTTAAGTAATATGTATAATGGAGACAGGAGGTACTTATTGATTTGTTTGATGTCATGTTATATTATTTCCAAATCTTATGTTAGTTTTAAACTATTTTATCATATTATTATTATTAAAACCACTGATTATATGTAAATACACGTTATGGAATTTGATTCAAATAAAAATTAAATATAAATAATTAATATCTTTTTATTTTGCCTTTTTTCAACTTTCAAAAAGCTACAGTAAAAAAGATACCAAAATCAAACCTCAGAATGATGTCTTATTTTGTTCGTCAAAATTCAGAAAAGAGTTTAGAAATTGGGGTCTTGTAATAACTGAATTTGGTAGTTTATTTGTCTAGGAACTGACTTCTGAGCGGGAGGTCTCAGATTGAATTCCTGGGCCCAAATTTGACAGTAGTGATCCGTCGGTGTTACCATAGTAACAACATACAAATCACAACTTTTTATGTTGTGTAACCATTGGAACACCAACTGAAACTGTTGGCAGCCATTTTGATGCTCTTGACTTTGGCCCCAGGATAGGTCAGAATTTTCAAGTGTTTTTTTCACTAGATATATTTAAGTATGCGGAAGTCCCAGTGCAAAATTACACTGAAAAGTTCATGCAAAGAAAAAGCATAACAAAGCAAAGCAAATGTAGTCATAAACCATTCATTTATTTATAATCAAAATGAATTATAATAAAAAAATCAAGAGAGTTCTTTTCTATTATTTTTTAAATGAATCTGTGCCCATTCAAAGTGAACACAAATACACTCTGATTCCTTCGCTTGTGTCATGAAAGAGGAAGATGGTCTGCACATGGGATCAAACCCACGATCTCCGCATGAAACAGCACGGAAGCCAGTGTCGTAACCACCAGGCAACCAACCATTTGATCTTTTTGTGCTTTAAAATGATGCTATTGTTCTTCATAAAAATTATCATCTAAATCCGTGGTCGTCAAACTGCGGCCCGCGGGCCTTATGCGGCCCGTTGCAGTTTTTTGTGCGGCCCGCGAACGCGGCGAGCAATTTCTAAAGACAAATCTTGCCAAAATCGATTTTTCGTACAAAGTTAATTAAATAGAAAATGGGTGTCGAAAACACGGAAATGCCTCAAATTAAATGAAGTTACATGAAAAACGTTTGTATTTCTAATAAAAAATCTTTAATATAACGTAGGTAACACATTTTTTTTCAATGTACATACGAGGAGAATTCAAAGTAGGTATTCTCGGTATGGATGAAAGAAAAGACAGAAAAATGGAAGGAAAATGCAGAAATATCTGAAATAATTTTACTACAATACACATATTCAACCCCTAATGCGCTATATAAAACGCCAATTACTTTCTTTACTTTTCGTATACAAATGCTATAGCATTTCCGGAAAATCTTTACCCGTAGTGGGCTGAGTGCCATTCTCTTCTACAGGTTTGGCTCCAGCGCCATCAGCCAGTCCACCGTCAATTTATTTATCTTTTCAACAGCCTTCAAAAATATTGTTTTTGGCCACTTTGGACTTTTTTTTTATTTAACCATTATTGTCGGAAAATAGCTTTCCTCTAATATTTATTTCTCGGTTTCGGGAATGAAAATTTCCAGTAGGTACCAGAGCTAGGGTTTAAGGTAGTTGATTGAAATTTTGGAAACCATAGTATTGAATACCAGCCTTAATTTTCGAATCGGCGCGATGTCGTCGAGGAGTAAGGCATTGGCGGTCAATTTCGATTGCTTTATGATTTTCAATTGCTTCCTACAAAACCAGGCATTGAGCTTACGAATACTACTGTGGTAATACTTCGGCCTATTTTGAAATTGTCAATAAGCACAAATTCTTTTGAGTCCTAGAATAATGTCGTAAGGAGAATTTCGCCTGGTTTCATGACTTTGAACTACTTCAGAGGGTTTCTTTACGCACTGTATTGACTCACGTTTCTCTCAGGGGCATAATGACAATATCAGTTTTTGGTTCCAAGTAATAATGCGAACAAAAAAAAAATCTTTTTTAGATAAATAAATGTATAACTACGTTGTTTCTGTCACTAATATTAGTGACAGAAACAACATAGTTATACATTTATTTATCCAAAAATGGATAACTGTCACAAAGTAAACCCAAACGCAATTGAAAAAAAAAAAAAATTTCTAGAATTTTCACCACAGAGCTCCATAGAAAATTGAATTCGCGTTTGTTACTGCGAGTGTTTGTGGTAGACATCTTCACCAGACTTTTACGAGTTCCAAAAAGTCATGAACTTGCGAGTGTTTTAATGCGTCGGCGACGGTATTTACAAAAGAGAGCATCGATTTCGTCAACGTTTTTCATTACTTCTTTAGAAAGATGTGGTGAACGGGGTGGGTCTTCAATTAAATTTTCTTTGTTTTTCAAAATTGAAACCATTTTTTTATTCAGGGCAAAGCATCTTCATAATTATTTCTCAGTTTCCTCGCCCAAAGCTAATTTCACAGCCGCCGTCGATAGCTCTCAACAATCGTTTTTCACTAAAAAAACTTCACGACAAACTGATGGACTCAAAGCAAGAAAACATTGTCCACGTGAACTCACAAGACATGTCTGCAATGGGCACCGGATCGAACAGTAGTTTTCCCCAATCTCCCTTCCCGAGCGCAATTCCATTCCCGTTTTTATACGCCTTTGTACCTAATTTACAAGTATGCGGTCTATGTGCGCCTGCTAAAATTTTATAAAGGAGGTTGGGGTAAATATTTTTTCACACTTTCTTTATGGTAACCCAAAGTGATTTAAAATTTTACTGTAAATTTTACTTGGATTATTTTCAATCAATCCAGTGTGTGTGTGTGGGGGGGGTGCCTTGATGCGGCCCGCAGTGAGAGCTCACATTATCCAATGCGGCCCTTGAACAGAAAAGTGTGACGACCGCTGATCTAAATAGTAAATTGTCCGAATATTTTTCAATATTATTGAGTATAGAAAATTTAGTTGAAAAACACTGTATTTTGGGAAGGATGACATAAATAAAAGACTGATTGATTAAACATTATTTAATAGGATATAATCTTTAACATTGATAATATAATATGAATACGTACAATGGGCACGCAAGGAATTTTTCAACATCGCCTATGGAATGAACAATGCGAATGTAGCATCTAAGACAGTGTGAATTTCATGACAATTTCTATTCAAAGCTTGCTAGCGCTGTTTTTTTTAGTAATTTTTTTTTCATTTCAAACTATCACAATATTTGTTATAATGATACATTTTGACAACTTTTAAAGATAGAACTCAAAATATAATTTTGAATTCAAAAAGCATTATCAACATTTCAATTCATTAACAATTTCCTATTGATAATGATATCTCGAATAGAATATTGTTTTCTTGATATTCTTTACAACAAGATTTATTTGACATATAAATATATCATTATTTATCATTTAAAATTCAAATATTTTTCTATGAAATACACAAATAAGAAAGAATAAATACATCTAGCCTATAAATATGAACTATCAACAAACTAATATTGTCAGTAATGTTTTTTTTTTAGTAACCGCTTCATATTTTAAGAATATAATAACAATATCGTAGGGACGATGTGCGAAACAAACTCATTATTTTTTATACATAATTGTAACAAACATATTTATTATATTAGAGAAGAAATAATGAAACACAATTTTATTTACAAAGGTTTCCAAGTATTAAATTAGAAATCAACATAATGAAAAATACTCAAGTGGTTTTTGTAATATTAAATTCGTTATAAGTCACTTTAAATAAATCAAATTGACAATATTTAGAGTTGAAATTAAAATGAAGGTCTGTACAAAAAATCAAAATAAAGTATGTAAGTCATTAATAATAATATTCTTGTTGATATTTAGACAATTTCATTGAGTGTTGTTTAAAGAGAAATTAATGAAGGTCACCTTCTCGTCACAGGTTGATGACAAACCATTTATCCCCCTATGCGGTAGTTGATGTGGAGCTCTGGCTTCACATCGTACACCAATTTCAGAATTTCTTCCACCACCTGAAATTAAGAAAGTAATCTAAGTATATACAACTGTACAGAGAACAATTAGAATTTAGCTCTTTCGGTAATCCACAATCATTTTCGTTTCAAATTCTGGAGGAAAATGTCCTTTTTTTATTCATTTGTCCGGAAACTTTGCCCTCGATAACATGGTGACCCTTGAAGGATCTTTTGTATTAGCCACTTTGATCACAAAGCACCATCGAACCCAATGTCCACCCAAAAGTCAATAATGGTTTTTGTGGCGATATTTGGGATACCAACGGGTGTAATATGAACTTCCCCAGGAAGTATTGGCTTTCCACGTCAATGATATAAACTCACACAGAATGTGAGGTGGCGTTTCTAAGGCCTCTTCACACATCCAGCGCATATCTGCAGTTTCAATATTCATTGTCGCCATGTGCAAATAACTTTGTTTATACTACATTGCATTACTTAGGCAATGAATTTAACAGTTTAAAATTCTTATATACTTTTGCCATTCACTCCACAAATAGAAAATAGTATCTAGAAAATGGTAAATAAAAGAAATACAGAATATAATGTATATACATTCTGTATGTACCGGCTCTTGTCAAATAAAGTCAAACACATCATCATTCTTATAAGATAAATTATTACAAAATTCAAATTGTTCGTTAAGTTTTCTTAAATTTTATACATAATAGATGAAATTGATGTTGGTAGTTGGCACAAGTTACAAATTACACTCAAAAGAATTTAAAAGTCAACATGAATTTCCGTAACATAGTAATAACATAATATTTTACCTGATCTTTGTGAATGGCAACGGCTTTGTTGATTTCATTTATTTTAACATTAGTTTCGGATTCAATGCGGGCTGCAACATTTTCCCTTGATCCCATATGCTAGAAAATTAAAAATATATTAAATTTACAGGTCAAATCAATATCTTATATCTCCAGGGATAAGATTGATGTATTTGTGATCCATGGGAGAACTGAGCCAAAATGATTACCTTAGCCTCAAACTCTGTAAATTGTTTAACTCTCTCCTTTTTGCACTTTTCAATTTCTTCTTGAGCTTCTTCCTTGGCCTCCTTTAGTCTGCGGGCTTTGCCTAAAAATCAAGTTCATAAGCTTCAGGTTGGAATTTTAGAAAGAAAAATATGCGTATTTCATATTACACAGCGAAAACGTCGAAAATTGTTGCATTTATAAAGAATTATCACGATTTAAATAAGACAATACATAAGGGATAGCTTCATCTCGATATCTAAATGTCAGGCGTATCCCCAAAAGAAACAAATAAAATGTTACTTACGTTTTCTAGCCTCGGCAACTTTTTCAGCTGCCCTTTTTTCAGCAGCAAGAAGCTGTTGAATTCCATGAGTTTGACTTGCCATTTTGTTATAACAAACTGATGATATCCCAAAATTAAGTAAGATGCAAGACAGATCAATAAAAGTAGACAAGTGACAGAGTCATATGACACGAAATACCAATGTTACCACTGGTGGCGCTGTAATCGAATCAGGCGCTTTAACAAAGCTGGCTGCGTGTAGTTTGGCCAACAAACTTTGTGTAACTAGAATTAATTATTTTCTATCAAAATAAAACAATAGTTTGTAAAAAATATTTTATTTTAATCTCTATTTTATCAGGTTATATTTTTTTAATATATAAAAACAAATATTATTTCAGCTGAGTGCTGCTTTCTGTAATTATAATCTTAAGGAACACAAATTTATTTCATCCCAGGAAGCACCATAACTATAGAATGGGATAAAGTGAAATATGTTTTTCTAAACACATAACATAAAAAAGTTTCACATTCACAAAATTCCCAAACATGAAAAAGAGTTCTTTTTATTTATATTTGATGCTTAGTTTAGAAATAAATATCTGAATTATTTAGGAACTCCCTTACTGCATAAAAAAGTTGCCTTCACTGTCTGACTGAATCTCAATTCCCGCACCATTAAAACATAAGTTTCTTAAGTCAATAAAGTATCTAATAATTAAATAAGTAATTAATTTATCATTATGAGTCCTATTTATTACTCAACTGTGTACATTTTTATTCCAGCTAAATTGATGTGAAGCTCCCATTGAATTAACTTTAAACATCTTATTTGGATCAAACCTTAAATAATTTTTTTGAAGTTAAAGATAATAATTTAGTATTATGTTTCAGCGTACCTACTTCTTAAGAGGATTTATGGAACACTTTTCAATACTTGTAACATTTTTTAAGTAAGTACTTACTATAAAAAAAACACTTTCCCAATCATTTCCCGTTGCAAGTTTCATACTCCCTTGAAAAACTTTGCTTACTATCCACCTTTTTGATATTTTGAAATAAATCTCTTGAATTTATGCAACAGAACAATGAAAGATTTTTTTTTCAATAATTAGTAGGTACAGTATTTATACTCTTTGTGGGACAATGAATAAGAAGTCAAGTTTTTCTCTTAAAGTGCATCCTTTTTACTACCGATTCCACGTCCTTGCCCATCTTGGCCACCAAACCTTAGTACGAAGGCGACTCTTCATAGCCACAACACCTGGATGCCCCTCATGAGCCGTTGGTATAACAACTATTCAGTTCGCTCTCAAGAGGATGTAACTATGTTGTAAAATTCAATAACATTTTTTGTTCTGAAATTTCAAATTTACTCATATTTAAAAACGGAATACTTTTTGAATAAAATAAATATAGGGATGCGAATAGAATTTGTGTACTTTTGTTTGAATCATATTTACTTTTTTATATGAAGTTGGTATAGTAGGTAAAAATACATCCATTTTTTCCAAAATTGTTTCATCCTCTTACGTGATAAAAAATTGTTCACATCGAAACAGGTATTACACCCTATTCTGGTTTTGGTTTGAACTAAAATAAGAACATTCCAAAATATAAAAATTCAAATGAACTAATTTGAATATTAGTCTAATTTAGAATGTTCTTAATTTTTATAGAATACCAATGCATATGCACTAACTAAAATTGGAACGTTCTTATTTTAGTTAGGGCACACTAAAACTGAAATAGAATCGGGCGTATTGTTATGCACAGCTATCAAAATAACAAAATAAAACACTACTTGTATCTGTAACAGACATGTTTAGTGACCAAATTTAAAAATGCAATCATATGTTTACTTACTATGTTTTTGATTGAAAATAAACAATTTTTTATTGAAACAGTCTATTTTTAATTATGAATTTTTCTTTCAATCAGTAGGTACTTATAGGTTTATGATCTACCCTGTAATTAAAAGGCACAAAGACAACATTATTGCAACCTCGTTATAAAGAAAAACAAAAATTCTCGGTAATTTTTGCAACTCTCAAGTTGTTCTGAAAATATTTTATAAAAATGGTCTATGACATCTTTAAAAAAAGTTTAGTTAATTTTTCAAAACAAAATGGGCCTCAGCAAAATGGTTTGGTATATTATAAATATTTTTTTTCATTATATCTCATTTAACTAATGTTTTACTAGGTCAACAGGAAAAGATGTGAGTGGAATTGCAGAAGAAAATAAAAACAGGAAAAGACTGCTGTTTAAGACCGACAGAAGTAATTACAACCATGCTACACATTAATTGTGTAATAATATAAAGTGAATATCTATCTGTCCTTGTATGCACGAAAAATTAATAATTGTCACACAGTACTGAGATCTGTCCACTCTTATATTTCACAACCGATATCTGCTTTCTTCCAGCCTCCCTATCTTTCCTTTCGGCATCAGGTGGATCAGGCAATACTTCTCCCCACACATGAAGTCTTCCAAACCTTTACTCGTGACAGGAGTTCCTACACTGCCCCGGCTTGACTACTTCACTCATGAAAATGAAAAATCTGAAAATCTCCGGCAGCCCAGACATCACTTTTTAATCTTCGCCTTTGCATTGTGCTGCAAGTGATAGAAGGAAAGCCAAGAAGGTCACAACACACAAGAGGAAATAATGTTCATAATGCTGAGGTGTGACTCACTTTCTCTAAAAGAAATTTCCTTCTCATCGTTTCCTAAAAACTAAGCGTTGTATGAATAAATTTTATTCTGCAATGTAATCACATCTCATAATCCTGTTCAAAAACTCCTTTAACAATAACCATAAAAAGATAAAAAAATGCATTTCTTCTCATTCAAATATTCAAACTTACCAATAATTAGTACACAATTTTTGAACCTATCTCTCCAATAAGAGTTTCCTTTCTTAGAATAATTGGTTGTGAATCTCCAAATTACTCCGGTGCACTGCGACATTGATCAATTATTTCTTTATGTCTTCAATCTTATTAATTTCTGTTGCGTGCGTCTACACCAAATGAACGTAGACCAGAACAGGAAATAGAAGACTATTTCTTGATAGTCGACGTCAAGCAAGAGCTAGAATAGTCCTTTAATTCGTTCTTAATGTTAATTCTTGCTCGTTCTTGGTGACAATATCAACCATCAAGAAATAATGCTCTATTCCTAGATCTGGCTTTATTTTTGTTTAATGTAAATGCACTCATACAAAAATAACACTATTCTATACACCGCCAGCGGAACTTAATGCTTTAAGCATTCTCTGGTTGGTTGATAATCTACTGCTTACAAAAAAAGTTTTTTAATTGTAAGAGTTAATGGTTCAAGGAGTGTTCGCCTCTTCGGTTATTCCTTCGTAGAAGATCTCGAACATAACTTATTTATTATCTGAACCTAGCTCTCATCGTTAATTTGAAACCGGCTACATTTCTATAAAACATTTAAAAGTTTTGTTTCAATTTGTCACCATATTCATACATAAAAACATATTGGACAAAAAGTTTCAAGGCTGTTGATTCATAAATCTCATGTATTTTAATAGATAAAATTTCTATGGTTACTATGACAATGGTACCCACCCACTGCTACCCACCCAATAGCATGGCATGTCATGTGGTTGTTCTTCTAGGATAATCAATAGCAGAGACATGCAAACAATACTGACATTGTTATGCAAAAAAATATGGCTTAATGAATTTTAAACTAGAACAGAACATCATATACAAATCAGATTTTTCAATCAAAAACAACATATTTTAAATAGATATTCTTTTAGATTTAAAGATATTAGATCAAACAAATCTTATGTTACTGTATGATATTTTCTCGGTGAAATGCATCTTACAACCGTTACAAGTCCCATCCAATACGATACAGAATCCCAACATAGAAATTTCATGTGAAGCTGTTTTAAAATTTGACTTGTCCAGGATTCAGACTTCTGACCTATATGCGTTCTCTCAATAACTTCACATTAAGATAATAATATTTTCTTGTTCATTTCAAACCTACAACCACTAACAGTATTTTTTTTTCCAATTTTACATTTTGAACTAGGTACACTATTGTTTCTTACAAGAATGGAACAGAATCATAATATTTTCAAATCAATTTTTTGTTTTCACTAAGATAAAAATAATGAATTAGGACAAATTCTAGCTGAAATTATTTAACTATGCACTTTCTTTTTGTTTATAATTTTCACATATTTTTATTATCCTGACTAGTTTATCAATTTCAAGTTACAATGTAGGACATTATTTTTTTGTTTAAGAATCTTCTTTTTCTTCTCCTTACCCTGTACCAGCTCATCCGGGGTCGGCCTTCCTGGTACTCATTCTCCACGTCTTCCTTTCCTGTGTCAGCTGGTCCTCCCTTAGTTGTTTTTCGTCAATGAATCTAGTCAAGTTAATCAAAATATGAGAAATGACAAAAAAAAACCTTTTATTTGAACACAAAACATATTTCGTGAACCACTAAGATCCATCCATATATTAACACTGCCCGCTATAGTGGATGGTTAAAAAGAAATCATTTTTCTTTAGTGGTGTACTCTGAGAAGAGAAGAAAGCATTACGGAAGGGACGGTTTTCAGATAACAGAAAGAAAAGAAATGTTAATTAATAGTTTTATTTATGTGCAAGAAATAAACAAAAACTGAGAATATAAAAATAAAACATGATTACAAGTTTACGCTTCCTAGTAACAATCTTTTTATACATACCGCATCGAAATAAATAGAAATTTGGCGATGAAAGTATAAGAGTACTGTGATACATAATAACATATGTAATTTTCATTCATCTCGTTTATATACTTAACAATTAACACTAGTCAAGAAGTATATGCATCCCTAAAAACACACAGAAATCAAAATTAGAACATTTGCCAAAGATTTGAATCAAGTTGGGAGAATATTCCATAAGCAATATCATTTTTTCATGTTCTTATTTGACAGTCGTTGTTATTTCATTGCGACTGAATAGATTCAAAATCTGTATATAATAAATTAACAGTATTGATAGAATAGCTATAAAAACATTTCATTAGTGGGGAAAAGATTAGATCTATGGTTTTTAGAAACACATACACTTTATAACAAAGTTCCTAATTTACAAAATACATACAGGATGCATGGTCTGCTACAGACGCGTGATGTGTGTTTAAGAGCCGAATTTGAATTTAGTTGGTACCTTGTCGGGTACAGTAAATGCGTAGCCTCCACTCTGCTCTATACGTTTGCTTTCTTGTTGAGCATTACGCTGATCAGCCAATGTGAAGATGTCAGCCAGAGCCTTGTTTTGATCCATAGTCAAGTGAGCTGTGAGGGCTGCATAAAACTGTGGCTCGGTGGCTGACAATTTGGTGATAACTTCTTTGAAAACAATATATTCATCAACCGGGCAATTGACTTCATCCAAAGGTGTGGTGTAGTTCTCAAAAGGAGTGTCGTCCAAGCCGTAGTCATCGTCCCCCTCATAGTCGCTATCTTCAGTGTCTTCGGCATTCACGTCATTAATTGTCAGTCCTTGTTTGACGCCCTCCTTTTTCACTTTCCTAGCTAAGCTTTCTAAATAGTCCTGCGCTTGATCATCGTAATAATCGTCGTCAGTGGAGAGAGGGTCCTCACCTTCTGACTCATCATCCTCTTCGGACTCCTCCTCCTCCTCCTCAGCAGCCCTGGCCTGGTAGGCCTTCTTCAGTCCATCAAAGAGTATTATACAAGCGGGCATTATTTTCTGCATGCTTTCATTAGTGAGTTGTGGCCTGACGGGCCCTAAGCTGAGTAAAGTGCACAATCCCAGAACGCACATTTTTCTATCGTGTAAAGTAAAGAAGCAGTCGGTGTCATGGATCCACTGCTTGATGAAGTGGGAAGTAATTGACTCTGTGGGTGCTATTGTGGATGGCTTGTCTAGTACGCTTAATAACAATTGTGGGTTATAGTAGAGTGCGGCAATCACCACTTGCAGACACATGGTGCGCAGTTCGGACGTTTTGACCTCTTGAGTAAGTCTGCTTAGTACTAATTCTATAATTGAAGGTATGCATCTATCTATCTGCCCCTTGCACTGCAGAATAATAACTTCTAGCATTTTAGCTGCATAGCACTCTGGATCTTCTCCAGAATCTCCGGTGAGGACGGCTTTGCACATGTTAAATATGGCCAGTATATAATTTTCATTAGACAAGAATGCGGGCGTGTCCACAGTGACATAATTATGGAGGGCGGGCATCATGTCCGTGAAATAGTCAAACCCTTCCTTCTCAAACACCTGGTATATTAACTCCAGCATCTTCCACATGTCGGGTGATATCTTATTACATGTCAAGTCAAAGATCAGCGAGAAGGCTTCTTCGTAAAATTCACTAACTCCCGATGTAAAGATATGATTGATGACTTGCAGCACATTAGGCTCCAGCCTCTTCATGACTTCTTCATTTTCAGACATGACATTGAGTAGAGTCTCTATTGTGTTCAAAAGACCCATGGAAGTGATAGCTTTTTCATCTGAGCCAGCATCTGCCTGCAGCACGTGACTGAATGTTGTAGCTAAATTCTGACATATCTCTACAGAAATAGGCATCAATTGTTCAGTGTATGAGCAGACCAACTTCTGCATGACAGATGTGATGTCATCGTTTTCTGTTTCTCTAATGAGATTCAACAATTCTAATGTAATGACGTTGACCTGCTCTTCAATATACTTCTCCGCTTTCTCGTGAGAAGTCAAAAGCATTTGCAGAGCAATGGCAGCTTCCACTTTTACTGGTAAATCTTTATCATGCAGCAGGGCATTCACAATCAATCTCAAGGCTTGAATCAAGATGTCGTCTTTCTTTACTTTCATATCAGCAAAATGGTGAAGGACCCAACAGGCTCGAGCCCTCATGTAGCCCAGAGTATTATTGAATTCAGGGAAAACGTAAGCCACCAGCATATCATCTATCCCATCCTTGTATAGTTTCTTCTTGAGAAGCACTTCAGCTAATGTGCCTATCATATGGAGAGCTCCGTCTTTCTGGCGCGGGTCGCTGTATGGTATTCCCCCAGTCAGCACCTTCATGCACAGCTGCATCGTTTGCTGCAGCATATCTTTGCGCTTCTTGCAGCTATGGAGTAATAGTTTTTGTGCTGCAGTCACTGGAGATATGAAGTCCTCGAATATATCAAACCTGACCCTGACATATTCATGCGGATCAGTCTCCCACAGCTCTTGGTCAGCATCAGAGTAAGACATAATGGGGAAGAGAACGTCTTGTATGATGGCAAACATGTGGGGCTTCAAGAAGTTCCATGTGTGAGCGTGACTGATGCACTGAGTTATGTAATTCAGAGTTTGGTGCAGGACTCTGGGCGACACGAATATTTTGTTCCTATACTGATCCAATATCTTGAGCAGCACTTCCAGAATACCTCCGGAGAATGTTTTGAGATACCACTCGGCAAATTCTCTGTACTCTTTAGTGACGTAACCAGGACTGCCGTATCTTTCAAACAATCTATGCAGAGTGTGCAGGGACCACTTCTTGCATTTCCAAGAAGGATGTTCTATTCGTTCATCTTCGTCTATTTGTAGGGTGCAGTCTGGTATTGGCTTATCAGCTTCAACTCTAAGAACTTCCATCCAAAGGGAGAATGTTTCTTTGGTGAGTAAGTCTAAAGGCAGTGAGTATTGTATGAGAGCAAAGAATATCTTGAGAATTTGCTTTTGAAGTAATAAAGACTGATCGGAGGGATCAGGAAATAGTGTGACGACAAGCCCATGGCACATTGGTAAAAGATGATGCATTGCTCCAATCAGATGGACACGCTCTTCAGCTTTTGAATATTCATAGTTCTTAACCAGTTGGTATAAGGCTAATAAGGCTCCAGACCATGTGGAAGCATCTGGACTACCCAAGTAGAGTCCAATTTTATCTACAATCTGTGACCAGCAGCCTGGGAAATCATTCTTTATTATAGTCCTTGCGCACAGAGCTAATTGGAGTTTTATAATATCAGGAGACTGAACAATGGCATCTATAATAGTTTCTCTAACAATTGCGCGATCTTGTTCGTGTATTCTAAATCTTAATGGCTCTTCGCCTTCATCTTGATCTTGCCAATGTTGAGTAACCATGTTTTTAAGATAAATAACTGCAGCCTGTCTAACAGGCATCTCCACATCAGCTGCCATTACTATTTGAAGCAGAGAAGGTGCACATCCGATAATTTTGTGAACTTGCGCCAGCTGCTCCTCGGCCTGTTGCCTCTGGTCCGGATTAATAGATGCGCGAAGCACCTCTGTCAACTTTCTGCAATCCATTTTGAGAGTATTTACGAAAAGTCAATGTTTTAAATTATATTTAAATAAAATCTAAAATGTCTATATCATCATGAGCCCTCGTGGGCCCCAAATAGCAGTCCGATATTCACTCAACATAAATCACGTGGCTGACATTACAAAATATCATTTTAAAATCCTCCGACACAAAACTTTGCAACAATAACATATAAACAACTGACACGATTCCTAGTGTTTTTATAAAATATTACCACAGGGCAAACACAAAACTGATAATTAACAAGGAAAATCACGACCCTATTAACCTACAAAAGGCCGCAGAATCACCACCGACACGGATACCAACGTGAACTTCTGAGAATTATCAACTGTCACCTTCGCTTTGCCCGCCATATTCTTATGTTGGTACAAATAGGAAGTATTGAAGTAAAGTTAGACGAAAATATGAAGACCACGTAAAGAGTTGTGATCATAAATAAAACATATTCGAGACTCTTGGATAAGTAGGATAAGCATATTATTATTTTCTTTTTTTAAGTTTACATGACTAACCGAAAAAGATTATTTAGTTGATCTGATCTCAACACAGGTCTGTGTCAGTGCTATTGAATGTTTTTGTTACAATTTATAATGTAATATGTTTTAATTTACAGTCTTTCTAAACTAAAACAATAGAATCTAATAATTTGCTTAAATAGCCTTTTTACAGTTTTTTCCACTGGTTAGAGTTTAAAATATATACCTACCTACTACGGTACCTAGCAACATAAATTCAAATTCTTTTAAAAATTAGTTTTAAATATTAATAGGATACAGGCCCCTTTGATCTATATTTCGCTGACGGCCTGTTTTTCACATCTTCTTCAGTTATAAAAATCAAAATTAAATTTTGTTATTCTTCAGTTAAAACTGCTTAATTGGGATAAAAATTCAAAGGTAATGTGGCGAGTCACAATAATTATTATTGTAAAGTGTAAAATTGCAAAGACAGTTCATGACCATTAGGATAAAATGACTTAAAACAATTAGTATAGTGGAAATAAAATACGCACTAAGCGCCAAAAATGAAAAAAATGATTTGAGTATGAGGAAATGGTCTATAAACCATTGCCGATAGCCTAAATATTGCACTTAGTCCATATCGATGATCTAAAGCCATAAAAACAGATCCAAAAATCATCATAGTACTATGTCTATATGGGGGAAAAATCAGTTTTATTAGATTATCTCAAAATGAATTTTTTGGCACTAGTGCGTATTTCATTTCCACTATACTAAATGATATCGTTTTATCGAGTACAAAATTGAGATGTACATGAACAAATCTATGGTCTTCGGGTAAAACCTTAGAGCAAGAGAATATTAGACAGTATACAGCTTACCAGAGAGAGAATGTTTTTTGATATAGAGGTAGAGTGGTCCTCGGTGAATACTGAGATAGCCACAGGGGCATTTTTGGGGACCAACTACCGCCCATCTCGATTAGGAGATTTAACTGAGAGGGTGTAGAGAGATAAAGGAAGAGACAGATCCCCCTCTGATGTGAGAAAGAGGTATATCAAAGTGGCCATAAACCATACTTTTTGAGATTATCGATGTTGAAGATTCAAAAAATTCTCACAAATCTATTTATTCACAAAATGGCATCTGACCAAAGCCCATGCACAAAAAGTCTCTGCATTTGAAATAAAGTACATACCTGAGGAGAGTTTTGGGTGGCCACCGCATCACGAACGACGCTATACGTCGGCGCACCCTGCGTAGGTCTATCACCTTTGTGGGGGGTAGGACTTGGCTGGGACATGTGTTAAGGATGCCAAATGACAGTTGGCCGAGGAGAGCGCTGTTCTTCCTCCCATCAGGGTCCCGAAGACGAGGAAGACCCTCTCATCTGTGTTCCGCTCCTTCAAAGCAGAGCTGATGGATTTGGACATGGTGTCGGAGGAGGTCATTGAAGCTGCGCAATATCGGGCGCGGTGGAGGGCTCTTGTTGCCTCCTTATGCCCCTGATTGGGGTCAGACAGGGTGTATTGATTGATTCACAAAATAAAATCTAAAAATGAGTTTTTTATACATAAATTTCGAAAAAAAAAAACCGAGGCCATATCTAAACTTACTTATACTCCTTTTCGCAAAATTTATATAAACTTATACCCTTTTACACAAATTTATAGTATTAAGAAATTGTATATTTTTATTATTATTATTACCTATTTAAAACAAGAAAAACACTAAACTTTATATTCAATTCGATTAATGTACACCATGGATGTAAGAAGTAAGAGGATGGAACGTCTATACTACTTTGTATGAATGACAGTGAAGCCAAAAAGTGGGGAAGGGAAATCAGCCGGCGGCCATCACGGAAGACCCACATACTTGTGAATTTGTATGGACAATGTATGAAAATTATTCACCTAGTATCAGAAAACATTATATTTTCTTCTTTAAATGATTATATTGTGACAAAATATACTTTTTTTCTTATGTTTGATGAAATAGGGAATAGGTTTGTATTAAAATGAGTAAATAATACAAGAGTATTTTATTTTTAAATATCTTTATTTAAAATTATTCTAACACAATATGGAGAATTGATGACTGTTAATAATTTGTAAAGGAAACCAGATACAACAAACTCAAAATCCTTTGAAAAGAATTAATTTGTTGAGTGACTTTCGAACAGAAAGGGAACTATCAATATACCTTTTAGCAATGTAATGCAATCTAATATCAAGATATTTTCGGGCAATAGCTCTCGTCAGTAAACCAATATGGTTGTCCAATGGAGACTGTTCTATTACATGATGCGAAAGATCATAAAATAAAGTATAATCTTTTAATAACATCAAAACCATATTCAAAAGAGTATCCGTATTATATTTCTTGAGCATACATTTACTAGAAGTCTCTGAAAACCGTTGCCTGACAACCCTCTCAGTAATCTTGTAGATTTTAATTACGTCAGAAGAAGGGTATAGTAAACCACCATTACTTTTTATATGTATGAGAGTGTATGGTGACTCCTCAATAACTGGGACAGAAACAGTTAGTGCGTCTAGGCACTGTTCACAATGTATTCTCTCAGCTACAGGAAAGGAACTCTCAGCTACAGATGGGGAACTCTCAACTACTGATGCTGTTCTCTTATTTTCAGGCAATATCCTGCACTTCGGAGGTTTCCTTGATGGTATCTTTACCTGAAACATTAAAAAATGATAATATATTATCTAATATTAGCTAGGCAGCTCTAACAATTTTTTTAACAACAATGAAAACAAATTTTAATAGGTATACTGTAACTCTACAGTCTAAAATTGGTGGATAAAATAATTCAAATGTTATCAAATCAATCCATAACATGCTTATTTACCAATCTGCATATAAATTTGATATATGTTTCATATAAAAAATCGTGAAAAATAGAAGAAGCCCGCGAAGTGAATAATTACCCTAATTGCAATTAATTTAAAACAAATATTAAACGTATAGATATGGGAGAATAATGACAGATTCAATCATTTCAAAGGGATCTAGATCTTTGTGTTGGTACAATAATACTGCGAATTTGTACGTAACATAAGAAATTAGGCCATTGTCATGGGACCACTTTGCATCAAAATCACTTTTTTTCAATACTTTCCAATCAATAATTATAATCATTATATGAAATTAGTACATGTACAGTAAGATTGGGATAACTATAACTTGAAAATCATAATAACATGAGACACAGATTATAAAATTACTTACTGAAAGAATGACAATCCTGTTTCCTGCGAAACTTTTCTTCTACTCGTTCTGTTTCCACAGCGAAAAGCAGCACACATCACCATATTAAAATACGAGTTCTTAGATTCTAGATTATAAATAAAACACTAAACGTGGTAAATTTAGAAATATTTCGACTATTTGCCAACAAACACGCAGGACACACTAAACAGACGTGGGTCTCTTGTTAAGATGGCCGCCGCAATTTTGATTCCCCCCCCCCCCCCCGCGCAGCTTCAAGATAACTGTCAATGGCTCGGTCCATTGTACGTCTATGATGTACACCCTACAAATGACAGGAGCGCTTTCGGACTTGGAAATGGTTGATAAGTTTATTTATCTGGGGTCCACTATTTACCAACCAAGGTGAATGCGAAACCGAGATCAGGAGAAGGATAGGCATGGCTAAAGGTGCGATGACCAGTCTCAACAAAATATGGAGAGACAGGAACATATCCAGAAACCTGAAGGTGAAGATTGTCCGTTCCCTTGTGTTCTCAATTTTCTTTTATGGAGTGAAGTCGTGGACTCTGCGGGCTAGGGACAAAGACAGAATAGACGCTTTCGAGATGTGGTGCTGGAGGAGAATGCTGAGGATTCCCTGGACAGCAAGAAGAACAAACATCTCAATTCTTCAAGAACCCCGCATCACGGTTCGACTGTCGTCTCTCTGTCTCGAACAAATATTAAAGTTCTTTGGACATATAGCACATAGAGGGGAGGACAGCCTTGAAAAGCTGATAATGGTTGGAAGAGCGCCAGGTACAAGACCATGGGGTAGATCGCCGATGCGCTGGACCGACCAAATAAAACAAAATATCCACGCGACGACACTTCATAGAGCCGTGCATCTGGCGGCGGACAGAACATCCTGGAGAGCAATGGTGCGAGAGAGAGTTCACGATGCCCATGACCCTCAGCAATGAGGACGACGACTGGTAAGGTAAAGTTATGTATTAGAAGTAATTTTCAAATAATACAATAAAAATCAAATACCTAATCATTTTCTTTTTTTCCCCCTTTCGATGACTCAGATGTTTAAATTATGTCAGGCTTGTCCTCTTGAGATTTATTTATTTATTTAATAGAGACACCAACAAAACACTGAACAACACGAAAAAAATCACGGAACAAACACATGTAATATCCAGTGCTCCAATAACAGGTGCTGAATTGTATCAGTTCTCTTTACATCGTTTTGCGGGTCGGCGTTGCCTATTTGATACTCCAAGCATGGCATGGCACAAAACACTCATAAGACCAGTGCTGACATACGCCTCTGAAACCTGGGTGCTCACTAAAATGAATGAGCAACAGCTTGCGGTCTTTGAGAGGAGGATTCTCCGAAAAATCTACGGGCCAATAAATGAGGGAGGAGTATGGCGTCGGCGATACAACCAAGAACTGTATGATCTCTACAAGGATCCCGATGTCATACAAGTAATCAAAATAGCAAGATTACGCTGGGCTGGGCACATAATACGAATGAACGAAGAAGCCCAGACCAGACGATTAACCCTCACACATCCCGAAGGTCGTAGAAGAGCAGGAAGACCCAAGCTACGGTGGATGGACGGTGTTAACACGGATGCAGGTGTCATTGGACTGAGGAGCTGGAGGACGGCGGCACTCAGAAGGACGGAGTGGAAAAAATCTCTTGACTCAGCCAGGGTCCACCCAGGACTGTCGTGCTGATGATGATGAAGCATGGCATGAAATTGTATATACCCACTTCTTTTCTTCATCCTTCCACATATAAGTGCCAATGTCACTGACTTTGACATGCCAATCTGGCTACATTTTCGACCTCCCACATCTCTCGGATCGCCGTGTTTCGTATTCTATCAAGCAAAGTTGTACCGAAAATAGCAGGAAGTATTTGAAAATAATAAAATATATGAAATCTTCTTCTTATTCTTTTTTAATGCAATCCACTCCCGTGAGAGTGATCTACGAAATGAAATCTTAACGATCCGGCCGGGGTGGGAAGTTGTCAACCTCCTAGTAGTCCACCCCGGGTAACGCAGATAGACAACAAATAGGTGCTGCTACACAGCAATGGCGCTAAAAATGGGACTGGAAAAAAAGCCTCAGGCAATAAGTTCCGCCGGCTATACTGACACCTTTGTATAGAAAAGTGTTATATTATTATTATTATTAATTTTATATCACATATCTTCCCTATATCTATATATCACTTGTGACTTGAAACATAAACTCTTGACAACATTAATAATTTCAAATGGGGAGTTAAAAATTTACTTTACTTTAATTGAATAATTTGTATTGGTCAATTGAATGAGTCTCCGGTAATCTAGAAAAAAAATTGTATTAGATAATTTTGTATGTACCTACCTATACTTTTTTTGAAATAAAGATTATTATTATAAAAAAAATAATATATATGTATTCTTTTTAAGAGAAAGCATTACCAGTTCTGCAATCTTATTTCTACACGCTATTAATAAATTCACCCTTTTGATGAGTTCACTTGGTGAGAATTTTTTTGTTAGTTCGCGTGTGTACTTTAATCCTTTAAAATTATTCGATAGAGGCACTAATTTAAAAATCGATATTAGTTATAATCATTAATTAAAATATAAATATGGCGTCCAGAAATCTGAGTTTGCTTCAAACCCATCCTCGGATAACCACTGAGACACCAAAAAAGTTTCTTTAAGATCCTTCCACTTTTGAAGGAGGAGATCGGTTACAAAGAATCCGAACACAAGAAATATCTGGATAAGACAGGTAGATATAGACAAATCTTGCTTAATGACCGCTCACCACGCCATTGTTAAGCGACTACTTTATGCCTGCCACACACGCTCCGGTATACCTGTGCAGGCGGCCTGCGCAGGTATACATCACAACGCCCACACACGCTCCGGTCTACCGTAAGGTAGACCTGCGCAGGCGACCGGAGTGCCGCCACACACGCTCCGGTATACCTATGCAGGCGGCCTGCGCAGTTACTTAGAAACATTATTTTTTTTGATTACTGACTATATTTTTGATCGACCTCGGTACGGTACCGTAGTGGTTATAGGCGTGGACTTCAGATCACGAGGTCCCGGGTTCGAATCCCGGTCGGGACAGAATTTTTCTGTTTTTTTACTTGAAATTTTTTTATTTTTTATTTTCTTTTATAAATGTGAAAAAAAAATTGTGGTTGGATGTTAGAGATTGCTACGGCTATAATTCCGCCATTGCCACTTGTCTATACATTATTTTTTGTACACTATTTTTAATATGCATAACGTATAAAATAAATAAATAAATCTAAATATTTAAAAAATTCAAAACTCCGAACTCGGTAGCCTAGTGGCAAAGGCTCTAACTTCAGATCAAGAGGTCCCGGGTTCGATTCCCGGCCGGGTTAGAAATTTTCAATGTGTTTTTTCACTTGAAATTTCTACTCGGGGTTGGAATCCTGTCTCAGATTGGACGGGACCGGTTGACTGGTAGAGAATGCTTCAAGCATTGAATTCCGCCGGCTATACTGACACCTATGTATAGAAGAACCAACATTCCTCCGGAAAATTTTGGGTTTAATATGATACCACCGCATCACGAACGACGCTATACGTCGGTCACTTTTACCATTATGTGGAAGAGATGGACTTGGCTGGAACATGTATTAAGGATGCCGAATGACAGTTGGCCGAGGAGAGCGCTGTTCTTCCTGCCATCAGGGTCCCGAAGAAGAGGAAGAACCTCTCATACTGTGTTCCGCTTCTTCGAAGCAGAGCTGAGGAATCTGGACATGGTGTGGGAGGAGGTCATAAACAAGATCGAGCGCCATGGAGTAGGTACTCTTGTTGCCTCCATATGTCCCTAAGTAGGGCGTTAAGGGAGTTTGGATTGGATGTATAGAAGAGTGTTATTTACCTATCATTATTTAAAATATTTATTTATTAAATAATAATATATTATATATGAAGTATACATCATTGTATAACTATTATAAAATAAAGAATTAAATACAATGCTATATACTAAATATAAAAATATTATTATTTAAAAAAATAATAATTATAAAAAAACTCTAGTTCTACTCTCGACTGAGCCATATGCAATTAAGGAATGCACAACCACTCCATGCAAACGCTGGAAAACTACTGAAAGACCTGCGCAGGCGACCGGAGTGCCGCCACACACGCTCCGGTGAACCTGTGAAAGAATTGATTTTCGATTCTTCTCCGGTCGCCTGCGCAGGTCTAAAAAACTGCACAGGTCTACCCCCACACACGCTCCGGTACACCTGAACAGGCCGCCTGCGCAGGCGACCTGTGCAGGTATACCGGAGCGTGTGTGGCCTACATTACAAGTCTAATTTTATTAGTAATGAAAATTTGAAAATACGTAACATCAAATGGTGCAGTGTTTTTCAGTATTATCTTATTTATCCATACTCATCGCAGGTAACGTTATACATTAATTTTTCAATTGGAAAATAGTTTTTGTATTTTAATTTATTTTTAATCATGTTTCCACATAGTAGTTTATAATTTGACGAGTGGCAACCATGACAATATTTTACAATTCATTCTTTCTTAGGTTGTCAGTCGTGTTACGCTGTAGTTGCTAACTGACTGTTGTTACTAACTTCATTGTATAAATTCACGTCACAGCTGTTGAAGATTGGCGTACGCGTGTGTGAAGTGCGATATAATTGGCATTGTATACCTAATACTTCATAATAAAACAGCGAGCGAATACTGTTACTGATCAAAAAGAGACAACACAGCAAATAAAACAACATTGTGTATTAAAACGTTGCGGAGTATGGCCGTTGTTGCGAGACATTTTGATTTCGTCTTTCAGAAGAAGTTCGCGATAAATATACAAACATTTAAACAAAGAACTAATAACAAATTTAAATATTTTAAAGGCACAAGGTGAAAAGTCAACAGCAGTTTCTGTTTTTTTCATGTGTTTTTGGATTAACTTCGTTTAATAATAATAAGTTTTGAAGTTTATTTCAAGATGTGGTATTTAGTGAATCAACCTAGTTCAAATGTTTTACCATTTAAAGTTGACCCTAAAGCAATCGGTCAGGAGTTGCTAGAAAAGGTAAGAACCAAATATATTTTCTGAAATAATATTTTTTTTACTATTAAAGTAGTAGGGAAACGGATTTTTACGCTCTTTAGTGAAATTTGACATGTAGGTAACTCATTGTCTTCAAATGATACATTGTAAACATCCAGATGTTTTTTTTATATGTAAAACATAATAACAAAGGAACCTTTTTTATTTTTACCAAATTTCGTTGTAATATTATGCTTATTGTAGACATTCGTTTAATTTTTTATCGTTTTTTTCCTGTTAATGTCGGCATTCACAACTTTTATTTTTCAAACTACCTACATATTTGTGATAATTTTTAAAAATTTAAGCACAGACACCTCATTTAGAAAAAAAAACTAAATACCTATGTAATTTTTTTTTTAATTGTACCTATGTTTTTTTTTATTATGAGTAGGTATATAGTGTCAATAGTTCGTATCTTTGAAAACTTCGACCTCTATCTAGAATCTAGATACATAATATATTTTTCCATTTTTTTAGTTTATGAATAAAAATAAAATGTTTATAAATATTAATGATTTATAAGCATTTTTTTTAAATATAAGTCAAGTAGATTGTATCATCCCTTTGAGTAAAGTAGATTGAAAAAAATGGGTTAAGCGATTTGGTACTTCGCTATGAGTAAGTGTAATTTCATCAGCTAAAAAAACAGTGATGTTAAGTTAGAATCAATTTCGTGTGTAATGTTTCTATACAATAACTGTGTAGGCACATATTTAATTTAAATTAATACATTTTGCACTACTCTATTGTAAGCAAGGTGACAGTTACTTACAACAATAGTATGAAAGTAGCACGCAAAAATATGAGACATTTTGTAAAATTGAGTGTGTGTGAACACCTTAAAATAAAATTACAAATGACTCATATTTTATCTGCTATGTATTAATGAGACAATATCTATACAAGTCACACTTGCTGCAGTGTAGGTGAGACTTGCTAATCCAATATAATATCTGTAGTAATTTTGTTCTCACCAGTCCAAAGTCCAATCGGCCTGGCACCTATTATTAATGTACAAACCATTGTAACTAGGTAGAAATTAGGTATTTTAATCTGATCTCAAAAACATTCTAACTAGCAATGATGCATTCTCGAATCTCGAACAAGCAAGGTCTCATTTGAACACTCTGCAATTTTTTTCCAATTAAATTACCTAACTACCTACTAATACATTTTCCGATATCTTTCACACTCTTAAGTTTGTGTTGTAAAATAGGAACATGATCGGCACCCGGATTCAAACCCTAGTTTGCCAGGCCACCAATCATTTTTTTTATATATAAATTAATCTAGGTTCACCCGAAGTGAACACAAAATATGACACTCTCTACATCCTTCTCATGCACAAAGCAAAGCTTTTGTTGTGAAAGTGGAAATGGTCGGCACAGGTATTCGAAGCTACGACCCGCAGCCCGCAGTTCGCTGTACGTACGAAAAGCGCCGACTACAAACACACTCACTAAAATTTCATTTTGAACACCCCAAAAAACTTTGTACAAAATTAACTGCCGCATATGAGGTACCTAACTAGTACCTAAAATTTGCTGTAGTATATGTTCCTGATGTAAGGTGTGTAAGGTATATTTTGAAAGTGTCATATAAATAATGTGAATAAAGGTACCTAATAATAAATTACTTATACCTATTGTCCTTAAAAGTATTCCATTTTTACTTTTCCACGTTGAGAACAACGTACAATATATTATGTAATTTGAAAATTCTTCCAGCAACAGTATTTCAATCACCTGTTATTATTAATACACTGTTCATACTATCAACTTTCAGACTGAAAATAGAAAGAAGTATAAAAAAAATATTTCGCGTGGGGTTTTTTCGTGTTTTAACGTTTAAGTTAGGGACGAACTTATCAATTATAATATAGGGTACTTTGCTCATGTTCCACATAAAACAAAATTAATGTTATGAAATACTTAAGTAGATAGATATTTTGATAGTTTGTGGTCACCAGAATCTCAACCCACAATTTTAAAATATATAGGGAACGAAAAGGCCGTTTCATGAAAAACGTTTTGCCAACCCATCTTTAGTTTCGTCTCATCTTACTTATACCTTAAAACCGCTGTAATCTTATTAAAAAATCAGTCATCATTAATAAACTGTACATTTTATTTTTTTACTAGCTTTCCCGACAAACTATGTATTGTCTTTTACTACGAATATTGAATTCGAATGGGTATAATGGTAAATTAATTATCTATTTAATATCTGCGTACCAATGTTTTGAAACTCATTATTGATTGTCAGGTTAAATATAAATTGTGTTGCTATAGAAGTTTTCACGGATGGCGCTGTTCTAAGGAAATGCGTTCCATACTAACTTTAATATTATATTTTATATTATTTGTTATCCATTTTTAGATTTTTTTATTAGTTATTCTGTTATCCGGAGCGGCGAAGAATCGAATAAACCAATTATCGTAAATTTCCGTTCAGCCAATCTCGAGTTATAGAGGTAAGTGCTCGAACCAACCCGACTATCTTTTATATCTTTAGAATAGATTACATTTTTGTAAATTAACAACCAATACGATGTTCACATAAAAAAATAAAAATGAAAACATAAATTTAGGACTTAGATCCTGCTGCTAAATCCCATAAGTGAAAAATACATATAATATAAAACAAAAAAAGACATGAAAGTGTTGGATTTAGGTATAGATAGATGGGTATTATTTTCGAGAAATCTTTTAAATCACATACTAACCGTTATCGGTAGCCAGTTTGTCTAACAGCTAAAATTCTGTTTGAAGAGGTCTCGATTCGTTCCCCGGCGTTTTTTTTTTTTTTAATATTTCCGAGGTGTTTTTCTTCTGAAATTTCTTCCATATTAGACGAGGGCGTTTGATTCTGAACTCGATACTTAAATAGTGATAACTGTTTCAAGGTGTTAAAAATCAGATATTTGAAAAAAAGAAGATATTATAAAAGGTTCACTTATTGAAAAGGTTGCAAAATAAGAAAAATAATGGATTTAAGCGTCTTTGTTTTTGTAATGTTATTGTAACGTTTTTTACAGTGACATGTTACACTCGCGTGCGTACATAAATGGATTTTTGATAAAAATGTCAATAATCTCTAGATAGATAGATAGATAGATTGATTGATTATTTATAATCCGTTTATTGGTCCAATATTCCGGAGCAAAGTTCACTCATTTTTAGAACTGTTTACAAAACAATACACTTGAAATATTAGGAATTATTATCAATTATATTATAACTACCCATATTTTATCTATACGTCTAGTAATCAAGAGAATCGGGATTATAATATAATTAGCTGATTCGCCCGTCGAACTTCGACCTAACCCAGAATAAAAAAAATAATTTACTCCTGGTTTCTGCAACGTTTGTTACATTTTAACCTTTTCTACTTGCAACTATCCTCCAAGGAGTGGTATTGAACTCATACTCCGCTTAAACCTTCCCGGACCACAGAACAATATTACCCTACTAGCTGTCCCGCCCGTCGACCTTCGACCTAACACAATTAAAAAAATAATTTTGTCTTATTACATGAATAAAATGCAATTACGATGTAAAAACTCAATTAATTTTAGCTAATAATTCATTGCATTATGTAATAGTTATCGTTGATTCGGATGCAGGATGAAGTTCGAAGGGTCATAAGTTTGAAATCAAAACAATTCCTCTATAATTGCTTTACTTTCTTAAAAAATCCAAAAGATGGCGGTGTAGTAGGAAGTACATCACATGTGATGTATGTTTACCTATTGTATACAATGTCGAAAGAATTTACCCCCTTTAAAACCATTTTTTTTATGTCAAGATTACTGTTTCGTACATTAATAGTGGGATAGATCACCCAATTTTCATTGAAATGCGTTCAATGGTCTATGAATTTATCGAGTACACACACACACAAACATTCAGTTTTATATATTTATAGACTAGTCGATACCCATCTCACTTTACCATCTATCTTACTCAAAGTCTTCTGCTTAAGATGCTTTTCTTTATACCGAACGAACAAAGACCCAGAGCTTGAAAAGAGAGTATATTTTCCTAATGGTTGATACTGGACACCATGGAAGCAACAACTTATTAGTAGGCGATGACAGTTCTATCTGGTTATTATTTCCTTGTTGATTATATCAACGATTTCGAAAACTATACTCGATTTTCTAGCTTTTTGTTCGTTTGGTATAATGGGAAGTTTTCTGGGGAGCTTCCGATAATACACACTAGGTGGCAGAACTTCTAATCAGGTCTATTGTCAAATTCAGTGCTGCCAACGTAGAGATGTTTTTATTCCTTTTTCTGCCACTAGAGGCGCCCTCGCTAACCCGGTCTATGGTAAATGGGCATTTTCGTAGAAAAATGTCCCGGTTACAAAATGGAAGTCAAATTTTAAAAATAACCGATTAGGCTTTGGAATATTTTAAAATGATTACCTATATATTGTAGTTTGTTATTGTAGTAAAAGAATAACTCAAACTTTATTACTTTTTACGAAAAAAATCTTTTTATGGTACCAAGTCAGATTTTGGTTTCCATTTTGTTACTTTTTTGAATCGTTCTAAAATAAAAATTACGGTTGTTATGTATGAAATAAGTTAATTTATAAACTATATATAGACTGTTTTTTGAGAAAATATTAACAAAAGCATCAATAAAAGCGCATTTGTTTTGTTATTAACAAAAACATATCCATTTTGTTACTTTTGGGTTTTTTTGCCTTGTATTTTTCATGTTTATGCTTATATTAAATCTAAATAACTTTTCAGACTATTTTTTAGTGAAATACTCATTTCACACTTTAATAAGATCTCGTATTTTATATACTGATTACTAATTAAGAAAATAACTACAATCAATTTAAAAAAATTAAAATATGGGACAGGTTACAAAAGAGAAAATTTTGGTAACGCAATGGAAATGTAAAGTTTAGTTCACATTTCTTACATTTTGTTTCACATTATAGGGTAACACTTTGAAACAAGTAAACCTGATTATAATTACCCTGGCATTCTCCTCGTGGTTTGATTGTGTCTTTTAAACTAGGATAGTTTTAAAAAGGAAACACAATTTCTTTAAAAAAAAAATATTTATTCAATATACCTAAATAAAAAATTAAAAAAACGTCAAAAAACATAATATGTTAATGTACATAGTAGTAATATTTTATAACTCATTTTAAAAGAAATATAAAAATATGGCAACAAGAAAAACAGAACACTGATGAATATTGATGATCTATTTAAATTAATAATAAAGTATGATATCAAAAACATGCTCAAAAAATACAAAGTAAGGATTGCTTTTTGTTATTTTTTTGAACTGTGGGCCACTCGTGGCACATTAAAAATGAGGTATATTACCCCAAAATAGTAGCAAAAAAATAGTAATCACCAATTTCTGTAAAATTGTATACTTAATAAGAGGTGATATAAATCGATTTCGAAGAGAAGAAGAAGAAGAGTATTGTAAATGTTAAAATATCGAACTTTCATCCAAAGCAAGCAAATATACAAAATTTCAGTAAAATTGGATGATAAAAAGTCCTTTAAAAATCGATTTAAATTTTAAACCCGGACCAAACAAGAAACCAAACTAATAAAAAGAGGTAACAAAATGAAATAATAAAATGTAAGGTATGCACACGTCTTTATACTTCCATTTTGTTACTTTTGACATTCCGCATATACGTAACCAAACAAAATGGAAGTAACGTTTCACGACCCCCAGTCTATAATTGCAAGTTTATTAATATATCAACATATTTTTTAAAGAATATTAAATCCATTGTTCTTAATATAAACTAAAGTTATAATAATTGAAAATAAAATAAACAAATACACAGTCTTACCTGGTCAAATCACTAAAACAAAATGGAACACAAAACTGACATGGTAACGCTTCGAAAGTTTCGACAAGAATTCCTGCTGCGGTGAGAATTCGAGAATAAATCTAAATAACCTCATCGATGACTAATGATGCCAGCAACCAATAAAACACATTATTTTGTTAATAAACGATACACACTTAAAGAAATCGCGCAAACAAAATGGACATGTCCACCTAGGCCGAAAACGTGGGACACACTTCAAATGATGAAAAATAATTAACTTTGTATAGAAAGGGCCTACAATTTATATTATTTTTCAAATTCTGTGATATAATAAACGTTTTAAAACTATTTTTTAACCTTCAAACAAGTAAAATATCAAAAATAAATGAATTCAAAAGTTTGAAAGGTATAGTGGGACATACTAAATTTACCCCTTTTCAGAAATAATTTTACATAATTTTATGAATTATAACAGCAGAAAAAGCCTAGAATACGGTTTTTACAAAATAAAACATGTTATACTACCCATATAATTTAAAAAATTTAGTGAATTGTGTCATATATTTAAAATATTAAATGTTGAACTCATGGGACAGCTCAAAATGTGCAGGGACATTTTTTTACGAAAATGCCCAAATGTCAAATTAACGTTTATAATTTCAATATCTACATCTATAATATTAATACGTGAAGGAAAAAGCAATGGTAAAAATAACAAAAATACAGTCAAACTGACAAATCTCCGAACGTATTTGGGTAGTTTTCAAAATTTTTGTACATACGACTAAATTTTTTGTCCAAGTCAAGAAACTTTGAAAAACAGTGGTTGTAACTAAAATATATATTGTTTTTAATTTCACAAATTATTCTAAACATACTGCAGATTATTCCTGATAAAAAAAACAATCAGATTGTGATGATAATCTTGACTTAAATTAAGTTTGAAGATGAGGTAGCAAAACTTCGCCATACATTTTTTTGTGTCCCCTATGTGGAAGCTATTTGAAAAATATTAATTTTATCAAAATTTTTCTACTAAACTCATTTGTTTTTTGTAACACAAAGTTATAGCACACTTCAAGTCTTAGGCCGATTAGATAAACTATGTAATTTTTAACGTTAAATAAATTAAAAATTAACATTTTAAAAATGTCCCCAACAATCAAAACAATTTCCTGACACTGGTTATTTGACGAACTTAAGCAACTTTTGTGTCACTAAGAGTAGAAATTCTCCCTTGATAAATGGCAACACTGGCTATTTCGCGTAAAAACATTACAATTGACTCGCTGCTACTTGTTTTGTTATTAAAATGCGGCATAACAACAAATAAGGCAACTGCGAAAAAAAAAAGTTACATGTTTCGTGACGATTATCTTCTAACAAAAAGTAAGTTTTTTTCAAGAATTCAACTACTGCATTTGTAACATACTTAAATTATGATATGATTAATAGGTTAAGCTCTCAATCTACTAGTAAAAGTGATTTGTTTCGGAGTAAAAATATTTTTTAGATAATGTTTTACACCTTACTGACGTACAATTTCCTGACGTTTTCAAATTTAGTAAATTTTAGCCAGTAAAGCTACGTTTTCATCTGTAAACTATGTAGGTACCATAAGTGAAAGGGAAACGGTAAGAGTTTACAGACGATTTCTCCATAACTACTCAAGATAATCTAAAACCAAAAAGTGATATATCTGCTAAGTTACCTAGCGCACCGTTTGGTTTAGTGCTGCGTGCTTTCCCACCCATACTTAACTTTGTTTTTTCTTTTAGTGTTATCCGACAACTCTACAACAGCTATTATTATTAGTTTTAGAATGCCGATGACCGGTGCCGAAAGGCAAAAAAATACAATGAAAAACTTTAAGCTCAAAACGCTAAAAAAATTCAAGAGAAAAGAAAGAAATATTTAGAGAAAGTTCAACAGAAGCAAAGGAAAACATTAGATCTTATTGAAAGTGAAAAAGAAGCTCAAATACAAAAATGAAAGAAGATAACAATAGAAGAAAAGAAAAAACAGCAGACAACAAAAAAAAGGAAGAAGCAACAGAAATAAATGGATTTAATATATTTTTGATTTTTTGTTTCAATTATTTTTTAAGTTATGTGTATGTATTATTGTCTAAATTTGCAAGTGTTATGTTTATAAGGACATTCCTTACTATTTTGTTTAACTTTTGGTGTTAACAAAAATTCTGAAAAATTGTAGTCTGAAAATACCATAATAAATAACTGTTCTAAACGCGGCATTATTTTTACAATTTCCTGACATTTCCTAACGAAACAATTTACTGACAATTTCTTGACGTACATATATTTTGAAAACGACCCATTTATGTTTTAATAACCAGCTGTCATATTATTATAATATTTAGATGAGAAGCGCTGCTACCCAGTTAAATATTATTATATTATCTATGCTGCTACCTACCAAATGGCCGTAAATCGGCCCCGTTGGCCACACTGAATTTGACAATAGACCGGATTAGCTAGGGCGCCCCTCACACAAGGGAAGAAAAACTTCCCATTGCACCTTTATGCGTGATGCAATAACTTAATATCCTAACTATCAATTTCCGTAGGCACACGTTCTATAGTAAATTAAAAACTTCCAAACACTTATTGGCCTCCAAGTTTTTCTGTCCTGTGCCATCTAAATGGTCAGCTAGTCCTATGTGGCTCTATGTGGCTGGTGGACGAAATTTACCCTTTTTTAGGGCCACCTTGACCATTTGATCTTTCTCAATATCCTCCTTTTAATTTTGTCTGAAAACAGCCGTTCATTCATCTCTATCTATAGACATCCCTCTTTCAATACACAAAAGCTCTCAAACGCAGTTTTTTTTTCATTTTTTTTTTCCATTTCGGATTAGTCGTCCCTTAAAGACGAAATTGATTAACGTCATTTCAATCCACAACATGCAATTTTAATTTTAACTTTAATCTTCAAATGGAGAATAATAATTATTTTTAATGAAAGTTAGCTCACTTTCCGTGACCGGACTAAATCAAGCCGCAACATATGTATTGATTTGTCATTTGCGCATCAGGCGTTAATTGGATATGTATTATATTCCCATCTTTCAAGGTTTTTCCCGCATCTTAAGACACCCACCATCAGTCTATTTAGGGTAGACCACGGTGGTGTTCTCCCAGTCTGACATCCTCTCGCAAAAGATTCTTATGTAAGACCCCTCTAAAGTCCTGGTGCCACATCAGTTTTTCTCTCCGTTGCTGTGACGTCTCAAATGAATGTAAAGGGTAGGACTTTGGACTTGTGTGAGGTTGTCAGTTCCTCGCCTAAGATTTGTCAGACTTATTATACCCGTTGAATATCCTAATCAGCTATGGTTTGATTGCAAATTATTATTTACACCAGTTCCTTAATCACTGTATTTCTTTGAAACCCGTTCTATATGTTATCGGCCTTTAATTGATTTCTTGGTACTTAACCGTTATGTGGATATTTTGGGTGCAACATTGATCATTTTGCAAGTACAAGGAAAAATCATACTTTTTAATATTATATTCGGTACAAACTTCCTTTTAAATAGGTACTCAACTACCAAGTACTTACGATGTTAGTATAAAAATAAAAAAGACTAGGTATATTTTTGTAGGATATTTTGCAGATAGTTTTTGTTAGTGCTGCATAAAAAGTATAATATTCACAATTTCATTCAAATATGGATTTTAGAAATCGATTTTTTATAAGATCAAAGTTTACATGTTTTTGTTGCTGTTGTTGTAAAAACTACCCTTTCAGATTGAAAATTAAAAAAAAACCTTTATACCGTAAAATGTTATAACGTCATTGAATATATGTAAAATATGGCTCATTTGTTAATTTAAGTGCATCCAAAGTTAGACTTGAATGTAAATTTTAAGAAAAATAATGGGCTTATATCTTTCAGAAGTCTAACTTTACGTTAGACCGACTATTTGTTATTAAATTGTTTGTAAGAACGCTTCCAGAGGTTTTGCACGACTCCGCGAAGATTAATATCTGACGCAACGTCTGTATTTTCAGCGTGATGGTTCTATATACGAAAGTACTCGTACTTGACCAACTTATTATGTAGAAGAAGTATTAATGTACAACACCGGGCGGTAATAATGTGCTATCTCTAAATATTTTCATTACGACTGGTTTTGAGAGTCACGCAAAAACCTGGTATTCAGAAGTACATTGTAAGGCTTTAATGGTTGAGTGTTGGGGTTAGGTTTAAGATAAATGTATATACATAATAGCTTTATGATTCTACAGTTCATATCCGGCTAACAGAGCTTCGACCATTTTCAGCTATCCTTTCCTGGATTCTTCCACCTTTATTCGTGAGATCTCCTTCGTATAATCTTGGCTTGCAATTCTTCCTTTTGTCTTCTTACATATTGTGTTGTTTTTGGGGTCTGTTGCAATGCCATTCTCTGCACATGTCCTAGATTGTCAGAAAACGAGGAGCTTTACATATTATTACCTACCTATCTCTTCATTGCCGGCTGTTCAATTTACATAATATTAAATGAATGATAAAATGAACCGGCAAACGCAGCTGGTTCAACGTAACGTCGTTATCTGGGCGTATCGTGGTTTGACGTATAAACCCAAACGTCAGAGATTCTCCTCTCTCAGTGATCATGTACGTTCAAAGGTCAGCCACGAAAAATATGTGGGCAAATATGTTTGCTTTTTTTCTAATTATTTTGACGATATTAAGGTCTAAAATCTTACGAATCCGTTACACAACAAAGTTAACTTTGTACTGAAGTTAACTGGAACATTCGGACTTTGTTGTTTGTTATCAAAGCATGGCACACCACTAAGGCCAAGGCAAAAACTTTGTGCTTTAGAAACTCTTTACATATAAGGATACGTGAATGTAAAGTCCAAGGACCGCAAAAATGCAGATAGGTGAAAGTTGACGTACGTTGAAGTTGTGGAACTCAAATGGAAAGCAATGATTAGAAGACAAGATTTTAAGATGTACGTTTTCAAGTTGAAATTGTTTAGGTGTGATAGACGATTAAGAATGATTTAACGCTTATGATAATATATTGGGCTTCAAACGGAAGATGTGAAATGGGGTGGATTGTTCACAGTTCACACCGATTCCGTTCTCGGACGCGAGAAGTTGGTGAGAGGAAGCGAAGGAAGTGCGTCCAGATAGAAAAGAGTGTAGGTATGAAGCATGGTTCTGGTTTTGGTGGTCAATGATTGTGTTCATGACCTAGCCGTAAGCGCAAAGGGTTATAGTATAGTTAATTGGATTTAATACGGGCTTGTTTTGAAGGTTAACTTAGTGATGTTTTAGATTTTCTATATAATAATACGGTATTATTTCGTAATTTCTAAAGAATTCCTTTCGTTTAAACACGCTTAACCAGATTGAAGAATTTGTTGTTTTCTGTGTTGTAAGATGCGACAGGTTTTGAAGGCACGGTTTTTTTGTTTAGTTGGTTTTGACATTGAAACACCAATCTTGCCAAGCGGGTTGGTAAGCAAATGAAAAAAATATGGGTTTAGGGGGCGTCCATTAATCACGTGAGCCCAAAAGGGGGAGGGGGGGTTTGGAAAAAAATCACGAAAGATCACGTAGGGGGAGGGGGGGTCTAGTGAGAAAATCACGTGCATTTATTTTTCTGATGAATTTGATAAAAAACAGTTGAATTTTCAGAAATTTTAAAAATTGTCGAAAAATAAAATCATAAGTTTCGTAATTCTTTGTTCTAAAAAAGTACACGTGATTTCGGGGGGAGGGGGGGGGGTATCCTGAAACATCACCAAATGTCACCAGGGGGGAGGGGGGGTCTAAAAAATTGCAAAAAAACATCACGTGATTAATGGACGCCCCCTTATCTATAGAGGGGCGCGATTCGTGAGATGCATAGGCGGATGCTGGACGCCAAAAATCCTCAATGGCGATTATCCCTGATCCATCAGAAGTTTCTTAAAGAAGACGTTACTATTTTTTTTCTCGATCGGTTTTGAGAGGATCAGACCTTTTACGTTTCATCCAATATCCAAGTAAAATCATAAGAATTGGTACGATTGCAATATCGATATTCGGATAAATAATGTATAAAAATAAATAAAAACGAGTTTTCAAATAAGTACATAATAATATTCATCGTAATATATTCAAGAATGTTCCCAAAAGAAATATAAACGGCACAATAATAATTATGGAATGCATTTAAAGCAAGTAATTCTTTTGGCAAAGGAGGACCTGAAAGCGGTTGTACGGGTTTTTAAAAGTCGTGTTATAAAACTTGAAAGGATTTCCGGTCATTTACACCATAATCACGCAGTTTTTTAGAAAGATTTCTTTTAACACATCTCTTTTTGTTTGAAAAAGGTTAGGGACAAAATAATGGTCTCAATCCATTATAACCGCCATCGTAACCAAATGAGTTTCTTTGTAGCTTCGCCTGTTTCTTTAACTGGTGATCTGGCCTTTCTTAAGGACGACATTCGTGGTCGACCACGACTCTTCTTTCGCCGTGTATTATTTTCATTGGTGTTTCAGCATTCGTTCTATTTACACTAATTAATAGCCTCTTCACCAACTTTTCTATCTATAAGTTGAAAATTGTGCTTAGCAATGACACGGTCTTTATTGTTATTCATGGAGGTTGGTTATTAAAACTTTTGAAAAACCATTGTAGAGGAGATATTGAAAAAGTTACATACTTGGGACCAAAAATCGATCCCTGAGGAAGCTTCGATACCACTAAAAAGTGTTTGCCGTACGTGCGCTCCATTATTGCTTCAAAAACTTCATAATAGTCTTTAATCCATAAGGCCCTTGATAATGTAGTCACGTAGACGCCTAAATGCACCTTCATAATCCCATAACCATGCAGTTCGTATCAAATTATATGACCTACCATAGTTCTTTGTTATGGTTTTGAGGTTGTCTCACCTGGTCATATCCTGCATCTCGCTTGCACTTTTATATCTCTCATAATGGTCGCGTCATCTCCATCTCACCTGTGCTAGTACAACGTTGATAGTTCTGTAGTAGTAGGAATCTCTTTTAGATTGCTTCGTTATCGTAAAATGTTTGCGGGGTACAAAGTCCACGCAGTGAACACGTGCTCACGGTGTGGTTTATCATGACATCTCCCTCGCACTCCATACTCATACTTTGTATTGCATCTTTGTCTCTAGCGGCCTACTGAGGTGTGAACGATGAAAGCGATCGTCAACATTTTTTTATTTGAAATTTTAAAATTTTTCGATTCATTTTAAAATTGTTCAAACTAAAATAAGTCTCGATTTTTGAAAATTTCTAACAGTTTGTTTTGTGCACTTTGACTTCTTGTAACTTGAACTGTTTTATTTTTTTTTTGTTTAAATAACTGCATAATTTTTCATCATTTTTTAGGTATTGCTCTAATCTTTCTAATTTAACTGTTGCTTTATCATCCTTGGTTATTGTGACAGTAGTACCTAGCTCTGTTCACATTTTCTCCTTTTTCTATAATTTTTGTATGTCCTTTCTAGAACAATCTGGGTTTATTCGTCATTGTTTTCTGTATCTCAACTCAGAGAAAATAAAACATTTCAGTAGAATAAGTATAATATTCAGTTATAAATGATCTTATAAGTAACTACAAAATGTAACATTTTCTAATTCTTGCATTACTTTATTAATTAATTGATATGTTATTTTGTTAATTTAAGCATAATTTTATATATAACTTTTATCTCGATCTGAAATATCAATATGTCATTGTATTATCAAAGTTTGTTTTTAACCGTACAATGATCTAATCGGCTATCTTGATAACTCATTCCAACTATTCGGTATCTGGCAACACATAATATATTTAGATTCGCTTACAAACCAATGGGTACAAAGTCCAATCGCGACTTGTTAACCAGAATCAGAATGTATCAAACGACTTATGCTTTGTTCACCATTATACACCGTACGCTGATTATGCGGGTGGTTCACAATCGGTTGAATTATTCCTCCATACATTTAAGCGGGTCCAAAGTCCAACTTTTACATTCGTTTCAAGAATGGTATACGTCATGGTATTATGTAAACAATTTTAGCTCTTATTTCATTGTACTCCAAGACTCATTGTTCCGTCGGTATGTAATCACCTATTGTTGCGTGACGTTTTGTAGTATAGGTGGTGTTGAAAAAAATAGCGAACAAATTGTATTAATTATTGCAATATTGTTGAAATGTCATTAAAAGTCGTCTATGCTTTTGACTCATCAACCGTCACCCTTTGTCTTGGCAACTGCAATATTGGGACAATTGGCCATAATAAATAATATACTTTTATTGTTTTGCTGCTACACCTATTGTCGATATAAATAAATAACATCTTATATTAATTTGTTACCTACCCTACTAGGTATGTTAAAGTTAGACCAATACTTTGTCAGCTTTTGGTGTCTGCCAAGAAATTTTTGTCATAATTTGGATAATATCTCATGTAACCAGGTAGAATTCGCGGTATCAAAAGATGTCCATAATAAAGAGTTAGAGATGATCAACCAATGAAGTGACAGCATTAATAATTATTATTGCAATAATGTGCATTGGCTATTGCAAATACATAATTAGGAATGGCTACAGCAAAACAATATTTGATTCTTATACATTAGTACCTACCTACTGCTCCAATTCTGAACCAAATTCTAATCGTTCATTGTAATCTATGGTTTGAAATTTGTTCTTTTTTTTTGAAAATACAGCGGATGATGATTTTTTTTCGTATCACGGCATACCGGCAAACTCTGTTCTATTACAATAGTAATATAGTATTATGACACCTATTTTACCTACCGTTCGGCTCATTGTTGTTTGTATTAACATTGATACTTTTGGATTAATTATTTGTTTGGCTACCTCAATAAATTTATTATTGCACATATCCATAGCAGTGCGTAGGTAAATACAGGTACATCACCAATTTTCTTCTTCTATCTCGTTCTCGCTCATGTAATCGGATTGGATTGCGGTGAGATGGAGCTATTCAAATATCGACTCTATAGAAATTGAAGTTAGAAATAAGAACTCTCTACGAGTCCAAAGTCCAACTCGCGTTTAGATATCTGTTAACTTATACTAATCCACAGGTTTACTCTCTTGATTACTCATGGTTGGTTATGAATTGAAGAATTACTGTTTCAAATGCACAAAAGCATAGATAAACAATGTTTCTTTTTCTATGGTTTTTAAAAACGTCGGTATAAATTTCAACCGATATGCTAGTGAAAAACTATGTAAATAATATGAACTCCTTTCGTGGGCCGTTGTTGGCAGGGTTGATGAACTGGGCCCACAGAGGTGCGCCAGGCAACAGAAGACAATATCGTAGACAACAAAACATCGCAGGTTTTGTGCGTAGGCATTGTGTATCGCACAGTGTTGACATTTGTCATCTAGGCGACATTTACTAAATTTCAAAATCGTTCTACCGTATATTTTTTTTCGAATTTCAAATAAATTCCATTCGATTTATATATTTTTCTTATTACCTACCTGTAGAGTGCTTGAAACGAATTGAAAGGCTCTCAAAGGTTAGCCTTTTGTGGACAAAGATACCTTATCAGTTTCTTGTTTACATTCTTGTTGTTACCTACCAACTGTTTATTATAAATCATTTTCGAGAAAAGTATTAACAGGCACAAAATTTATCAGATCTCGGACAGTTTAGGGCTGACAACCTCCATCGATCAGGTTAAAGGCTTTTTACGTTGCAATAATGTTCCACGCTTCCCTACTGTCGAATTTCTAATAGTATATAGCTTTCAGTATGCTCTACTAAAGGCAAGCAATCATTTTGTATCGTTGGTAATCGTTTGAGTCATAGATTTTTATAAATAACTACATAAGTAGAGTACTTGCTTCTTTATTTACCGGCACTTTTGAAATTTTGGTTGGCAAAAGGGAATGCAATTGTATATAAAAACTCGTTAGTAAATTTAGATTTTTATTTATAGAAAAAGAGATTACATTTAGTTCTTATTAAGTACTTAAAAATCTTGTACAGAATTCTGTGGTTTGTTTCATACTTCACGAAACATCGTTTATAGTTGTCAGAGGTCTATGCGGGGTAAATGCTTGGCCGACAAGAGCCTCTCTTCACCAAGTACGTGCAGAAAAGCGAAGAATAGTACCCAGTCTATAGGGGCATGCCGTTTATCACGTAGGTACATTTAGTACTCAAACCACCTTGCACATTAATTATTATTTAACAGTTTTTTTTCATTTACCATATACTTACGTGTCTGCCGTTTTGTTCAATAGGTACCTTTCTACTATGGTAGCTGTAATCAAATCGAAGATACAACATAGTTGCTTAGATAGACGCCTTATAACTGATTGGTGCAGCTGACTTTCTGTCAAAAGCTTTTGGAAAGTCTAAGACTCTTCAGTCATAACTCAGCCTTAGTAAGGTTCAAACTTATAATTTAAATGAATTATGGTCGAATATAGATCACTAATAGTACTTATTTGATGTGTGCATGGTGTTGTAACACCCGGCTTTTTTCATGAATATTATCTCTACTCTATATAGCCTATCATCGCCATGATTTTAAGTGATGGTGGAGTTGCGTGTCTCTCCAGCGTCCGCTAATGGCATCGTACACGTCCCACTTTGCTCACCGGTGCCAACTTTACGGCGAAGAGAGTGAAAGTAAAAAAAATTGTAGTGATTAATTATAGTTTACCAAGAAAAATCGATCCTATAAATCAGATGCGTATTCAAAGAGCTTTTTTTACGTTTTTCCTCATACAAATATTAACATATTACAAGCCATTATGACATATTATTATGCTTATTAATAATCCTAACTTTGACATAGATTCACATCTAATAATATCTCTTGTATGTATTAATATTTTTTATTCTGTCTAAATTCATTTTTATCATTATCCCCTATATTATACTATACTAAAAAGCTGTCAGTTTAGTTTTGGCGGTGGAACATAATGTTTGTAGGTATTTTCTACCATGCAGCGAACCGGTCCTGTCCAATTTCAGGCAGGAGTCCAAAACCTGTAATCTCGCAGAATTTTTTTTTTTAATAGCCACCAAATACAGGTCGATTCCGTATCAGTTGCGCTAAAATTAAGCTTCCTATGAAATTTTGATTTTCTCTGATCAATATTGTTTGTTTGGGAATGTCATCATCGTTTCATCAAAAAGTCTCAGAAAAGTCCGAACAATATAGGTCGTGCTTAAATTGGTTTTTATAGTGGGTCAATAGACAGCAATTTTGATAATTAACCTCTTTTCATATTATACTAGCCTTCCCGACAGACGTTGTCCAGTAGTCCTTTATGAATAGATTTATTGAAAAGATCTATGGATTTCAAATTTGTAATTTATACAAAAATAAGTACGTAATTGTATTATACACTATTTTTTTATATCCAATAAAATATTTATTTATTTACGTTTAAAAGATTATGTTAAAAAAAATATTTCTGAAAGCTTGAAAGAAATTCTATCAATAATCTGCGTGCCAGTGCTTTGAAACTCTATGATTGTCAGGTACCTACCTAAATAAAAATTGTGTTATGGAATTTTCACAGATGGCGTTGGCGTCGCAAGAAATTCGTTCCATACTAACATTAATATTATATTTTATAATATTTCTTATCCATTTTTTTTCAACTTTTTATTAGTTATTCTGTTATCCGGAGCGGAGAACAATCTAATAAACTATACACGATAAAAATCTGTTCGGCCGTTATCAAGTAATAAGTATAAGTGTTCCCACTAACCCAACTTTCTTTTGTATTTTTATATTATAGAGATTTTCGTCGAATCGAGTCGATCGAATCGAGTTGTCTTCATATTGAAATTGTTTGCTAGTTTAGTAAGTACATAACTTGTTTATCGAGTAATTTTATGCACGTTGCTTGTTCTAATGGTTATTTCAATTGTTTATGAATCCATTCATTCTTTTTTTTTGCGTTGATAATTGATAAACCGCATAAGAATGGCCGATACTATTTACGCATAAAAATTAAATTAAAACCAAACGGGTAAACAAAATTTGCTTCTATAATATATTTTTTATCGAAAGTCACCCTTTTCCATATTAATCAAAATATTATAATTAAGATTATGGATCTTATTATGTGCATACTTAATTAAACATTATTGTTTTCAAAACAATATGAATCAATGGAAACCTGACGCCCATCTCATACATAATGCAACCAAATATAATACAATAATAATTGACCGCAGGAATTGACATTGTTATGTTTGGCCTGATTTCTTGAAAAGTCTTTGTGTGAAAAGGGTGAGATGCATCAGTATGTTCTAATTTACGTCTTACGTGCTCATGATGATGATGATGATGATGATGCTGGATAATTTGTTTGGCGCCGTTTAATGGATTTCCATCTCAAGGGCGCACGGGAAGCTCTGTGGGAAGAGCAGTGTCTTCAGTTTGTTCCTGAATGTGCTGATGGGCTGGTCCTTTCTAAGTTCTTCAGGAAGTCGGTTCCAGGTGACAGGTCCTGCTACGCTGAAAGCCCTGTCGTGGAAGTTCGACTTGTTGCTCCTGTTGATCTCCTTTAGTATGTTTGTAGATGTCATGGCTGAACGTAAGGGTCTTGTTGCTGGCTCCTTGGTGATGCAGAGTTCAGAGAGTGTACGGGGTGCCATGTCATTTATGGCCTTGTATACCGTGAGGCACAATTTATATTGGATTCTCTCTGCATCCTTATAAGGTAGTATTTCATCTAACTTTCGTCTTACGTGCTCTAACTGCCTTATATTACCTAGTCATCTTTCTTCTGATTTACGCTTTATGTGCTTACACCAACTTTGTATAATATGCTAACGGCCGGTTTCATAAAAAGTAAAGGAGACTTAAAACTCCCTTTAAAAAATAACGGGTATAGTAACAAAGAAACGACATTTAAAACCGACTTTTAGCTAAAGTACCGTTATTGATTATTATTTTTAGTTAATGTCGACTTTAGTGAGTTCAAATTTTTACCACCGGAGTTCATAGGAAATTTCGTGACGCTTTCTCTGTCACAAAGATAAACATTTTGTATGCGGTGACACTGATGTGGACAAAAATGACTAATATAGGGCGGAAAACAGCAAAACGGGAAGAATATTATTGTTTACAGATTTCGTTTACTTATTAATAATAAATTAACACAACACTTTGATGCTCTATTGAGAAATGAAATTGACAGATCAACAGAAATTCTTCGAAAATATTAGTAAACAACCTATGTTTTCCATAGATTTCCATGGTAACACTACCAACTGCTACTATAACTTTAAATTATTTTTTTGGACATTTCAAATTTTAGCTGGAATACTTTTTATGAAACGCGTCAGCTTAAAGGAGTCTTTAAATTTTAAAAGGAACTTTAACTAAAGTGTTCTTTTGAAGCTTTTTATGAAACCGGCTGTTAGTTGTATTTGTTCTGATTTTATGTCGTATGTGTTCGTGCCAACGCATATTATATTGAATGAAATGTTGAATGAGCTCACAATAAACATACCCTTCTTTCATACCTTTCACTATTCAGAAAGATATAGAAGACGCTCTAGCTAGATTATTCGATAAGATTTACTGGTACCGTATGTGTTGACGCTGATGAGTGATTACAGATCTACACGGCGGGAACTTGTGGAGTCCAAATGCTCCACCAATCCATGCACCATCCAGGGCGTGGATTTGAATAAAGAAGAATATTGAGACTTATACTACGCGTCGCAAATCGCAATATCTTTAACAGCATAGTTGCCATCATAAAGTATGCTTTTACACTCAGTTGTGAGGACTGTGAATTAATTGAGGTAGGTATTTGCGGATGCAACACTGTGTGTTACACGTGTATTATCAGCCAAGAATAAATAGACTTACAACATTATGAGCACGACTTATTCCAATCGTACTCGACACAACATTATCCATACTTGTTTTATCTTATTTCTTATTTATTTGGCGTATTCCATGTTGTCACAGCCCCCCCTAACGAGAGGCTTTCTACCTAAGCTGACCTAACTAGATCTAAGCTAAACCTAAGCTTAACTATACCTAAACCTAAGATGACACTATATGTCGCAACCCCATTATACCTAAACTATCGATTGCACAATATTTTGCAACTACCTAAGCCCTGCGAGCAAAGCAGACCATCTGCAAAGCTAGGGCTACTAAATCTAGGTGTAGAATAATCCTAAGCTGAATATGACGTTGTCAGCTCTATTCTACTAGTATCTGGAAAGACTATCAAAAAAAAACCTAGAACATCCGTCTACGAAATGGCCATATCGTGATCGTCTAGAAACTAACCTAAGGACCCAAACGTTGTGGTTTTAGTCTAATAGAGATTAATTGTTCAACTGGATAATCCTGAAACATAAAATAGTCAGATTAGTTATGAAATAAAATATGATAAAACATCATACTTAAATAACGATTAGGTACTTAAATAATATTTCTTCCTTGATTCGTTTTTAATTCGCAATAATAGCGACATAAAATAAATAGATAAATATTGCACAATTTCTCGTCACATCGTGATTATAGTCATTCTGCAAATAATTTATTAGTTTTCTAACAAATAATTTATCTTTCTCGACTGCCCTTCGAATTTAAAGGACAATAATTCTGGTCAGCTGTGAATCCATTGTCTTGAGAGAATTTTGCCTGTTATTAGAAATAAAGATTCAAAATCTACTTATTTACCACAACCACAGTTTCAAATTCTACAATTCTATCTACAACACACCCCCCCCCCCTAATGGGGGAGGGGGAAATAGGCCCCCAACGGCCCGCCTATTTCGATTTCAGCCGGCCTAGACAAGTGCTGAATCTCTGTGCTTGTTAGACTAATTCGCGGATAAACACACATAGATTAAGGTATACATAAATACATAAGCATGCACCTAATACATAACATAAAGGTTAGTAATTATTATAGAATATTTCATAATAGGGCCTTAACGAGCAATCGCTACGGTAGCTCTTGGACTCTTCCCTAGAAATATAACGAAGAAGGGAACCGATTACCGAATCTCGGAGGTAATTGGACTGAGGTTGTTAATTTTATAAGTATTCGCTGCTACATCTACCCACATGAGTACACATTATAGTAATATGCACGCATGCTTACATAAATCCAGCAGAGACTAAAGATAAATTCCATGCAACTAAATAAAATAAGTATAAATACGAATATAAGAATATTAGTCAATTCCCAATTTGCATTAGGGAAGAAAAGGATAGGACTATTGTTAGTATAAAATAAAATAATAATATATATATTTTCTATGTGTCACACAATAGCGCATCTATAATTGTTAGAATACTACTCAAAGCGTATTATAAAGAAAAACACCAATCTACTAATTCAAATAATTAAATAATGATCTCTAACTACCCTCCACCAAGACACAAACACAGCAAGCGAAAGCACATAAAATCTAATATATTATCTGAAATGCAAAAGAAGCGAAGCACAAACAATTTAGAAGTTTATGGTTAATTATAAAATAATAATTTGAAATGAATCCTTTCTCCAGGATCCTTATCTGAAATGGAAGGGTTTGATTAGTATCATCAGTATTTCACCATAATTACACCTAATGATGTAACACTTATGCAATACCTATCTGATTACGACATATTACGCAACACTTAATAACACAATAACGACCTAATTAAAATACCGTTAAATTCTTATCATATATAAATCAATAAATTCATAATCCTAATCGACACAATTTAAAACTATAAAAGCTGAAGATAATCTAAAAGGAAATATAAAATTAAATTTATCACTCCAATTGGAGAACATAAATTAAGTAAAATATTATCGAAAAATATAATCCAAATTTAAATTAAAAGGAAATATAATAATATTTATAAATGAAATAAATAATGCCATAAAGTTTAGATTATAAATAAATAAATACATTAGGCACAAAATGATGAGTTTATTATTAAAAGCTATAATAATTATTATTTATCAAGTTCAAAAATGAAAGGCAGAATAATATTCAAATGTTTTAAAAACAAATCATTATAATTTACACAAAAGGGAATATCTTTATTTAATTTGTAGTGTACCACACGACTCGCGCGCGGCACAAGGGACTGCAGGCGCAGGCTCTAAGGGTCAGTCAGCCGCCGAGGGGTACGTGCACACGTCAATCGTCGTCCGCTGGCGTCTTCGAAGGAGCCCCCTAATAACGACGCAGACCGTACTAGCTTCGGGTCTGAGCGTCGCTTTCGTGAGGCACCGCAGTGAGGACACGCCCGGCCGCTTCCTTGGATGGCGGAGCTCTCCTAATAACTACGCGGGCCGTACTTGATTTCGGGCCGACGTGCTTTCGAGAGAGTTGCAGCTCCGACGTCTTCTTCTGCGCCCTGCGCCCTCGACGAGTAAATCCCCTAATAAACACGTAAGACCGTACTCAGTTCGGGTCTCAACGCGCGTTCGAGGGAAGTCTCGCTCCAGTGGTATCAGCCGTAGTCAGGGTCCAATTGCATGGGTCGAGTCCACGGTCCAATGTGCCAGCCAGAAAGGGTCCAAACAGTCCAGAGAGAAGTCCAAGTAGTCAGCGCGGTCCAGGTAGAGAAGTCCAGTAGAGAGCAGGCAGGGTAGTCAAGTCAAACACCAAGTGTAAACGAAGATAGAATGATAATTTATTGGAATGTATGGGCTTATATACAATTCGCGCCGGCGCTCCCCAGCTCGCAGGCTGCGGCGAACGGCGCGGACACATGATGCGCGCGCAAGCGCTCCCCACCATCTCACGCATCGCAGTGCTGAGTGGCAGGGGAAATAATTAATCATAATTTCGCCTCTCCGCGGATTATCATCGCGAATCTGGGGCACATCCCGGCTTATCGGGTATCATCGGAATCGCCTCGCGATTTCCGACCGGGATGTGCTCACCAAATCACGCTATCATCAAAATAGCGGAAGTTAGCATTTTCCATACTAAATATCATATATCCGCGAAGAGGCGGATAACTACACATATTCAAATGCCCACCTCGGTGTATTTGGTATCGATGAGTTCGTCTCACCATGATACACCGAGGTGAGCTTATCAAATTAACAACCTAGTTAATTATACAATATTGCACATTGTGCTGCTCTGTCCAGCCGCGCAAAACCCACGGCTGGCAGGCCTACACGCAATGCCGGGCCTTGCTGAACATCTCCGTGTCCAGCAAGCACCCGTCAATCAAAGCCCCATAACATTTCCCGTGCATAGGCCGCTCTGCCAGACAGCTAGTCAGCATGCTGACACTATGCTGGGTCCGCTAGATTCCCTAGCGGGACCCCAAGATTACAATCGACAGACTGCGCATCTCGCGAGCCTGTCGTCATACCTCCACAAGGTACTGTCATGAGCCTCGCTACATGACTGGCCGCACCAGTGTCTCAGCACTGGGGTGCCTTCAATCAGCGTACACATACGCCTTTCATCTGCATGTGCCGTGTTGCCCGGCCTCTCATAGCCGAGCCACCGACGCAACATGCTGTGCCATGCCAGAGTGAGCATCTGGCATGCACTTCCAATGTCCCCATATGCATAGGCCGCTCTGCCAGACCTCGGGTCAGCACGCGGACACTATGCTGGGTCCGCTAGATTCATCTAGCAGGACCCCAGTTTACAAGCGACAGGCCTCGCATCTCGCGAGCCCGCCGTCATACCAATAGGTATTGGCCGCACCAGTGTCTCATCACTGGCGTGCCTTCTAGCGGCGTGATCACACACCTTTTATTGCATCTGCCGTGTTACTCGGCCTCTTCTAGCCGAGCCACCGACGCAGCATGCTGTGTCATGCCAGAGTAAGCATCTGGCATGCACTTATAATATCCCCAGGTATACATATCAAACATAAATATTATCCAAGAGATTATGTACAAGTATGTTGGCCCCCGCCTCGGCTCCACAGGGACGAACCAGTCCTTTATTAGCTTGTCCGAGACGGGAGGCACAACCAAATCACGATATATATACATTCAATTAAAGGTACTTAATCTAATACACAATAATCGATCATCGGGCTGGGGGCACGAGGTCGCATTCACGAGTAAGCCTTAATACTCGGCGGCCGCGGTAGTGAAAATGCGTCAGTCTCAGCGGACTGACATACACACTCCGCGGTCGTCATGAGTCAGAAGACCCCGTGCACCCACCCTTAATAGGTATAAATCAATGTCGCAGGCAATGTTCTTATTTCAGTCATATTTACAAATAAAAGTCCAACACAAATCACATTTCACAATATTGTCTATAACCCCCCGTCCGGTACACTCCCCTCTAAAATTCCGGAGGGGTTTTAATTTCATCCACCGGACGACAGGTGATCCCATGGCTGCTACGCTGTGGATCTCGGGTTGGCACCTCCACGTCATCATGATCGGCGCCAGTCCTCCCTTCAGGGTGCTGTTGACGCTCGTTCCATTCGATGTCGCTGGAGCATGCTGTGTGTGTGGGCCAGGCCTTTTTGCGTGCCCGGCGCCACTGCATTGCCTTTGACATGTTGAGGGACTTCGCCCTCTCCTTAGTGGATACGGCGGCCGGCACAGGTGGGTGAGACGTCCAGTCACTAGACTGGTACCCCCTGGCCGATACCCAGACCCGCATCCCATGTAGATGACGCCTAGCGTCGTGACGACGGCCTGAATGTGGCGTCGTTTCGTTGCAGGTGGCTGGCTCCTCCCCTCGTGAGATCGCTGCCTTGCTGCTGTCTGATGAGCGGTGGGTGGCGGTCACGCCCCCTGTTCTCACCGCCCGTATGTGGATATGCCACACTAGTGACTGTGATGTCTTCTTGGCCACCGATTGTTTCGCCGGTGGCCTGACCTCCCAGCTCTCGTAGATAGTGGAGCAGGAGGGTTCTCCCCCCGTGTGTAGCACACGCCCACTGGCGTTTGACGGGGGGTGGTGGGTGGCGTCTACAGTTGTAGAAGTAGACGCCACTTCAAGGAGCCGCGGGCCCAGGTAGCTACCCGGCACCTCCTCGGCTTCGGTCGTGAGTCTCTGCAGGTGGGTGGTGTCATCCATCACCTCGTCAGCGTCACGTACTTCCATTGTACTGCCCCTCACTCGTTCTACACATTGTAATCGTAGATGCAGCTTCGTTACTGGCCTTTTCACAGCTCTCCAGCTTGGCAGGCCGCCGTTGTACAATGGCCATCTCACCGATGACCTGTCCTTCCGAGCTCTGACGTCGGCAGGTACTCCCCTCGTGTGGTTCACCTGCCTTCTGGCGTCTGAGGGGTGGTGGGTGGCGATCACGCCCCATACTTTTATGCTGACTTCCGTCAGCTGGCGCTTTGCCTCGACCTCTGAGGGTCGAGAGGCTCTCGCGCCGTGAACGAAGCGTCTCCTCGCTTGTTCCGTCTCACTGGATGCCCGCGCAGGTTGTAATGCTGCAGCGGGCCGTCCAGCTTTCCATTTCGGCAACCAGCCGTTGATTCTCGGCCAACCTATTGGCCTGGTACCAAGAGTTTCTCCCCTCATTTTGTTCCTACGCCTTCTGGCGTGTGAGGGGTGTTGGGGGGCGATCACGCCCAAAGGTTCCATGCTGACTTCAGCTCGCAACTCAGCGAGCGCCTTTGTCAGCCGGCGCTTTGCTCTGACCTCTGAGGGTTGAGTAGCTCTCGCGCCGAGGACTAAGCATCTCCTTGCTCGTTCCCTTTCACTGGTTGCCCGCGCAGGTTGTAAATCTGCAGCGGGCCACACAGCTTTCAATGTCGGCCACCAGCCGTGGATTCTCGGCCATCCTATTGGCCTGGTCTCCGGTGTATCTCCCGTCGTCTCGGGAGGTTGTCCCCTCATCTTCTTCTTACGCCTCCTGGCGTGTGAGGGGTGGTGGGTGGCGATCACGCCCAGATTTCCCACCTCAAATTTCCGTGGGCCCTTGTTCGGCACCCATTGGGCATGCTGTTTGCGGATCTCGGGCGGCGGTTTGTTCTGCGCCCCTTTCCCCGCAAGTTTCCACCTGACTTTGACTCGCAGCCCGGTGAGTCCTGCCAGTCTGCACTTTGCCCCGACCTCTGAGGGTCGAGAGGCTCTCGTGCATCGAGCGGGGTTTCTCCTGGCTCGGTTCAGCTCACTGTCGTCCCGCGCAGGTTGTAAGTCTGCAACGGGGCGCACAGCTTTCAGTTCCGGGAGGCAGTTTCTCTGCCCCCCTTGTGACATCTGGTCACGTTGTTGGGTCACCGGCTTCAGCCCATGAGACCCATTGCGTCGCCCCATTGGCTGAGTGTGTTCAGTATCACTCGACCAAATCATAGGAGTCACAACGCGTGATTCTATTGTGCGACTATCAGCACTACGAGATCGGTCTCGCCTCACTCGTCTTGATTGCCCATCAGGGCCACTTTTCACATTCGGGACATTTTTACACTTGTCCTTTTCAATGGAGACACTACTATCTGCACACAAGCACTTGTCTCTCAATTGTTCATACGGCTGTCCCATTGCCGCAGACGTCGTCGTATTCAAGACGCGCCCGCTAGGCAATTCTTTGCAGCCGTTCAGTACCTTACAGCAGTGAGGTTCGCTCCGTATCACGGGACATTCGGTCCCCACACACGGAAGACGCCGACAAACGGCAATGTCGGCGCCTACAACCTGTCGTACCGCCGCAAATGTCACCGGTTCACCGGCGCACTCGCTAGGCGGCCCCCCACAGGCGTTCAATGTTCGGGCACACGACAGCACCGGCTGTCCACTTCCCGATGTCACCCGTCCGTGGATGACGTCACGCGCACCATAGGCATCGTGTTTGAAATGTTCAGTCACTTGCGAGGAGCCCGCGGGCTGTACTCGCCCAGTCACCGCGTCAGTCGCGTCAGCGCTTCCGCTAGGTGACCTTTTCATTTGGACACATGACAGCTTCGGCCGCCTACTGTCCATATTCACCCAACTATGGGTGGTAGCTGTGGTACCAGCTACATGTTCATGCGAGGGGCTCGCGGGCCCACCTCGCTTTGTCACCGCAAGCGTCGCTCTATCGGCGCGCTCGCTAGGTGACACACACAAAATATCACGAACTGACAGCACCAGCTGTCCACAATCCGCTTTCAGTTCAGGTTCCGGCAAGGAGCTCGCGGGCCTCACTTGCATAGCCGACCATCCGGTCACCGCAGACGTCATCGGATCACCGATGCGCCCGCTAGGTGGGTTCTGGATGGCCGAATTTACACGGGCATTTGATGCACTACCCGTGTTTTCTGCAGCACTGTACGCGATGTATTTCACTACGCGGTTCACTCCGGCAGTACTCGCGGGTACTGACTCGGTGAGTTCAGGTTCACTGCCAGTTGGCCACAAATGTTCACTATTGACAAACTGTTCAAAATGTTCACTGTCAACACACGCGTGTGTTGACTCACGGGTCACTCGAGCACTCGCGGGTGCGTTGTCTCGGCTTGCCGCTTTCAGAAACGCTAGCTCTGCCTGGCTGGCGGCTAGCGCTCCTCTCAGGTCATCCATGTGTCGCTGTAGGACCCGGATGACCGCTTCGTCCATCATGGTGCTTGATGTTCCAGCATCCGACCTCATGACATGTGCACCTCAGCAGCAACTGATCCGGCTCTGAAGGACCAATTTGTACCACACGACTCGCGCGCGGCACAAGGGACTGCAGGCGCAGGCTCTAAGGGTCAGTCAGCCGCCGAGGGGTACGTGCACACGTCAATCGTCGTCCGCTGGCGTCTTCGAAGGAGCCCCCTAATAACGACGCAGACCGTACTAGCTTCGGGTCTGAGCGTCGCTTTCGTGAGGCACCGCAGTGAGGACACGCCCGGCCGCTTCCTTGGATGGCGGAGCTCTCCTAATAACTACGCGGGCCGTACTTGATTTCGGGCCGACGTGCTTTCGAGAGAGTTGCAGCTCCGACGTCTTCTTCTGCGCCCTGCGCCCTCGACGAGTAAATCCCCTAATAAACACGTAAGACCGTACTCAGTTCGGGTCTCAACGCGCGTTCGAGGGAAGTCTCGCTCCAGTGGTATCAGCCGTAGTCAGGGTCCAATTGCATGGGTCGAGTCCACGGTCCAATGTGCCAGCCAGAAAGGGTCCAAACAGTCCAGAGAGAAGTCCAAGTAGTCAGCGCGGTCCAGGTAGAGAAGTCCAGTAGAGAGCAGGCAGGGTAGTCAAGTCAAACACCAAGTGTAAACGAAGATAGAATGATAATTTATTGGAATGTATGGGCTTATATACAATTCGCGCCGGCGCTCCCCAGCTCGCAGGCTGCGGCGAACGGCGCGGACACATGATGCGCGCGCAAGCGCTCCCCACCATCTCACGCATCGCAGTGCTGAGTGGCAGGGGAAATAATTAATCATAATTTCGCCTCTCCGCGGATTATCATCGCGAATCTGGGGCACATCCCGGCTTATCGGGTATCATCGGAATCGCCTCGCGATTTCCGACCGGGATGTGCTCACCAAATCACGCTATCATCAAAATAGCGGAAGTTAGCATTTTCCATACTAAATATCATATATCCGCGAAGAGGCGGATAACTACACATATTCAAATGCCCACCTCGGTGTATTTGGTATCGATGAGTTCGTCTCACCATGATACACCGAGGTGAGCTTATCAAATTAACAACCTAGTTAATTATACAATATTGCACATTGTGCTGCTCTGTCCAGCCGCGCAAAACCCACGGCTGGCAGGCCTACACGCAATGCCGGGCCTTGCTGAACATCTCCGTGTCCAGCAAGCACCCGTCAATCAAAGCCCCATAACATTTCCCGTGCATAGGCCGCTCTGCCAGACAGCTAGTCAGCATGCTGACACTATGCTGGGTCCGCTAGATTCCCTAGCGGGACCCCAAGATTACAATCGACAGACTGCGCATCTCGCGAGCCTGTCGTCATACCTCCACAAGGTACTGTCATGAGCCTCGCTACATGACTGGCCGCACCAGTGTCTCAGCACTGGGGTGCCTTCAATCAGCGTACACATACGCCTTTCATCTGCATGTGCCGTGTTGCCCGGCCTCTCATAGCCGAGCCACCGACGCAACATGCTGTGCCATGCCAGAGTGAGCATCTGGCATGCACTTCCAATGTCCCCATATGCATAGGCCGCTCTGCCAGACCTCGGGTCAGCACGCGGACACTATGCTGGGTCCGCTAGATTCATCTAGCAGGACCCCAGTTTACAAGCGACAGGCCTCGCATCTCGCGAGCCCGCCGTCATACCAATAGGTATTGGCCGCACCAGTGTCTCATCACTGGCGTGCCTTCTAGCGGCGTGATCACACACCTTTTATTGCATCTGCCGTGTTACTCGGCCTCTTCTAGCCGAGCCACCGACGCAGCATGCTGTGTCATGCCAGAGTAAGCATCTGGCATGCACTTATAATATCCCCAGGTATACATATCAAACATAAATATTATCCAAGAGATTATGTACAAGTATGTTGGCCCCCGCCTCGGCTCCACAGGGACGAACCAGTCCTTTATTAGCTTGTCCGAGACGGGAGGCACAACCAAATCACGATATATATACATTCAATTAAAGGTACTTAATCTAATACACAATAATCGATCATCGGGCTGGGGGCACGAGGTCGCATTCACGAGTAAGCCTTAATACTCGGCGGCCGCGGTAGTGAAAATGCGTCAGTCTCAGCGGACTGACATACACACTCCGCGGTCGTCATGAGTCAGAAGACCCCGTGCACCCACCCTTAATAGGTATAAATCAATGTCGCAGGCAATGTTCTTATTTCAGTCATATTTACAAATAAAAGTCCAACACAAATCACATTTCACAATATTGTCTATAACCCCCCGTCCGGTACATGTAGAAGACAAAATAATAAATATATTATTCAACGAAGAAATCAATTTGGAACCAATATAAAATATATTAAAATATTTACTTATCAAATGTTTAAACAAATCGCTATAATTTACCCAATGAAACATTCATTTATTTTAAATTAGTAAAAATTAAAATCAAAATCTCTATGAAAATAAACAAGTTGAATTAGGAAAAAATAAATTAATGAAACAAAATATAATTATCTGAATTGTCCTTGGGCCTGGTATAGATCTGTTCAGCACTGGAGACCTCCGTCCCCTTCCAGAAGTAGAAAATAACTGACCCTGCTGCTGGATGGCCGCTTAGTAAGAGATCTTCACTCTTCAAGAGATGAGATGAACTGTCCCAGAAAGCTGTGGGATGACCGCCTTAGTAGGAGATCCTCACCGCTCCAAGATTTGGTATGAACTCCCCCAGATAGGCATTTGCGACCCCTATTTATTAAAATAAGTTTCGCAATATTTCGAGATAGACCTGTGACGTGTAGCACAGTGGTGTATAACCCCATGGGCGTCTCCAAGTTATTATAACTTAATAATAAATCTATAAATAAAATCTAAAATACTTTACTAAAATGTTAGTCCCGTCACAATGTGTAATGAGGACTGATTCATGTCATTATACCAAACACCATAACTACGTTTAAAAATTAAAATGTCTGTTCTTTTTGTTTCAGGTAAAAATCTAACACAAGAATTATAACTACAGCTCTTCAATAAGAACTGAAAATTTGGTTAACGGGCTCTTTTGTAAGTTTTTTTTTTATTTGAACGTATAATTATATTGAATCCATACTGTAAGTTAAGATGTTTATATAATGTATACTCATAATCTATATTAGGGATAATAGTTTTACAATTCGTCTTCAAAATTTGATAGCTATACGAGTTTAAAATCTTGTTCTTAGTAGTCGTCAAAGTTTTCTTAACGACTGTAACTACATTAAATTGTGAATTGTCCATAGTTTCGTTAATAAAGATTAAGTTCATATTTAATCATACTTTTTTATCAAATCATAAACTATCTTATACCGAGAAGTACTTGTTCCATTTCGCTACCGAGTTTTCCGATAAATACGTACTTTTCCCATCTCGCTACCGAATTTTCTGATACATACGTACTTTTCCCATCTCGCTACCGAATTTTCTGATACATATACGTACTTTTCCCATCTCGTTACCGAATTTTCCGATTAATACGTACTTTTCCCATCTCGCTACCGAATTTTCCGATACATACTTACTTTTCCGATCTCGCTACCGAATCCCCAAACAAGGCCAACTTCACATCCGCCCTTTTTATTTTCGTGGGATAACATCAAACGAACACACGACGCCGACGTCGCGATGGCCCATAGTAGTGGCGCTGTTCACGCATGTACCTCGTGTTAGCCACACAATCATTCATTACGATCTGATCTCTATCGAGTAGTTAAAGAGTATAAATAATAAAAATTATTTTCCGATGCACTGCTCCCGTTTGACACGTAGCAACAACGTGAACGGCTGCGATCCAAGGAACTGATGACTTCCATGCATTTTTTTTACATCTACGCATTCACGTGAGAAAATATACGGTCAGTGTTTTAAACGTGATACAATAATATTATCTGTCTTTAAAAGTTTATATACAACAATGTATGATTAAAAGAAATCCTTTTTAACGCTACATTATATCAATCGGTACACATTATTTTAGATAATTTAACTATTACCTAATTATCCTCGCTTGTCAAGAGAGAAATATGCTATTAAGATGATACTAGTAAATGAACACAGTTTATAAATATTCCAAATTCTTTTATGCTTTTTTGAGAATTTTAATTATGTATAATATAGTAGTGAAATAAACGTTTTGGGCGTTTTTTCGTAATCTAGATTGTAGTTACTTAAAATTTTATGAAATTACCAATAGGTACTGTATTCAGATATTTATCTTTTCGACCGTAACTTCTTGGTAAAACATAGTTTGGAACGCATTCAAAAAGGGGTAAACTTGACAAAATAATATGTAGTATTTTTTTCCACAAAAATTGTATTATTAAGCTCACCAGTTTACGAAGACTGGACGTTTTCTTCTTCAGACTATTTGATGTGAACATGTGTTGAGTAAATACCAACTAGCCTGAAAGAGAAGACGTTCGGTCTTCGAAGACGGCTTAGCTTGATAATTAAATTGTGGAAAAAAACATACTTACACCTATTTGTATTATGTACTTATTTTAATGTAACATTTTTATGATTTTTTTGTCAAACAGAATTAATAATAATAAAATTTGTTTACAAATATATGGCAATTTACAATTTACAAAAAATAAGGCAATACAAATCATTAAATGATTGCTCTCCAATGTGAGTAAGAACTCGTGTTTTGGAGAGGTAATTAAAGTATGATAATGACGGCTATTCTGAAATGAAAAACAGACGATTGAGTTGTGTCGTATCCAATTTTTATTGAGACTTGACATTTCTGTATTCTGAAAATGTTTTATCCTCCAAAATGCAAGAGCTTCTGACTGGTATTCTCAAATTCACGTTCCAACTCAACGCAAGAAGCTCTTGCTTAGAACTTAATCGGTTGCCAGTAGTTACGCATCTAATGTATTGGATAAAACATTTTCAGAATAGTGAATTGTCAAAAGTCAATCGTCTGTTTTTCATTTCAGAATAACCGATATCGATAGGTGTCCCATGTCCCATACCAGTGTCAAATCCTTTTCTTTTTTTTATGTTTTATTTTTTAACTAATTAAATTTAATACATTACAAAATTCACGTACACACGCCTAGACACACACATTACAAAAACTACCCCAATCCAACACCTACAACAACAAATAAACCATTCATTCCAGGGCCCTCACCGAGTCCTTCAAGGAGTCGCGAATTTTTCTTTTGAAATTTTTTAAATTCATGTCATCTGTGGTGCCTCTTAATTCTGCACTGAGGCCATTGAAGAATGCGACTCCTCGAAAACCATAGTGCATGGTGTTGGCCCACAGAGGTACCCTTATCTCCATTCCCATATTACATTAATTATTAATAGATATCTCTCAAGGATTGAGTTAATAATGTTAAAAGAAGATCGAAATGAATCCGGTCAGTTCAAAGCTAACGGCAAGTGCATGATATAAGAAACGTCAAGGTACATGGTGCGCAATTGATCATTTTTTAAGCGACACACGCGCACCTCCCATTGCCTGATATGCGCGACTGACCGTTTTGTTCGTTCATTCATGTATTATTATTTAGCGATGATTGATCCACGATCCTTAATATCGTATGGATATTTCCATTGTCGTCCACGTGTAGATATAGTATGTATTGGAAGAACAGCTGATTGATACAAATATCATTACGTCAATGAGTCTGATGGATCTCCGCACACATCGTAACGATGAGGGTATTTTGTACCGCTCGTAGCTGACCGCATCTCTTCTAAGGTCATGTAATGTTATTGAATATGGACCTCTAGTCGTCTAGTCCCTAGCTTACCAACTCCTTAATATTTCTCGTCTTGATCCAATACGTTGTCAGTTACGGAACTTTAGTTACTATGAGAACTTTAGTTACTATGAGTATCATGTAGCAATATATTGGAAATGTTCAGCTAATGGTGAGTTTTTTTTGTAAAGTGACAACATTCAGAGGACAAGCTTACCGCAACAAAGTTGCTCTATCGAGCCTACAACTAACCCTTTAAAAACAGTTTTTTTGGTAGGTAAATGATTTAAATTTTGCAATTAAAAAGTTGGACCATTATAAGTGTAGTATAACATTTGGTCCAAAAAGTTGAGATCCTAAGCACAGAATATATTTTCAAATATATCTTTCCTTTTGTTATAATATATTTTACTCTATCTTCAATAGATTTTCGCAGCGTACGCGATGTAAAGAATATTTTAGGTAAATTTTTTGTACCTTGGGTTACAATATTGGAGTTTTAGTAAGGATCAAAGGCTATATGAAAATAAAATATAGCCTATGTTCAGCGGGGAGATTGCAGCTTCCCAACAGTGAAAGAATTTTTCAAATCGGTTCAGTAGTTTCGGAGCCTATTCCCGTCAAACAATTAAAAAAAAACAAACAAACAATCAAAACTTTCCTCTTTATAATAGTAGTGTAGATTACAGAATTATTATGTAGATGTGTCCTACTTTTGCATATAGCTTTCCAGAATCTTGTACACTTCTAAATTTAGGCTTTCCGTTACCTTACTTTGAAAATTATTTAACTAAAATATTTTTCAAAAATCTCATCTTTGATAAAATTGTCAATAATTATTAAAGCCTTTTCAAAGCAAAGTATCACCTTGTTGCCAGGTCGTCTCCCAACGGACCAGAATAGTTTTCTTCATAATTTCGTACACAATCTATTTAAATTCCTTACATTATTCCTCTCATTTTTTTTCTATCGAAATCAGCATAAACGATTATCTCCTGAATAAAATTTATTGAACATTAACACGAGATCATGGAGTACCTATCGCGCATCCAGATCGCCTGTCGTCCCAGCTGACACATGACACCGCATCTCATATGTTATCGAAGGTCGATTAGAACCACAATATTGCTACTTGTGCAGTGCGTGTCATGGTCTCCTTTGTATTTTGTTTACAGCATTGCCCTTGATAACAACCTAATGGATATCTGAATCCCAACTGCAAATTTGTTACATTGGAAAAAAGTTTATTTTTCGGTATTCTTTCTACAGATGTCTTGAAGTGCAATACCGAAATCGGAAGTAACCTTAATACCTTATATTTTGCCTTTATGTGTGTGCAATTCTAAAGAGTTTATAGATAGATTATCAGCCATTTTAAAAACCGAAATTGATCAAATATGACTAATGCAGCAGTTAACAGGATAGGTACCTAGTCGTCACGTAGACCTATGACCTTGTCCTAACATTGCAGCTTTTTTTTCTGCGGTGCACGAATGCGCTATTGCAATATCTTTACAGCAGCATAGCAACAGGATCGCGATTAAATAAATATACTATGTGTATAATTCTCGATTCGTTTAATTGAGTATTTACCTATATAAATCCTATAGATTATATTATTATCTTTATATTATAAAAATGGAGCTCTGTTTCCCCTGTTCATCGCATCACGCGTAAACGGCTAGACCAATTTCGCTGATTCTTTTTTTCTTTGTTGTGTTTGTTCTATTATCGGGAGAAGGTTCTTGTGAAACAGAAAAATGATAAGAATGGGTGAAATTGTATGATTCTTGTATTTAGGCCGTCAAATTGAATCAGGTCCACCGCTTTTCTGGAAGACCATTGCATTATTGGTTCGGTTCATGTTTTGAAAAAATTAATATAAAAAAATCGAACGTCCGTAATTAATTATTGTTTTTTTTACTACCTGTGTATCCGAAGCGTTTAGAAATCCGTGATTGTAGCAGCTAGTAATTTACAGCCGTATCGTTTTAATAATATATTCTAGATTAGATGACTTAATGTATGCCTATTGATTATAATATTGCCTATTATCCTTTGTAAGATTATAATCACTATAATCACTACACTTCTCGTTTATCAAATCATATACCAGTTTGTTCTTCTTATGTACTCGCATATTATTATGTTGATCTAGTGTAGTAATTATACATAGAATCGCAGAAACGTGTTTCACCAAATTTGTAACGACAGAAAACGTTGACTTTTTGCTAGGGGGAAAAAATATTTTAGCTTTATTAATCTATGACTCAACCGACAAGAAATTCTTAGTAAAATCAGACCTATTTTTCTATAACGTGTGCCGAATTATCTTACAGTGTTCCGCTGGAGGATCCATTACCTACTCGTTGTTGATTAATACATAACTGCAGGATTTCTAAGAATTGCAGTAAAATTACGCGGTAACACTTCTATAATACGTCCATACTTCCGTCCATCAGTTAACGTGAACCAATTGATTGCGTTATACCTGAGCAATAACAAGAATGGACTATTAAATAATTAGTTTCGATAGCCTTTAGCCACGGTAGCCTAGTGGCATATGCGCCGTTATAGTCGTATTCTCATAGGATATGAATTTCGTGCAAATACGTATAAAACAACGTTCCCACTTTGTCGCCTATTGAAATAAATTAAAGTATATCGTATAAAAATAAACATAGTGTATTATGCTTCATTAGAAACGTGGTTACATCTGTCAGTGATATTATAACAACACAGTGTGTCGTGTATAAGTACTGCTTAATAATATTATTATACGTACGTTATTAATATCCAAGTGGAGATGAGGACACGCGGCGACCGAGTGATCCGCTCTCCCCGAACACAAGAAGGTGATGGCACAAGTCCAGAATCGTATCTACAGTCTACACACACAATCCCATGTGGATGTCCCCTTTTGACACTCCTCTAGTAAAGAGCTTTCCCCGCTTTTTACTTTGTTCCCACTGTTTCTTTAGACTTTAGAGACTTAAAGATCATATTTATTTAAAAAAAAAATCATTTAGCACATCGGTCCTTTTTCTTCTAGTATTCAATTGTTGACCGAATGAATTGTGCCGTGGGGTTGCCGGCTAAGAATAGCACCTCTGCTCTTTTTTGCTAGTTTTTCGAGCATCCTGTAAGAGGCAGGAAATCGAAAAACCAGATCGGGGCCGTGAGGTTGACCACCTCATGTCCTTAACCTCAACCGGTCAGAAAAGGCACAATGAGCCTCGAACGCCTTTGAGCGCAATGATGCCTCCCTATGCTCCTGAGTGGGGCCTAGGCCTCCCGCATTGTGGATTGATTTTTGTGTGGTTGGCTTTTTGGCAATTGGGCTAGGAGTCGGCTTTGTGCGGATCGGGTTTGCTGCGGATTGGTCTCCTCCGGGCTGGCTTGCAGTGTGCGGGGGGCCTTAAAAGTGAGTATGTTATGTTATTTAATTGTTGACGTCCGTACATGCCTACATAATTGCGGCCATTTTATTTCATTGGCCTTACCCTGGAGTGCATTGACCAATAACCACCTCACGTCCTTAAAAGAGACCGGTTAGAAAAGCCAACAAAAAAAGCCCCGGACCCCTGGACGTCCCCCCTGTAATTACTCCGGTTAGACCCTCTTATACCGTATACCGCTCCATCGAAGCACAGATGAGGAATATGGACATCAGATGTGGGAAGAAGCCATGATCATTGCGCAAGATAAAGTGCAATGGAGAGCTCTTGTTGCCTACCTATGCCCCTAAGTGGGGTGTAAAGGGAGTTTGGAATCGGAATTAGAGTGTGTATTGCCCAATGCCCATTATCACCCGTCATCATTGAAATCTGACTGACAAGCCATTTTTTATTGGACCAAAGTGCAACGACCCGCCTATGATTGCGCAAAATGTTTCAATTTCGTATTTTTTTTTGGTCATTCTCTCCAGAAAAAATGAATAAGGTGCATTCTTGAATCAAATCTCGAAACTTCGTTCCGATTTAGATGGCCGCTGAAAGAAAACATGATGGTTATAATAGCTGTATGTTTGATCTACATAATATTTTAGTCCGTTTATATATATATATTTTTGTAACAGCATCAATCATAGAAAACAAACGTAAAGGTCAGATATTAATATGCGAAAAGCCGTGCAAAATTCCAGAGAGCGTTCTTAAATACTCTTTGATAAATTAACATTAATATATTTAGAGCTATTTAAACAACTTTATTTCTTTAAGATCTTCATACAAATTTTTCACAAAAGACAGTAAGCCATCTTTTGGAAACAAAATTACTCATGTAAACGTAGAATGGAATCTTGGTATTACTGTATGAAAATGTAATAAAATAATTGGAGATTGATTTGTTATACATATAAATGTTATTCAAATCTTATTATTCTCAATAAATAAAGATTTAATGCAAAATTTTGTAAAAATCATTCCTCCATTTTGAAATTGACATATTTTAGAAAATTTATGGCCATACTTTTTACAAAGCGTCGTAGCCACTGTAATAGATAAGTAATTATGTAGGTGCCTGATAAAATAATATTCTAATGTAGATAGGTATTAAATAATTTAAAAATAATTGTTGAATCATTTTATATTTCTGAAATATAAATAAAGTTTAAATCTTAAATTCATCGTTGAAAAATATTAAATTTAAAATCATCGTTGAAATTGGTATGAACATTCCATAAACAAACTGGTCGGTAAAACAGTAGCCGATAAATTAGATCATAACGTACAGTGAACTTGACAGAATTGTTGAGAGAAAGAAATAAAATTGACAATAATTGAGAATCTTTAAATGGCTTCAGGATTTTAATCAGTTTAATAAAACGTTTGTTTTATCCACATAATAATTTAGAAATATAATATTTGTATTGAAATTAATCACACTCAACAGCGGTATTACATTGTGTCTAAATTAGTATGTAAATAAACTCAAAACCACATTAGCTTATTGATTTTATCCTGCATATTATAAAAGTATTGTTAAAAATTTGGACTCATGGTCCTATTGTTGGTGTGAAAATTATTTTGAAAAAATATTCATAGGGTGTCATATACTTAACTTTAAACCAATCGTGTTAAAAGAAGTATTCTTCAAAGACAGCGGCCAGTAAGAGGTTTGATTGGAAGCCTTACTTGACGACCCTCCAAGGTTTGTGACAAATCATTCATCCTAGAATAAATACAATATTATTATGATACGACATATAATATCATTTCATCTTCCACATAATTTTTGTTAAAATATTTTATGTGCAGTTTCATTAATTTAATATTATAAAGTAGGTACCTACTTAGAAAAAAATAAACAGCAGCAATAATATTCCTATATTATAATTTATTCAATCTTATTCAAATTTCGAACAAAAATTAAATTTACTTTTTGTATTGTTTACATCGCCTATGTGTCAAAATTATTGACAACCGTGAATCCATAGACTATGATTAAAATGAAATATTGTGAAAGATAATGATTTTTTAAATGTGTATTTTGTGTGAATAATATATTCTTAAAATTAATAAAAAATACTTACCTCAGATTACTTACGATACACACCTACGTATTTTTTACAAAACTTTTTTTATTATCCAGCCGAATTGCTCGAAAACGAAGCGCTAAAAAAGAAATATTTTGTTGCGTTGTCTATGCCCTATGGATTCATTGTCATTGACACTTCTTATTTTGTTGTCAAAAAACTAATTAAATAATACAAACGAATGAGATGTAAAAAACTTTCTATTTTTCTGGTTATTTTTTAATTATAAATAACAAACAGGAATATTAATGGACAATCTACTGGTAAGCATATTTATTTGTTTCAAAACAATAGGATATTAATAATTAGTTGACATTATGGTTATAATGTCATTGACAAATTTTTGTGTAACTATATTTTTTGCAGGCTCGGCAGCATTTTCAACAATAACAACTAACCGGTGAATATCTAAAACGTAAAAACACATATTTCAAGAGAAGATCAACCAAAATCGGTATGTTACGTTACATACTTATTGTACCGAACGCCAGAGTGTTGTGAATATTATGTAGTGATAGATGTGTATCGAACGGCAGTACTAGACGTCATGTAAATACCTATCAGGTATGGGAACACGAGGACCCGAATTAAGTGACGACCGCGGAGCATGCACGCCCGGTGGTGCACCACGGAGCGCCCCGCACTGGTGTGTCTCGGGGGGCCCCGCATGACCGCGGGCCGTCGAGTCGCGTTGAACCTCGCCTCGTGTCCCCATGCCTGACGATTAGGTACGTACCTAACGAATAGGTACACACATCGATATGTTCATAATATGTGAAATTGTATTATCGTTGTGTTCCCCACCTCGGACAATCAATAAAGGATGATTTCTCCCTTGTGCCGAGGTGGGGGGCCAACGACATGTATGTATTAGATCTCTGTAGGTAGAACTGTAAAGAAAGTACCTACTTACGAGTTGTACTCATTGAAAACCCGCCAGTTGAGTAGACGCTGGCGTGGCTAGGCATGTTGTTGCTGTGGTTGGACCATGAGACGGTCAAGCAACCCAGCACATGCCTCACCTGGTTGGTGAAGTAAAGGAGGTACCTACCTACTGATAGTACACCCGAACGCTCACCAGTTGATTAGACACTGGTGAGGCTAGGCGTGCTGTGGCTGAGGTTGGGCCAAGAGACGGCCAAGCAACCCAGCACAAGCCACTACTGTAAGGTGATAAAAGTAGGTACCTACCTACTTAAAGCCCGCCAGATGATTGGACTCTGGTGTGGCTAAAGCATGCTGTGACTGGTTGGGCTATGAGACGGCCAAGCAACCTAGCACATGCTTCTCTTGTGTTCTGTTGAAAGGCACGCCAGAGGTTTGAGACCCTGGTGGTGCCGAGCATGTAGCGACAGTGGCCATTGGTGGTAGCACGGCTCATGCCGATACCTGGTGGTATCAATATGTCTACCTGCTGGTAGATATATCTGTTGGAAAAGCACACCAGAGGCTTGAGACCCTGGTGATGCTGAACATGTAGCGACGGTGGCCAGTAGTGGTAGCACGGCTCATGTCGATACCTAGTGGTATCTCTTTATCCGCTTATTGGTGGATATACATTTGTACAAGTAGCTTATTACTGTTCATATTAATTACCGATTGTAATAAATAGATTATGAAGTAGTATTGTGTAGCTCTATGTCGGGGTGCGCTCAGCTGGTGAATATGGTTTGGCGGGAAAATGAGTATTGGCGGGAAAATGAGCTGCGAGCTTACTTACGAGTGCCGATCCCCCGTAGCGCGAAACGGGGTATACGTCAAACCATATCCACTGGCGGACGGCATTGTGTAGCCGCGAGCGCACTTCGACTGGAATTTAATAGAGTCATATTTGTGCAATATATGGATCATTCCTCGTATACACTTGGTGTTTTATTCTACCTACCTACCTGCCTGCCTGCCTGACTGCCTGCCTGCCTACCTGCCTGATCTGACCTGGAACTGCCTGACCTGACCTGGACCTGGAACCCCTTCGCTGACCTGTGTGACCCCTCTGACTGGACGATTGGATCGTGGACTGGACCTTTGCTGTGGACCTGGACAACGACCGATACCATTGGACCGAGGCTATTCTACGTACGCACCGACGTCTGAAGCTTTAAGTGTTCTGAGTAGATTCCTGGTGTACGAGGCTAACCAGCTCTGATCTTTGATCTCTGTCTGGGGACTCTACAAGCCAGGGGACGAAAAGCGCAGCTGACGACCGACGTGTGAGACGAATAGTTTCGTCGTGGGCGCGGGGCGAAGAAGCAGACGCGAGAGCCGCCGGGCGCAGAAGCAGACGAGAGGCCATCGTACCGAGCACTGGGTGCTCCACCCGCGGCTGTAATAATACCCTTTTTTTACAGTCCCTTGTGCCGCAGCTGTGCGGTACACTTATCATTATTTAATTCTATTAATTTTGTGTGTATAACTCATTAATGTTATGTTACAGATTAAAGAACCTAAAAATTTACCAGTTCAATGAGGAGGAAAAATATTCAATGTTTGCCAAGTTTGAAATGTAAAAATACAACTATTAAGTCATAATCAGTAATAATGAACTGGCTGTCATACGGATAAGATATGCTGTGACAATACATAAAAACTTAACATAACAAAGACATCACGGAATCAACATACAGAGGGCGAGTTTCTATCAACTAACCCCGTTTTTTCATTTGTATAGGATTTTTTTTATTTTATTTTTTTATCTGTTAGATCTCACAATGACATAATATTGTCAAATGACTGAAATGAAATAAACAAAATTGTTTTATTCATAACCAGAAATATACTAAATGAAATAACATAATGTTTTTTTTTCATCAAACATAATAATATATTCTTTCAAACACCACTAATATTTAAAAATGATGCCAACAGCAAAAAGAAATTATGAGAATTCATGGAGTTTTATAAGTATTTTTACACAATATATTTATTTTATGTTAATGTTAAAATAACTATCAAATAATGTGACATTTTAACACAACTTACTTCATTATTATTAAAAAGATATTCTGTAAATTTGAGATGCAAGAAGATAACATGATGGTCTTATTAGCAAGTCAATTTCATATAAAATACTTTATAAATTTATTATGTCCCACAATGTGCATTATTCCATTTTTAAATGGAACATCAGTAATGAATTGTTAGACTTATTAGTTGTTATAAATTAATCATGCTTCGACGTATAAAAATATCTTCTTCGTGTGGTTCTCCTAACTGAAGTTGGTGACCATCACTGCAAACTTTTCATGATTTTGAGCCAGCCTTCTCTCAGAAGACTCTCTTCTGTTCAAAACCACTTTTTTCCGTGAATTTTAAGTTGGAAGAGGGAATATTTTATTTATTTAGATACATAAATAGGACAATATATTACGAAACATACACCAGTGAAGTATATACATTTGAACTTATTCATCACAGCGTAATGAGAATTTAGCCAAAGTATGAGGCATTGACAGTGGTCAGGAGCTCTCTTTTTACTTTTGTATCATTTCCAGGACTCTATAGACACCCTGTCAATACGTGATATGCTCAGCATTCTTCTATACAATCACATCTAGAGGAAATTATCAGTTTATGTAGAGCTAGATGCTGGTTTAAAACTTGACGTGCACCTTGAAATTTGTTCTTCAACAGTTGTGTGCATTAAGTTTTAATAATTAGATATCGACTTCTGATCATGAGGACCTGGGTTCTATTTTTGGAGGAATCAAAGTTTTATAGATGCTTTCTTACGTAATACAATACATTGATTCAGGAGCTACACTGATTATAATTAATATATTACTACCGTAGTATTTATAGGAAAAGACAAGTTTCCTTTTATTATATACATAAATTCCATAGAAAGAAGCTTAACTTGAACAGTCTTTAGAAAATTCATGCCTACTTTTAGTCAATATTTTTAATGAAGATAGATATTTTAATTGTTTCAGCAATTTTTATTATTTAGATGAATAAAGTACTTATAATTGATCAAATTTTTGAAATATAATCTACATACCTAATAATTCAGTAATGTTTGTTTATTTTGTTATTATATATTTATATTTTTGTATATTGGAGCATAAAACCGTAGGTTCTGCGTTGGATTTTAATAGTCGTGGATCCTTGCAGGTATATTTATGGTAATTCATGTCTACTTTTAGTCAATATTTTTAATGGAGAGAGATATTTTAATTGTTTCAGCAGTTTTTATTATTTAGATTAATTAAGTACTTATAATTGATCAAATTTTTGAAATATAATCTATATAATAATTCAGTAATGTTTATTTATTTAATATTGTATATTTATTTTTTGTTTATTGTTGGAGGATAAAACCGTAGGTTTTGCATTGGATTTTAATTAATCGTCGTGGATCCTTGCAGGTATATTTATGGTAATCAAAGATACAAATTTTTACAAAATCTCAAATAGGTATATTTACTGTAATTAATAAATTTCTAAAATTATAAAATCTTCATAGTAAAATCTCCGTAAACACAGATGGTCATCTTTTAAAAACAAAATTACTCATGTAAATGTTGCTTAGAACCAAAATTTGACTGAATAAAAATGTTTTTTAAAGATTCAAGATTGTTTTGAAATAGAAATTAATGTAATTCAAACCATATAAAACACATTTTATCAACATTGAAATGAATATTCAATTTTTACCATTCTACACATAGGTAGAGGGTTTAGGGAATATAGTCAAGACTCAAACCACATTGAGAGTAACACTTGCATATTAATAAAGGAAAGTTTTCCCTTCTATTGAACAGTGAAATTGAATCAAGTATGAGATGTAACATATTATTATAATGCAGTTTTTTTCCATGTGATTGGCAGACTACAATTTTTTTTCTTTCTTTTTATAAACATTAAAAGTGTTATTCTTCTCTCTTTTTATGAATTGTGAAAGTGTAATTCTTCTTTTTCTGTGCTTATGTCAGTTATAGAGGTCTGTTGAGCAATGAGAAGCTTAATACTTATAAGTAGTCTGTGGAGAAGCTAGACTAGAACCTGTTTAATTACCTACCAATCAATCCTGACAATCGGAATTACATACGTTAGGCAAGACGGGTATTAGCTAGTTTATAATATTTTTGCATTAATTGTCCTTTCATATTATTGTTTATGTTAGAACATTCAACGACCTCGATCCGTTTGATCCGAGCAAATAAAAGTTTATATATATTTTTATAATGTTTTTCACATCCAGCAATGTTTGCCTTCGTAAACTTCTTCAAACAGATGCACATCACACCAATTTGGAGTGTGCAAACAGACCAATAAATTGCTACGATAATGTTTTGTTTTGATTTTATATTATTTTGTATACCCGTTGGAAATACACGCGGTGTGGTAAAAATAGAATTCCGTGTAGGTACTCTACATTTTTTCTTCAATCCAGGCCAGACATAATAAATATCCCTGTAATATTTAAAGTATTTTTTATTATTCGTGGAATTTTGCTAAATTACATTAGTTTAAATATTCGTGTTTAATTTTTGCGGAGAATTTTCGTAGCTATAATAGGTACATCTACTTACTGCTAGAGATGGGCAATATAACGACAGCTGATAAAAATAATAGCTAAATAAAAATAACGCTTAATAAAATAGCTAAATAAAAATAACGCATCTAACGTTATTAATATTTAACGATATTTATAAATAATAGTTGAATAAAAATAATAGTCAGGGAAATAAGTCTATTTATTTTTAGGAAAAAATTATGTTTCCAGATGCCAAATTTTGGAAATGACCTTGTTTTTTAGGTAAAGTTATGTTTCAAGATACCAAATGTTTAAAATAGCTTTCAGCTTTTAATATTAACGTTATTTTCAATTAACGAAATGGCTATAACGTTTTTGAATTTAAGCCGTTATTCCCATCTCTACTTACTACCTTAATTATTGTGTTCGATGACAACTATGATTGCATCAAATAGTTGTTGTACCGTATAGTACTCTGTCAGATCACGAACAGTGGGACTGTCCCTACTTCCGAATGTCTCGTTTTTGGATGCAATATATAACCTGATAAATTTCATTTATGAATCTCAACAATACTTTGAATACAGAGACATCAAGTAAGTACAGAAGATTAACGATTTGTCATCTGAATTTTAACAGGTTATTATAGTAAGTTTATATGTAGGGAGATGTATTTTACAGGAATTTTGTTTCACCTTAGTTATTATTCGGAAAAATCCAGTCTCCGATCGAAAAAGAATAAACATCTTATTGGGATGTTGTTGTAAGATGAACTTGAATGGTAAGCTTGGGACATTTGCAAGCGGCTGTCACCTCGTTTTTACAAATAATAATGTTAAATGGACATGTAAAAAGAGCTATAAGCGAGGGTATATTTTTCCTCTCACTGTGGATGCTTAACGATGTTGGTACTTAAAGCATAAAATGCAACTTTTCTGTATCATTTTATTTTATTTATTTAGGTTAACAGACAGTCATTAACAATACATAAAAATTAAAACAAGTATGATAACAATAAGTGGACCAATTAAGACCATTACCAACTACCAACCAATCATTGCAGGAAAATTTCGAGGATGATCGCTAAAGTTTTGTCCTCACTTCTTTTCTTGCCGCTGGCCTTTTCGTTGTCTTCTGTTGAACGTGTGTAGCGTAGATTCATATTTATTCATATGTGGTATACGGCACCACTGTGCCTTTAACAGGTTATAAAATATCAAATAAAACAATTTAAAAATTACAATAACGATAAAGTTCACAATAAATAGACATAGAAAATTAATAACTGAGAATCAATACACAGCATGGCAATATGTAAGTACTTAAGAAAATGCTGATGAAAAATCTACATAATAATTCAGAAATGTTTGTCTGCTTTCTATCGTATATGGGAGCATCACGCTCAAAATACAAATGCTACGTCAGATATTAATATGCCCAGAGACGTACAAAATGCTGGAGAAGGTTCTTAAATACAATTTGCTGCATTAACTTTAATATATTTAGAGCTATTTAAAAAACTCTATTTTTTTAGGATCTTCATACAAATTTCTCAAAAAGACAGTAAGCCATCTTTTGGAAACAAAATTACTCATGTAAACGTTGAATGGAATCTTGGTATTACGGTATGAAAATGTAATAAAATAATTGTAGATTGATTTGTTATACATATAAATGTTATTCAAATGTTATTATTCTCAATAAATAAAATTTGCAAAATGATACCTCCATTTTGAAGTTTGCAGTGGCTTTTATACTTATAGCACAAATCACCCTCTATGAGTGGAATGCCTAATTAATTATCACACATTAATTAGAGGGTGTAGGGAATGTAGCTAAGATTCAAACCACAGAGCTCTCTCTATGAAAACTTGCAAATTATGTCGGTAGGTTAGTATAATATTATGAGGTCGGTAAAACAAAAATTGTAAAAGTGTCATTCTTCTTTTTCTGTGCTTATGTCAGCTATAGAGGTCTGTTAAGCAATGGGAAGCTAGACTAGAACCTGTTTAATTACCTACCGATCAAGCCTGACAATCGGAATCAAAAACGTAAAGCAAGACGGGTATAAGCTAGTTCATTATAAATGAATGCCAGTATATCTACTCTCATTTATAATGAATTTTTCATCACAATTGAAAAAAATAACAGCACACAAAATTACAGCAATCAGTATATTTCATTAAACAAACTGCAAACTAGCGTCTTTCAGTTGGTGATCTTTCTGTAGTAGTCCCATGCCTCTAAGATGTAAAATTCTTTTATTCGTCGCTCTTCATGATAATAATATGTTAATGTTTTAAATTAGCTCATAGTGCAAAATAATAAGGAAGTACGCCTAGTAGACTAGATCAGACGCCAGCGTCCGACTTTCTCGTTTCCTGCGAAATAGCAAAATAATAATAGCTCTTATACAATCGATAGGCATAATGATATTAGTTATAATATGGTATCATCTACTTCAACAGAGACTAGTAAGCGCTATTCGTAGAAACATTAGTGTAATAAAATTAATTATTTAATTGTAATATAATTATCGCAGCCACGGCATTGGGTACTTACTTTTTACAAAGACCGTGTTGTCCAAATATCTCTGTAGGACTTTATTTTTTTGTCAACCACACACAGCTGTTAACATTTTTTTTTATTCTAAACGTCGTATAAATCGTCGACAGGAAACTCTCTAATAATTAAAATTGGACCGACTTCAAGACCGTTACAACGTTTCCGCGTACAAAAAATCTAATTGAATTCGTTTGAAATACTCAACAATAATTTTAGTAGATACTGGAGATCGCCGATTCTTTTTTTAAATTGTGGTCACTTACCGGCCAGACAAAGAGAAGCCGGGATATTGTAAATGGATCCAAATTACATACATACATACATCTGCGGCGCTACAACCCTGAGTGGGTTTCGGCCTCCCTCAGCAAACTTCTCCAAGCCACCCTGTCCGCCGCCAGTGCGCGCCAGTCACCAACCCCCAGAAGCCCCAGATCCCTCTCAGCGCCATCCAGCCATCGTAGCTTCGGTCTTCCTATGCTCCTTCTTCCCTCTGGTCTCGTGCGGAAGATCCTGTTTAGAACCGAGTATTGATCTGCTCGCGATACATGTCCCAGCCAACGGAGCCGGCCTATCTTTACGAATGTGGATCCAAATTAGTCTAACATTATTTAATCAATCAACACAATGATATTTCTATCTATACATAACATGTTATATTAAAAAAATTGGTAGATATAGGTACTAACAAAATAGTTGTGACAATATCAGTAGGTTAATCTATGAGCGGGAAATGGTTGGCATCGGGATCGAACCCACGACCTTTGTCTTCGATTAATACCACTGGGCTACCAACCACTTCATGTAGGTCTAGAAATAAGACCTTTTGACCGATGCTTTTGCTTTTTTTTAAATAAGTAACTAAGTAGGTATTGTATGTGGCTATTGTTGTAGAATTTGAAATTTTAATAAAATTAAAATTCGTTCACTATTGTTGTTTTTGAATTTATGATAATAATCATTAAAATTAGTCAGTTAACCTTGGTAAAGAATAGCATTATTTTTCAACGTTTATTAGGTATACTGCGGCATTTGTACTGTGGACTTCGGGATTTTTGAAAAATGTCCAATGACAGTGGCAGCCATCTTAGGTCATAACTAACCGACCCCCACGACTATATAATAATATAGGTAAATAGAAAACGTTACAACAATGTAACGCATTATTCGCGACCAAGTATGTAGGTACTTACTTGAAGATTCATAAATCAAATATCTTTTCACTATTTTCTTTCTGGTTCTGGGCCGCGACCTTGCCGACCTGTGAGTGTTGTTGTTATCAAGTCGGCGATGTTTTTCCGTTTAGGTACTACAAATATGAATACTTAGGTAGGTATTCCAATGCTGAAGTCTCGTCCCTTAGTGCAGAGGTAGGCAAATGCGGCTCGCGAATCACGTGCGGCTCTTTTCCCAGACGTTTGGCTTGCCTTACATACTTACTATGCAGCTGATGGATCTTTTGTTATCCCATACCAAAATGGTGCATAACACAATCCTGTTATACCATCAATAATGTATGGATGTGAAACGTGGACATGAATGAAAAAAAAGGAGAAGGTATAAGTGCAGTAGAGATGAGAGCTCTACGAAGAATATGCGGAAAGACTCGGTGGAATACCTAAAAGAATGAGAATATTAGAAAATAATGTGGTATGGAAGTAAGCGTTGTAACAAATGAAAGTTAATGTTGATATGGTTTGGGCAAATTTGAGAAAATGGGAAAATTGAAAGAATTTATGCAAACAGACTAACAAAAATATATAATTTGGAAAGGTGTAAGAAGGCGTGGCCGACTGATAATCCATCGATTCCGTCCTCAAGGATTTCCAGGTCAGAAGCTAGAGAAATAGAGTTTGTATAAGAACTGGTATGTTGGTGGAAGAAGCGAAAGAGGTATGCTTGGATAGAAAATAGTGGAAGTCCGTTATCTCTGCCTGCCCCTTAAAAGACACGGGAATAGATGGAACCTTTTGTATCCCTATATATGCGCCCTGATGGAGGAATATTACATACTACGAAAGTATGAAAATATGTAAGTTACTGTATAAAATGGAACGCTTGGTCAAAAAGGTTTTTCTAAAAAAAAACTCCCTGTTCAAAAAGATTAGTTCGTTGATTTAAAGATAACCATTCCTTTTCGAATTCGAGTTGTTAGAAAACTTCTCTTGGTTTCGCATATTTTCTTATTTAAAAATTATACTCGAGTATTAACTCCCACTAAAAAAAAAACTGGAAGGTCATAAACATTGCGCTAGATCGAGCGCAATGGAGAGCTCTTGTTGCCTCCCTGTGCCCCTGAGTGGGGTGTAAAAGGGAGTATTGATTGATTATAATATTGTCGTCCATACATAATCATTAGTATTTTTTTTATTCAGTATTCAATCGATGCGCGTAGTTCATAGTTGAGTATTGATTTATTGCAGTTGTTCAAGCATCGAGTGTTGAGTAATAGTGTAGGTACATAGGTACTATAAGTTATACGATAAATTCTATTGTGATAACGCTTTTATTTCTTTATATCGACATTATTTATTCATATTTTTACCAAGACTATAATCGCATAATATACGTCTTGAATAGGACGCATACCGACATAAATAAATATGCACAGATCATTCTTCGGTTATTTCAATTTCTAATCAATTGGAATATTCCGCTAATTTACCTTTCTGTGATTCAATCATCCGCTGTCTAATTCGTATAGTATTCTTTTCGTCAAACCCCCCAAGTTTTACCTTCATAACCATTCTGAGTATTTGCTTACCTTCGAATTGGAAAAAATACTTCCATGTGAGGCTTTATTATTTTTTAACGGGCTGGCTTTATTTAAGGGTGGGATGTTCAGATATATCAATAATTTTTCATATGGTTCAAATAATCACAAGACTTATAAAAGGTCATACCTACATAAAAGTAAATTTTTTGTTGTTGTTCCAACCAGTTGTTCATTTCATAACATAAAAACATATTATCCTTATAAGTAAAACTTTAACATCTGCATTAAATTCAATCTACATGATACTCCTTCATCTGTATCGTTTTACACTTTCAGTTCAATATATTTTTTCAGATGGGCTTATGTTCAAATTCGTATACAAACGTGATAAACTCAAAAAACTTAAAATTTATGCAAGATTGTAGCAATGTACGATCGCATCATGTGCAATTAATAGTAATTGACTTGTAGGAAGACCCTGGGAGTCATAGGTCAACGTTCTCTGCCTCGAGATAACAACTCTACCGGGCCGCTCTTTCATTCAAGTCAGCTGACCAATATCGTTGCCCGGAGGTTATCTCTGATATGATCCCGAACATAGCGTTCCGTGTTGTATGACTTACCGGCGAATCGCTGAACTTGAAATTATTTTAAATTCAGGGAAATTCACGTGAAAGTTTTTTTCTATATATATGTGTATATTGTATTTCCATCCCTTCAGGTCCTTTCTAAAGATCCTTGGCATTTTTCGTATCGCCGCATGTTCCTCCTGCGATGTCGACTGCCAGCTATCACTCCACCTCTTCGAGAATCTGCCTCCTTCATGATTTTCTTGATGGAGTTTCCTTTGTTTGAAAATATGTTCATTCCAGTATCGCCTTCGTTGTTGTCCCCGCCTCACTATGTCTAACGTCTTTACGTAACCTTCGTAAGTGGTCGTACAACGTGTTTTCGATTATATGTAGATCGGAGAGTTAGATCGTGATCGAGATTTCGTTCTGTCTCCTTTTTGGGACCTTTAGTCCTGCTTATTTCATTTCATTCTTCGGATGAGAAAAGTAGTTTTAGCTTAAATGTTTATAGCCTTTAGTTGCAAAACCTATAAGTAACCTAATCTTTTTTTCTAACCTACAAACACAACTCTTTAGTTCCAAATAAATAAAATTTCACTCTCGAGTGGTTTAATACTAGTATTTTTAGCAAAAGTCTGAAACAAACTATAAATTGGAGCGTACCTTTCAGAGAATGATAATAATAATTATTAATTTTTATATGAGTTAGGTAGGTACTGACTGATATTATATGATTTAGGTAAGTCTGTGAATTTGACAAAGCAACAAACGAACAAACACATAATAGGTATGTAGTAAATGTAACTTTATACGGCCTAGTAACAACTCTCAACACCGTCCAAGCTACATTATCAGGCCTTGATAACCCCCTGATCTACATGATTTTACAGGCAACAGTAATTTATTTGTCGCGAATATTATTGTTATCGCACGCATGATTTCCCTCGCAGTTTCCCCAAATTTATACGCTTTTTATAAATCCCAATAAATAGGCAGAAAGAACGGTCCTTAATTCTTTTCTATAACTTCCTTAGCTGTCAACGGCATACAATTTATCATACAGCAGGAATCTCTTTTTAGCTAGGGAACCTAGATTATAACTCAGGGAGTCTCATAGACCAAGTGACTACTAATATCCGCCATTTTCAGCCCTAGTTTCGATGCGGTGTGTGTTGTACTAAAAATATTGTTGTGCCGTATTCGAATTCTGTTTTCTCAATTCAATACGAATGATATGGTGAATTGTGCGGCCTCAAATTGTCCCAATAGTTTATTTACTAGTATGACGGATGGATTTTATTTGGGTGGATGGATAATATTTACTAGTATAACAGGACAACCACTGATCACCAGTGACATCAGATCCAGAAGATTGGCATGGATCGGGCACGTTGCCAGGTCCGGGGTGGTGAGGTCCACAAAGAGTCTTCTGGATAGCAGGCCCACGGGTAGAAGACCACCTGGAAGACCAAGGCAGCGGCTTATGGACAACGTTGTCCGGGACCTGGACGTGCTGGATGTAGGAGATCGGTGGGAGTCCATTATGCAGGACAGAGGACGGCTTGGAAAAACATTGTTCAGGAGGCCAAAACTCTGCCGGAGTTGTATGGCCATCGGAAGTAAGTAAGTATGACGGATGGAAAATGGCTCCTCACTTTTGACCTGCAATTGCAACCCGCAATTTTGACTTGCTACTTAACAAAGTGGAAAGGGTCTTTTCTAAAATCGAACTCTCTCGAAAAATGAACATATGTAATTCTGCTGAAAAATTGTGAAAAGTATTAAAAGAATAGATGTCGTCTTGTTCTGAGCTATTATTAAAGTTTCAAATGTCTAGGCTAGTTGGGATATTAATTGGAAATAGATCACAATATAATATCCACACGGGACAAAAAAACTATTCAACTTGGCATTTTTTTTAAATTTATAATATAATATACCTTTGAACATTTCTGTTCGCAATATTTCACACGATTACAATCTCCCGACAACTTTAACCTCCGCATTTACCCCGAAATCGCCTCATTACATCATTTTGTAAAATTAGTATAAAATTTTTATTATCATTTTAAACTCGTTATCAATACAACACAATTTGGAATTATTTTCGCCTGACAACGGCGTGTTGACCGTTACGCAGGACTGGACGTCCTCTCTCTTATCAATAATATTACATAGGTACCGCTGTGACAGATGGGTGTGTGTTGATCTTGTACCGATGCATGCTCTTTTATTGGATCTCTGAAATGTCCCTGAACTTGGTAAACATTATTTCAATATCGGAAACTTGGCTTAAGGTTTTTTGACTCATATTATTTAAAAAAAAAAAAAAACATTTTTTTTCTTTGTAAATTATAATGTCCCCTTATTTACGAAAAATTTTGTTGGAACTAAACTGAATTATTTACTTAAGGTCCCTTGAAAAAAAAATCCAATCATTATTAAGATTTATTTTCACATTTTCCGCAACTAAACTATTTTAATTAAAAATAATTTTACAATAAAACTTAAATTTCAGTTTCTGTTGAGTAATCGCTGAATTATTACTAGCCATACCCGCCCGTCGAACTTCGACCTAACTCAGTATAAAAAAAATTACTCCTGTTTTATGCAATGTTTGTTACATTTTAACCTTTTCTACTTGTAAAACTACCCTCCAAGGAATGGTATTGAAGAAGTTGCAGGAAGAATAATGGTATTTTGCCATTTATTTCAGATTCTGACTTACGCGTTTTCATTGTCTAACTTTTTGAGAAACATGGTGTTCAAAACAACGATCGCTCAAATGAAGATATTATCGACCCTTAACGGATTACAAAATTTGTTTAAATAAAGAATATTCAATGATTGTTTGCTGAAATTTTTAACCTTGCAATATCAAATATCCACATATTATTATTTCCGGCTACTTGTATGAACGTAGATGCGCAGTTCGTTCTCTCGAAGGTCAACTGGCCTCGTTCCTTAGGCCTAGGTAATCAAATTCACAGCGACGATTTTGTTTGTTGTTGTTTTTGTGGTTTCCTTGCGGCGATGGTCTCGTGAATACAATAACAATTGATTTCTATTGTTTTATCGTTTGTTATTGTACCGTATGTATGTATGTACACAAGTACCGGTGACCAAGTAAAGTCGGCTTATTTTGTTTATCGATAAGTACTTTATATCGGTCTAGCTAGAGCTGTCAGCCTATAGTGTTTATGCAGGCTATTAAAGTGTTCAAATCGATAAATTTATTGTAAGTAGATTAATGAAATGAACTGTTTTAGTAAACACACATTTCAGAGGTCATTTTAGTTTTTATTAGTCTGGCTAAACTAGCCTAAACCCAACACCACCTATATAAGAAAGCCTTAGCGCTGAGAGTGTGACGTCACATTGTAAGGCCCAGTATGCACTTGCCTATATATGTATGTACTCATTATACCCTATGATATCTATAATATCGGGTGTGACGCTAGAGGCAAAATGGCCGCTAGCGCTAAGACATATAGGTGGTGTTGGTCTAAACCTAAACCCTGCAACATAATTTAGTCGTATTACAATTTAATGTGGCCACCACATAATTCTGAAATTACTAAAATTATGGTGATTTTATTTCATTGTCATTCGGCTGTTTAATGTTGTTGTTTTTTACGAAATCTCAATGAAATCGAATCCAAGAAGTCAAGCACGTTGTGGTTCAGTAGGTCTTTAGAAAGCTGGGCGGTTGGGACAATGTCGCTTCCAGTATCGATAGCTGAGGTTCGAATCTTTGGTTAACTCACTACACTCCGATCAAACTATGCAATAATGGTGAAGAAGCTCCTTAAGTAAAACACTCATGTCATTATGTACTGAACCTTACGTAAAACACTCACACTAAGAAATGCCTTTTAATGCAATTTAGTAATCCATTGGTAAGTCATATGCAAAAAAAAAAACGCTTTTTTCAGCTTAACCATAAAACTCTTCCGTAAATCTATATTTATTAAGCCGATGTTATATAGAATCTGAGGTTTTCACGCCAGGTTTTCTATAAGATGGTTTGGTATCGAATGTTTTGATCACTATGCGCGAATGCATATTAATGTAAGTGCGAAATAACGAAATGCGCATTATGGTAATATAAATGCATATTACATCTCGTTTTATATATAAACCTACTTGTAGAATCTTTTCAAAGCCCACCGCGAGTACGGTAGGAAACAAGTCAAATTTTGCATAAGGGAATTTTTTTCCTTACCACTTTGGAGCATCATGAGACAAAAATTACCTTCTATTTCTCTCAATTCTGGTCAATTTCCTTCCACACCACACTTATATCCTTCAGCTCTGTCTCAAAGTATAGCTACGTCTTCTTAAAACTTGTGGGAGATATGTCAGTAGAGTCCTCGCATCGAATTACCATTCGGCATCCTTAACACATTTTCCTATCATGTTTGTCTCCTTTCTTTACAGTCGAGGTTAGTAACTCGGTTCGGTATTAAAGCATAATTCTAGGTATGTTAAAAAGACACAATATTATGTTTTTGTAAAAATGTAACTAATAGAGTCCTTGCTTTTGTAGAACAAGTTCGACGACTATGAGGATATTGAGAATGCTCTCTGTGACCATGTTGACCCTCGGATGCGCTCCATTAGTGGACGCCACCATCATGTCGAGAATTTATTATAGTTTCGTTTTTTTTTCACAAGGACTCTCCGTTATGGGAATATCACGCAAGATGGCGAAATCACCATCGAGGCAATTATGTACCAGTTTGCTTTAGAATTAGCAAAACCCCATAAAAATAAGACGCGCCTTTGTAAGAAGGTGCCAATCGTTTCTTCGTTATTTTTTTTTCTAATATAGAAACACTTTGAAATTTTTACATATTCCCATCAAAATCAACCAGTAATAATATGATTTTTTTGATTCGTAAAAAATCACATCTGGTTGTTTTGTTATTCAGTTATCATGTAGGTGTGATGGCTTCTTTGGGTCCTGCTAACATTTTTCCATCAAAACAGGTTTTTTTATTGTACGAAAATGGTAATTGGACGACAAAATAAATAAATAATATTTACTCCGATATGTCACTTATGGTAATGTGTTTTGACCATGTTATAAAGTAGGTACATACTTATTCCGATAAATTAGTTTATCATTTGGTATTTGAGATATGTTTTTACGGAACGATTTTTAATGGCTGCATTTCTCCCTTAAGCCTAGTTCACACTGGTCAAGTAGATAATAATAAACGTGTCTCAAAACTAAAAATTTATCGAGTTGATTAGTCAGCATTTAAGCCGAGTCAATCCACCATGAATGAGCCACTGGATCAATGCTAAATTAATGTTAACGTGAAGATAATATAGTTTTGGTCGAGTTCGTTATTTGAAACAAAAATATTCGTTTCCCTATAGCGAAACTGTATCATATATTTTTTAATTACTTGCATATTGCTTATTACATGAACACAATACAATAATCTATATTATACCTAGTTTCTTAGAATTTAACACAGCACTACTTCTTGATCAGAAGCTATCGCCTATACAGCACTATAGTAATCCCGAATTAGGAAGTCCGCTGGGGTATGAATATCTCACTCTAACTTTGCAGAGATATTGAACCTTGTGGTTTTACTTCATTATTATTTATTTTCAATTAATATTAATACAGTTCATATTAATAATTTAGATTATACTATTTTATTCTCACTAAACCTCATATTCTTAGACGTAAGGTAAAGGTTAATCACAGACGTAATAGGTAATATACTCGTATAATAACATTGTAGGTACCTATTTTTTAGTATGTACTTCAAGCGAAAGCCCTTTGATGTACCTACGCGAAACCCAGGTAAACAATACACCAGCAAACAATAGCAAGGACACCATGGACACATCAAAACAATTGCCATGCGGCCGTGTGTTATTACCAAGTCATTATGTCCCTGTAATCCAAGCAATGCCATTTAAGATATCTATTTAAATACTTTTTCCAAGAATCTACTATTTTAGTTAAGGGTTTTTCTGTGACTGATGGGTGAGCTTGATTAATATAGAAATCTTGGAAATGTCAATTTCGATTTTTTTTGGGTAAACATTATTTTAAGTTAGTTTACATTTGGCTGGCTTGAATGATAGTTCATTCGTGTTCATCATTAAAAATGAAAAAACGCAGTGTACTAAACGAACAAACGCGACAGTTTGTATTACGTCTTCGCGAGTATTTTGAACAAGAAAAGGCAAACGGTGGGCCTTTAATTTCAGTACAGAATGTTTGTGAACGAGTCGCTAATGCGCTGAAAATTAGCACAAAAACTGTGCAAAGAATATCAAAAGAGTGTCATAGTGTTTCGCGTGTCCAAAATTGTGAAAAACAAGGTAAATTAAAAAGACTTCGCACAAAAACCGTAAATAAAAAAGACTCATTTGAAATCGACGCCATAAGACGTCATATTCATGACTATTATACCAGAGGTGAATATCCTACAATACAAAAACTATTGAAATCGCTTAAAGAATCGGATCTGTATGACGGCAAATCTACATCACTAACGACATTAATTTTTTTTTTTCAACAACGCGTGTCCTCCATTTGTTAAAAGAAGCCGTCAGTCATATAACGGAAGAAGACTGGCGTCGTGTAATTAATAGCACGAAAACAAAAATATTCGAAGATTGGGAGAGTGATTGTTATGCAGAAAGTGTTATGGACAATTTAATAATAAATGTAAACAATGGTAGTTCTAGTGAGAGTGACACTGATAGTGATTTGTCTGAATAAGACTCGGACATGAAAGTGTTTATATATCTAATATTATTACTTCTATTCCTAATAAATATTTTTATATAAAATGTGTAACCATGTCATTGTGTTGATTTATTTACTTTTTAATATTACTCAAAATCATCAAGACAACTTACGAAAATGTTATCAACCCCTGGAATCTACCGAATTCAGGTAAACGTTAAACCTTTTTACATTATTTTACCGAGTGTGAAAGAGATAATCTTAGTGTTAGAAGAGCAAAGCACCTCAACAGACTTCCTAATTCGGGATTACTATAGGTTACTGAGCTCGGTAATTTTTTTCTATTATAAAAATGAATCTGTGATTATTTAAAGTGAACACAAATACACTCTTTGACTCTTTACTTAAAGCTTGTGTCGTGAAAGAGGAAAACGGTCGGTACCTGGGATCGAACTCACGACATCCGAACGATATAGTACGACAAATGGCATCGTAACCGCTAGACTACCAACCACTTCATTATTGTGACTTTTACCACAGAGATCATTTCATAAACGTGGTTTGTTTATGAAAAATGATCTCTGAAGTCATCAAAATATTATTACTAGAAATGTGCATGTTATTATAACTTTCCTTAATAGATCGATGTTTACATTATTTTGCCTAGTCACTTCTATTCTATTCAATCAAATCTGCAAATTATAGCGAAATGTGTGTTCTATCAATCAAATAACGGTTTATTCCGCAAATTATTGTAACTTCCATTATGAGGAGAGAGAGTGTGTAACTATTCAACTTAGATATTCTATCTTTTGTGTTACTGAAATAATCAATTTCTATTGACGCAGAGTTTAAAAGAGATTTCTCTTACAATTGTTGTTGGAGACAGATTGACGTCCAATACAAAGGTCTCCCAAAGAAATATTATTTACATCAAAGCTAAGCAAATCTCTAATGTTTGCAAAGTGTTTTCTTGGTCATCATTATTTCTATCAGTATAATATTGTACGAAAGTATGACCCCTTCGTATTCCGTTACGCATTATGCTATATCGTTATCGAAGGAACAATGGTGCTTACCAGTAGAATGCATGGGTTTTAAAAGAGCTGTATCAGAATTACAAAAACACATTACCTATGTGTAAAACAAAATAGTAAGCTGTAAAGTAGGCAGTGCCAAAAATGTTTAGGGGGATCGAAGCTGTGAACGGGTTGAATATGATGAAAGTCAGATCGAATTAAAAGAATAATTTTTGCCGTAAATTTGATCGGAATCGTTGACCTAAAAAACTCATGACCTCTATTTAATTCAGCTCCATTTCCCCTTTGACTGACCATAAAAATTGTATTCAGAATTTATGGTCGCATGTTTCCATCGTAGTGTTTTTATTTGCTTAGATTTCGTGACAATGCCCTTTTTATATGCTTAGGATTTGTGACAATATAATTTTTATATGCTTAGATTTCGTGACAATGTCTTTCTTCATTCATACTTAATTCGATGGTCGGATCTTTTTACGCAGAATACCAGCTTTTGCCTAAATTATGTATAGGTATAAGTAAAGGTAATTACCAAAGCGAACTACTTTATTTCTGGAGAAAATGATGAAAAAGAGTACTTACGAATTTGATTTTTTTTTGCGCAATTAAAGGATCGTCACACTCCCTTATCACACACTCATAACTGCCATCTGACTGATAAGCGTTTTTTATTGGACGAAAATGCAACGACCTGCCTTTGATTGCGCAAATATGTTTCAAATTCGTAGGTTTGGTAATTCTCTCCAGAAATAGAGTAGGTATACCTAGTTACACGACTTTGTATAATATTCAAAGAAAAATAGTAGGTACTTAACTTAATATGAATTTATAAAACGACGACAAGCCACAGTTAGATCCTGTCTGAGACACACCCTACGCTCTTATCTAAGGACCTCAGGAGAGGAGACTCGGAAAATTATCGAGGCGAGAAGTAAACAGGAAACGCTGCAATACCTACTGCGCAATTGTTATGTTTGCTGCCCCGATTAAGTCAGCGTGGTGATACATTAAACCGACCATCCGAACTCGTAAACACATCAATAATGTATTGTCTACCAGGTTATTATTTCAGATGGTACGCGGTTTTGGTTTCTTGACCCTTGCCGACTTCGCACCTTGTTGTCGCCCCCATCCTATTATCTAAGTAGGCAAATAATTATATTGCGTGGGGCATCTTTTTCTTCTTCGCCCATTTACGCGGGGTCGGCTCTCTCATAGTCAAATCCTCCATGTCCCTCGCATCCTATCTCCTTTGCATATCTCTTTATTGGTTTGTTCTACCAATGATCAGCTGATTTTTTCTCTATTTTTGTCGTGTTAAATCATCATGACTGGCGTTGGATGGGTACATTTTTATTGTAAAACTAGCGCATATTTAGTTTATGCGCCATAACCACAAATTATGAGAGAGACAGATCAATGTTTTTTGTGTTGACAATCTGTATTATGGGCCAACTTCATACTAGTGCGGCTAAATAAAATATATAAAAAAACGTAATTCGCTAATTGCACTTTTACAAGAATCAGCGTTCTTTGTGTTTTCGCCTTATGTCCCCCGAGTACATAGATTGTGGAAGCCTATTTTCAGCACACCGGGTGGTACAAGAAGATGTAGTAGACCGAGAGTCACCATCAAAAGACCGTATGATGAAGACCTTCGGGATTCCGGCTTAGATTGAAATGACGCCCTGGATCTAGCCCAGGATAGAGTTGCCTGGTGCGGTTTTGTGGCGAGCACATGCTCCTCCTACAAGGAGCGAGATTTAAGCTCATCTGCACATGATACATTTCCGTGCGTTTGGTCACCGTATTATTCGGGTAATGAGATGTAACGCAGTCATGCCGAGTAGGTACCTACTTCCCGCCGTTCAATTGAGATATCCTTGATTGCTCCCATTGCCCTCCGAAGCGTTCATCTCAGATTGATTGATATTATCCCATTATGCCCTCCTCCGTTCTATATTGCTCAAGTCTCAAACAAAACACCATCCACCCATCGCGATCGTGTTATACAAGAGGCGTATATTGTGATACCTATAAGACATCCTTCTCTTTGAGTTGTGTTAGATCTCCCCAATGTGTCACGTTCGTTATTGCTTCTCTGTCATCAGCGAAACCAAGAACGTTACCTCTGTCTGACAGATTAGGACTTTTCCTCCTCTTCAGTTTCATATTATATAGATTTGTATTTTCTAGGGGCTTTTAATAAAAGGGTGCAACGAAATGCAACGACACTAACTTTATACACAGACCTTTGCGTTGCATACTAAAGGCATAGGTGCTTCCTTTTCATATAAGTACAAATTTTATGAGATGCCGTTTCTAATACTACTCATATTTTCATATACGATTGGCTGTGATTGCGTATATAGTGTTTCGTCATAAAAAATAGTGCATGTCTTTTTTCTCTGTCCACTCCTTTAAAACAGAGGTTCTTAGCTTTTTTGGAGGTTACTGAATCCCACCAGTTTCATATGCGAATCCACTGAACCCTCGATCCTTAATTTGAAGAGGGGTTCAGTGATAAGTTCTTAATATTATGAGTCGGGTGTGTGTCTTGACCTCCACCGAACTCCTGGCGTTAGATCGAACCCAGACTAAGGATCACTGCCTTAAGAGTTATAAAATGCAGATTTATTATTGTGGATCTCGTTTACTCGTAGTAACACAAATAAACTACTGTCTGATTCGTTAATTGTCGAGATTATTTCTTTAAAATTAATAAAAAAACACATAATATGGCAGGATATGCTTTAATTTTTTTGTTACAATTAAAAAATAGTGATATGATAATTTGTATTTTTAGTTTCGTTTGATAATTTTATTGCCCTGTTAAATAATAGATACTTTTTTTTTATCAAAGTATGTGTGGTGAATAATATTATTTAATTTGGTCTTATCTACCAACAATTTATTTCTTATTTAACAATGTTTTTTTTTGTATAAAATTGTTTTGTTATCTGTTATGTGAAAAATATAGTTTTAATACTTCGAAATTGGTTTGGTTGGTGACTGAATTCGTATATCGCGATACTGTCCTTAATTTAAATTTTTATCATAATAATTGTACATTATTATAAAAAAATCTTTTCTGTTCCATAGGTTTTTTTTTACAAAACAACAATAATATGACGAACTATGGAAAGTAGGCACCTTCTCCTCTACCATCGTCAGTTTAAAAATATATATCAAGCATGGCAACACTGTTTTGTTTTTGAACTGAAAATCATTCTACAAAATGTATGCACGTGATATTTTTTTAGTTTTGAACATTGGAGTTGTTTTGTTAGTTTAGCTTCAGCTGAGCAAATAATAAAAGATACCGGGCATTGTTATAAACATCTTGGAGTTTTTTATGTGCATAGATTACTTAGATTTATTATTATGCGTCATAGACAAGATGGAAAATTAAAAAGGTTTTTTTCTTTGAAAATTAAATTCGTTCGAATTTCAAATTGTAGTTCTATCAATTCAAACTGCTCTGGATTATTTCTGTTATGAGTGTTGACGTTTTTTTTATCGCACTATTTACACACTGGTGCGCGAAGTTAGCAAATAAACAGGCGCGATAATAATATTAATTTTGTTTACCTTTGGAATATCTTTTACAATCGAGATAGGTTCCTACTCGTTGTGGTTTTAGCTGGCAATACTGTTAGAAGGTCATAAAAATACAAGCACTCTAATATGCTTAGTTAACTTGACAGCAGTCGCTATCTATAAATTTGGTTGGTCTAGTTCTAGTTATTCTCAAAAATTTCTTACAGGCTCTAAATTTCGTTGTTGATTATAATACATTTGCTTGTAATATACGTAATAGATGTAGATTATTTCGATATAAGTTAAGGACACGCCTTGAGGATTATTCAACATATACGCATAATCTACTTGCCCTTGGGGTGACCCCTGGTCTAAAGATGACAGTATATTATTATGTAGAGGTATTTTAAATTCATACCTTTTTATGTCATTTTATTTATTACTAGCTTATACCCGTCTTGCTTTACGTTTTTGATTCCGATTGTCAGGCTTGATCGGTAGGTAATTAAACAGGTTCTAGTCTAGCTTCCCATTGCTTAACAGACCTCTATAACTGACATATTTAAGCACAGAAAAAGAAGAATGACACTTTTACAATTTTTGTTTTACCGACCTCATAATATTATACGAACCTACCGACATAATTTGCAAGTTTTCATAGAGAGAGCTCTGTGGTTTGAATCTTAGCTACATTCCCTACACCCTCTAATGTGTGATAATTAATTAGGCATTCCAAAAATAGAGGATGATTTGTGCTATAAGTATAAAAGCCGCTGTCAAACTTCAAAATGGAGGAATCATTTTGCAATTTTTTTCATTAAATCTTTATTTATTGAGAATAATAAGATTTGAATAACATTTATATGTATAACAAATCAATCTACAATTATTTTATTACATTTTCATACTGTAATACCAAGATTCCATTCAACCTTTACATGAGTAATTTTGTTTCCAAATGATGGCTTACTGTCTTTTTGAGAAATTTGTATGAAGATCCTAAAAAAATAGAGTTTTTTAAATAGCTCTAAATATATTAAAGTTAATGCAGTAAATTGTATTTAAGAACCTTCTCCAGCATTTTTTACGGCTCTGGGCATATTAATATCTGACGTAGCATTTGTATTTTGAGCGTGATGCTCCCATATAGAAAGCAGACAAACATTTCTGAATTATTATGTAGACTAGCTTTCCCGACAGACGTTGGCGTTGTCCTGTGTTCCTAAATATGAATATTGAATTCGAATTTGTATGGTGATGAATGAATTATCATTTGACCAATGTGATTCCGAACGATGCGTCTGTTTTAAACCAAGTATATTCCATCCACATTCTGTCAATCGCACCAATTGACAATTTCTGTCAAAATTTCAAAATTGGAATAAAAATTATAAGGTAAAAAGTAACTACGTAGATTTTTCTTTAATTTTCTAATTTTCCATGCATTTATCTTAATTTTTTTTCTTCTAAAAGTACATTCTCCTAAAATAAAAGAATACACGTCAAAAAAAGAATTAGCGAAATCGGTTCAGCCGTTTAGGCGTGATGCGGTGACCACGGAAAATGGTTCTCCATTTTTATAATATACCTACATAGATTTGCACAGGATTCTCGTCAATTTTGGCAGTGAATGCCTCGACAAAAAGAGATTTTTTTTTGCTTTGAAATTTTTTTAAGGTATGATGCAATAAATATAGCTTAGTGAAATTTACTTACATAGCTTGAGGAAATTGAAATTTGTCTTTGAAGTTTTTTAACCCTTTTTATAGCTTATTTTGAGATTTAACATTTTTGTTGTTGGCGTGATGGTATCAGATAGACCCATAATTGGTTATTTATATCTACTATAGTATTCAGGTATTTCAGAAAAGGAAATCATGTGTTTACCTCAAAAATGGCTGTTTCTTTAACTATTAATATCCTGTAACTCTTGTAAGTCAGGGTTTGATAAGAATATACTAGAAAAATAAAATTATAACTCCAAAATTATAAAAAATAGCATGACATTACTTTTTTCAGCAATTCCACTCACAATTGAGTGATCTATGTATGATTATATTGAAGTTTTTGGAAATCCCTAAAGGTTTTTTACCTCTGGACTTCCGCTTAGTTGTACTTTGTGGTACACCGTGTATAAAAAAATGATTGGCTGTGCGTATATGTCTAGCTTAAACTCGTTTTCCATACAATGTGTTATGTGTTTTTACCACGAATATGTAACAACTGATGACTAACAATTCATTTCTGATGTTCGATTTTTAAATGGAACAAACCACTACGGGCTTACGACCGTCTTCTACTGTTATTTCGAAGGCTGGCTTAGTGTGATCACTTTGCGTTAACAACGTTCGCCATTAGGTGGTAATGTTTAAGTCTCCGAAACTCCCTAATCATGAGAATTCTCAACATTTTCAACATGTCGAAAAATCTCATGTTTGCAACAAGTAGATATTTAATAATCAATGAAATATAGAGATAAAAGTTGGAAATTATTGAGAACAAGAGAGCAACCAAATTTAAAGACTGCTGTCATTTTTACCAGTCGAATGTTTCGCAACAAAGGATAGTTATTTTTTGGTTGTGATTTACTGGAAATCAAGTAGATAGGCTTAGGATTCACATTCTTAGGTCTTTTACACAGGTATACTTTTTGTTCCTAATCTCTGTATTCGAGACTTATGAATGTTTTGTTCTCTTGCAGGTCTGCGACTTTCTCGGCATCGGTCCAGAGGCTGATTATTTCGGACTGAGGCTCTCCCTTCATTACGCCGATGGAGGCGCTGCACATCCACCCATCTCTGCGGCAGGGCAGGGAGCCAATAACCAGATCGATGACACGACTCACGTGGGGAACGTTTCTGCCGATGGCCCCTGGGCCAATCTGCGGAATCCTCTTCACGCTGCCCATCGCAGAAGACTATCGCTGAGGGTGAAGTTCTGGGTGCCTCCTCACAGACTCTTGTTGGAGAGTACCAGACATCTCTTTTACCTGCATGCCAAACTTGATCTCGTCGAAGGGAGGATGGTGGTTGCAGATTGGAATGTAGCCGCGAAACTAGTCGCTCTTATTGCACAGGTAAATTGTTGTACCTAAATGTATATTTTAGAATAGTCCAGAACACTGACTAATCAACTAACGCCGCCTGCTCAGAGCATTACCAGCGGACTACTCATAGCCATGTAGTGGTGCGTGAGTTCTGTTGTTTGAAACGGGCGGATACACACACTTTTTTTTTTTTAAATGAATCTGTGCTCACTCAAAGTGAACACAAATACACTCCTTGACTCTTTCACAGTAAGCTACTGAAAGCTTGTGTCGTGAAAGAGGAAGATGATCGGCACCTGCGATCGAACCACGACGTCCGCAGTACGAAAGCCGACGTTGTAACCGCTGGGTCACCAACCACTTCTATATACATATAGGAACCGCGTGAAAAAGTAGGTACCTACACCCTACAGCCATCATCAATGGCTTCAACGAATCATTCTAAGCAATTTTGGCAGGCTTTTGTTTGAAATAATGTTGGTTTTAAAAATGAATCTATCTTGAGGTAGTCTTTTGGCATTATAAGAATCTACCGGTTCAATAGAGATAGAAATTGAGGTTCATCCAATCACATATTTTCAATCATTAACCATTAATAATTAAGAAAAGGAGACAATAGATAACCAATAATAATATGCGGGACTCAATATAAACTTAACATTTTTTTTATCTTTCGAGACATGTTCCAATCTACATACACAGTCAACCCAAATACGCTGAAACTATAAGTAATGCGTTTTTATAACATTTTTGTTATAGGCTTGCAAATTTGGTTTAAAGATCTCAATAACATTTCAACATTGATTGTTCAACCTCTAAATTTGCATTATGGTTAACCATTGATCTATTGTAATTAATAATTATTCTATTGAGTTTAATAATTTTCTTTAAATAACTTTGGTCCAGAGTACAAGATAATTTTAGCCTCATCGAAGATGCATAATAGCACTGTATTGGAATTTGATACAATTTTTATTCCTATTTTAAAACTGTATTAATACTTTCATAATATCTACAATCGTACGGATTACAATGTGCAACATAAATATCCATGAAAATACAACAACCTTTTATCAAACACAGTCCGTTTCATTTCATACTAGGTGAATAAAATTACTTCCTTTTCATAGATGCATTTTATGAGGAGACACCTTTTCTAGTAATTCAGTTAATCAATACTCCCTTTTTGACCCCACTTAGGGGTGTAGTGAGGCAACAAAAGCCCTCTAATGCGCGTGATCTTGCACGGTTTCAATGACCTCCTTCCAAATCCCTCAGCTCTGCTTTTAGGAACGAAACACGGTGTGACAGGGTCTTGTTCTATTCTTTCTAGCAATTAGTATGTACAATTCAATGATTTGCATATGGTACGTCTTGCAAATATTTATAGTCTCCAGTCATAACATTGAGATTACCAGGGTCTTAGCGGTGTTGACTATCTTATTTAATAAATACCGCAATTGAGCATATTATAGTAGGTACTTTTATCGAGTATTTATTTTGGTTATCAGCAAAAAACATATTTACCTGTGATTGTGTCAACATAGGTGATAATATCGTAAATAATATAATTTTCTACCTTTGAACTGTTATTTTAAATAGCTTTGTTTTTTCTAAGTGAAATGGCTCTACTATCTTGGTTTTTCCAGCCACAGTATTCCAAACAATCTCGATAGAAATGAGTCCATCATTTTTCAGATAGTAAGACGATGTTAGGGGTGATGACCTAAGTAATTTGGCTAAGTTGCATACAACACTGTTCCATGTTTCAACAGATAGAGGGCTCGGAGCCTCCATTGTTTCCTGCTTCCATACTGTCGAATGTTCCCTTGTTAGAAGGTTGTATATGTTGAGTGTAACCTGATAAATTTCATATGTGAGTCTCGCGTATTATTAGAGAGATCAAGCACAAGAGATTTATCGTGTTATTTGAATTTGATAAGTTGCTATTGGTCTATGTCAACAAGTTTATTGTTGGGTTTTTATTTAGAGAGATGAATTTTATACGAATTAAATTTCGATCTACTGGAGATGGAATTTGACAATCCTAGTCGAGCGACATTGATTGAAATCAGGATTTTTTAAGTTTTGATATTATCATTGCTGAAATCTTTTTTCCAATGTTATAATAGGGTGAACCTATTATAACATTGGAAAAAAACAGTTTTTAACCCGAAAGGATTGTACACCTCTTATTTGAATAAAGGCTGCGCATGCCCATCACTTCCACCATTACGGAGAGGAGATGGGCATGGCTGGGACATGTGTTGAGGATGCCGAATGACAGTTGGCCGAGGAGAGCGCTGTTTTTCCTCCCATCAGGGTCTCGAAGACGTGAAAGACCCTCTCATACCGTGTTCCGTTCCTTCGAGGCAGAGCTGAGGGACTTGGACTTGGTGTGGGAGGAGGTCATAAGCATTGCGCAAGATCGAGCGCAGTGGAGAGCTCTTATTGCCTCCCTATGATCCTGAGTGGAGTTTAAAGGGAGAGGGATTTTGATTGATTTGATTATTTGAATATATTTCTTATGATCTTTATTATGTGACATTTTTGAGGAAATCGTACAAAAGTCTAATGAATTTTGTTAATTTTTTCTAGGCTGAAGTTGGAGACTTTGACCACCATTACCCACCGCACACCCTCTACAACCAGTGCCACAACATTGGACCACAGGAGGAGAAACCTATAGATTATATTCAGAGAATAATGGACTATCACATCGAGATCTCCGGCATGCGGGCGTCCAGTTCAGAATATCAGCTCTTGAAGGAAATATCCAACTTGGAGTCATTCGGAGAGGAGTTGTTCTTCTGCAAACCACCAGGACCATCAAACAACAACAGTGCCCACAATCTATACAGCCACCTGCTCTACCACAGGGGCGGAGAGGAGGTGGAGGGGAGAATGGGGAAGAACAGCAGCATGTACGCCAGCCAGACAGTCGGCTGCTTGTCAACTGTTGGGACACACGAAGAACAAGTGGATGGATGTGGCTGCAAGCTTGGTATGTGCGTAGGAGTTGGACCAACAGGAATTATTGTATACCGACCTGGGAATGGAGTTGAAGAAAATGAGAATGAAAAACAAAGGTAAGTTTTAATAAGCCAATGTTTTTCACTTTATCTGTTTTCGTAGACTATCATGGTGTGGGAGAAGGCCATCAAAACTGCACAAATTCAAGCACAGTGAAGAGCCCTTGTTGCCTCCATATTCCGCTAAGTGGGGTCAGTAAAGGGAGAATTGAATGATTGATTTGCATTAAAACACAGCGCATCATGTTTTGCCATGTAGAAAGAATGGATGCTATAGGGTAACAAAAATAATTTATCAGGCTGAAAAGAATGTGTGAGAATGTATTATTGACTGAGAATGACGTGGATCGTCATTATAACTAACTTTTACGGGGTAGTGCGCAAATCCTAAAAAAAAAATTGTTATGTTTTCATAATAATATATTTACTAAATAATCCATTTGTTTTTGTTCACAGTATTCCATACACGGCAATAATTCGCGCTACTCCAATTCGTCGCACATTCAAACTTCAGTATTTATCATCGTCTGGCAACGAAACCGAATTGAACATTAAAATGGCGAACAATAGGTTGGCTGCGGCTCTATATAGGGCTGTGACCGAGAAGCACGCTTTCTATTGCTGCGAAACAGTCCGAAGCGACGTCACCAAGCAGTTCATAAGGGATCTTAAGGTATTAAGATAAAACTAATTTATTGACTTACAATAAGTTTTATAGAAACACTTCTATTCGTGTGTTATTAATAATGTTTTTTTTTTTTACAGGGAACAATAGTTTCATTGTTCAACGAAGATTCAGATTTGGGAAAGAAATACGTGTTTGATATTCGACGAACTTATACGGAAGTGTACGATAACGCCAGAAGAGCATTATTTGCCGCGGCGAGTGCGGCTGGTTGTGAAGCAGGATCCTGTGTTACGGTGCCCCATCCGAAAGGTCCCAACTGTACGGCAGACTGCAAAGTAAGAAACTGTACTTTACTTAGATATTTTAAATCATCGTAAAAAAGGCTGACAATAGTAAGGACAGCAATGTTTCATTGTGTGAATCGATACTAATTCCTGTGTATTTACCTGTTGATGACTGATTCTGGTAATTGCGTCTAATATGCGGGCTTGTCTTTTTAATGTAATAGGGTGAAAACTTGTACAACGCTGGTTTCGACCGGCTCATTTGAATGGAATGAACGCACAGCAAAAGCAGGAACTCGCTTTTCAGCATGCCCATTTAAATGCATTGAAACCTTAGACAACATTCTTTGCGCCAGTCGAAATCGGCTTTCTATGTGTTTTCACACTTCTACTACATTTTGTTAATGAATATCAATGAGAGTGATAGCCCAGCGGTCCTGTCGACGGCTTTAGTACAAATAGCATCTTGGGTTCGAATCCCTGTGCCAATCCACTTTCACAATACAAGCCTATCATAGGGTGAAAGATATCAAAAGTGTAATAAATGCTTCGATATTCTTGCATAGAATTAACCCAACTATGCCAACCCAACAATTAACTATGAAATCTAGTAAATGCATATAGTTTAGGTGTTTCTACTTCAATCACTGTGATTAATTTTTGCTATATAAACATCGATGAAAGCTTTCTTTGATGAATCAATGTACATTGTTACATTGCACGGACTGCTGTGTGTCTTAAGAGTTGTGGGTGCAAATGATGCTTTAGTAGAAGTTATCTAGAATACTTTTCTTTTAAAGTGTTGTGTTTTATTAATTATATTTTTTGACTTTGTTACAGAACACTAGGGAGCGTTCCAACTCCAGCTCTCTTCCGCTGGAGTCTTTAGCGTGTCGTGTTTGTATGGATCAAACTATGGACACACTCTTCTTACCGTGCCGCCATGTATTATGTTGCTTTGAATGCGCTGAGAGGTAATAAGCTTATATTTAAAAACTATTTAATGTCAGGAATTTTTTGACTTGCTCTTGATAAAATTGTATTATCTCAGTTGATATATAATATATTTGAAATATATGTAGCCTAAACCCTGCCCAAATAATGAAACTTGACATAGCGGGTATTATTTTACCCCTGGCTTTACAAGTTACGGGGGGCCATTGAGGATATATACACACACAAATGTATATACAAACAGAATCCTTTATAGATTCTTGTGACCATTTTTCAGGACTAGATCTTAACGAATATATAACAACTAATGACTAACAATTCACATCCAATGTTCGATTTCTAAATGGAACAAACCTCTACAGGCTTACGACGGTCTTCTACTGTTATTTCGAAGGCTGGCTTGGTGCGATCACTTTATGTTAACAACTTTCGCCATTAGATGATAATGTTAAAACTCCTAATCACGAGAATTCTCAACATATTCAACATGTCAAAAAATCTCATGTATGCAACAAGTAGATATTTAATAATTAATGAGATATAGAGATAAAAGTTGAAAATTATTGAGAACAAGAGAGCAACCAAATTTAAAGACTGCGACTGCTGTCATGTATTTGGCGCCAGAATATGGATATATCCATTTTTGTTAATGTTTCATCTTTATTGCCAATATTGGGTTTGTTGTTGCTCACCATTCTAATTATGTCTAGATTCTTTTAACCATTTTTCAGGACTAGATCTTCGGGGGCGTTCAAGTATTACGTAACGCAATTTGGGGGGGAGGGGGGGTCTTGCAAAACGTTACTGTGCGTTACGAGGGCGGGAGGGGGGGGTTTGAACAACTCGTTACGTAACGGTATTTTTTTTCTTAAATAAAAAAAATTGGGAAATAAATCTTCCAAGTTGGGCAATCCTTTTCGTTTATGTTTTACGGAGAATCCCTCGATTGTACTGTACGTCATTTTTGTTTTTTTTTCTCCGAAGTTGGGTACCCTTTTCGTTTATGTTTTACGGGAAGTCCCTCGATTGTACTGTACATCATTTTTTTTCTCCGAAGTTAGCAAAGGAACCCTTTTCGACAATGTTTTACGGGAAGTCCCTCGATTGTACCGTACGACATTTTTATTTTGTTCTCCGATGTTAAAGCTTTTGGTGGAAACACGTAGAATGCCGAATCCGACCCGCGCCGGCCGGCGCAAAGAATATTTCTATGCAGTTGAATGGGGATACGCACAGCAAAAGCAGAAACCTGCTTTCCGGCATGCCCATTTAAATGCATTGAAACCATAGATAACATTCTTTGCGCCGGTCGGAATCGGCTTTCTACGTGTTTTCACCTTAAGCGTAAGAATTTTTCGCTCTGCGAAAAAAGGAAGCTTTTTCGTTTAAGTCTTTTATTTTTTTTTAAATTAGTCAAGTTAGCAAATCTTTTATTTTTTTACGGGGAATCCCTCGACTGTATTATACTTACGTCATTTTTATTTTATTTTCGTTGTCAGCATTCGTTAGTGGTCAAAAGGGGGGATTTACATCATCAACTGGACTTGCCAACGCAGCTATGCCAAAATTTGGAAAACAGCAAAAGAAAAAATAAAGATAAATTTATGGAACATATAAATAGTATTTTTTTTTCTCCGAAGTTAGCAAAGGAACCCTTTGAAACCCTTTTATTTTTTTACGACAGTTCAGTAAAAAAATAGTCTCTTGGGTGTTACGTAACATTTAGGGGGGGGAGGGGGGGTACAGAAAAACGTTACGGCGCATTACATGGGGGGGAGGGGGGGTCAAAAATCTTCAAAAATTGCGTTACGTAATACTTGAACGCCCCCTTACCGATTTTACCGGTCGGTAATGAATTGTTAGTTGTTACATATTCCTTAGAATCCTTTATTTACTGTGATGATTGACTAACACCAAACCACTCCTGTGAAATACGTTGTGGTTAAACGCAAAATATTTCATGTATGAATTTAAATTCCTGAATTTAGTGTATCTCATTTTTGTTAAACTGTTAAGGTTTTTGAGTATTTTTCTGTAACCAATAAGTACTTTAATACAATTTTTCCACGTTTTTAATATTTTTTTTCCAATTTTTTCAGGTGCAACCGTTGTCCCCTGTGCCGTAGCGAACTCGCGGAGATAATGAAAATTTATCTACCCGTTGAATTTGCGCAGAGAATACCAAATTGATTGTATTAGCTCGTCGAAAAATATACCCAACTTCTAAATCATTTGTTACGATGACAATAATTTAATAAAAATAGTTGACTTAATGAATTCCACGTGTGATACTTTGTAAGTGATTTTAGTACGTAACAATATTAAAGAAACAATGTGCAACATAGTGTCTTCTATCTGATAATAAAATGTTTCGTTTTAGAAATGTTTTTTTAAAAAAAAAAATGATTTTTTGCGGTGAAAGCGGAAGTTGATAATGAATAAGTGTGAAAGCAACTGTGATACAAGTTTAATAGTTAATAAGTTAAAATAAAGAGTTAGTTTTAAAAAAAAATTGCAAAAATATTATATTCAACTGGTCGTCTAATCTTCGTTTGTTTTTTTTTTTCAATTTTGAAACCACGCTTGACCCTGTATGTTGCCAATTGTTTGGACATTAGAATTTCTATATATTATTGTTCATCTTTTGTTTCGTAAATCGATTTCAATTCCACTGTATGAGCTCATTATATATTTTTTATTTTGCATTTTTAGATAAGACCCCTTAACTTCTTAATATTGCAGCATTTTTTTTTCTTTCTCCTTTGCATTTCATAGATGTTATATTTATTTATTATTCTCCTTTTTTTTAATTTTGTTATCTCTGGTCTGCGTGGTTGTGAATGTTGTGTAGAAATTTAGTTTTTAAATAATATTTTTTACGTATGATAGTTTTTTTATGAAATACTCTTCATGCAAATAACTTCTTGACTTGATTCTGAATAATAAAGTGTGTTCTTTCTATCAACAAAATTGATATGATGTAACAATAATTATTATTCTTTTTAACTATTAATTATTTCTGATTAGTGAAAAATAAAATTTTTGATATTTTCTTTCTTTTCATTAGTAAAAATTGAGGTTTGCTTTTAATTTATAAGGAGTTAAAAAATAAATTTAAAAAACATCTTAATTTTTAATTGAATTATTCTCTACTAAACTTATATTCACATATCATGTTGTTTTCAATAAGCAACATTATTTTAATAATATGCGATATTTTAAACCATATTTTTTTTTATTTAAATTTTATTTTATAAACAATTTTAAAACATCTAGAATCCAGTTCAATCAATCATTTACTAGGAAATTTCCATAGCATGAAATTGTAAATATTGATTATTTTCCTATTTTTGAAAAATTTAATTTGAAAGACTTACCATAAAACTGTTTTTTTTTGCATTGTCTACCAAATCTCTATTAGTTGATCAAATATACAGTCTCCCTGACATATTATATTAAATTATGTGGAAGGCTATTTAATAATTTCCAAATTTATAATACTAGATAGCACACTATATTTTAATTATTAAAGTCGAGATTTATTTGCATGTGTTTCAAGTATTATTGATAGTCAGATTTAGATAATATAATAAATAAGATATAATATTCAATTTTGATCCATTTCATATTGAAAAACAATATCATTCAAATTTAATTTCATTTGATGTAAAATAGATTCATTGGTTTATTTTGTACACTACATTATACCGTTTTTCATTATCGGATAGTTTTTGATCTTTGATATTGAATAAAAAGTAAAGTCAATATATTATTATTACCTTGTCCTGATATTTCTAAATAAATTATAAAATATGAGTCATGTGCGCTGTAAAATGATTGTTCATTTTATATTTCAAGTAAACTTAACCTTTGAATCATAATATATGCATATTGACATTCTGTTACGAATTTCTTATTATCATAAAATTTCTATTTTAAAAGAGTAATACATTATTTTCATTTGTTTTTTTAGTCGTTTGTTTTAAGTTACCAAAAAATAAAAAACTAATATTTCTTCTACCTTTGTAATAACACATTATTTGTTTATTTTTTTTAAGATATTAATTCATGTATTTATAGTGACAAAAATATTCTCAAAATAAATCTACATGCATAAAAAATATATTAACATCTTTTATTATATATCACCTTTTGATTTTAAAAACAATCTTCAAAAATAAAGGAGAAATAAATGAAAAAATATATAGGGACACTTTTTTGGCTCTATAATAAAAAGCAAAAGGAGGAGAAAGCTTGATATATTATATCAAGCTTTCTCCTCCTTTTGCTTTTCTTTCGCTTCCAGCAATAAACATGCCTATACAATCAGCTACTGCCGATAAACAAGGAACTTAGGCCTTTGGGATAACCTTTTTTTGTGACATGGAGGCTGGAATAGCATAAGTATGTTTAGACCTTTGAATTGTCTATGTGATCTGTGTTTGGATAACCTATTATGATGGGTTGCGAAAATAACAAGGATGGTTGCTCTCAAAGCGTGAAATAGAAAAAATTCTTAAAAAACATCTTTATTGTGGATATAATGGGGGTTATTCTGAACATCCGACCCTATCGAGTTGTGTGCGTCCCGATAGTGTTGCGTAGGATCCAACTTTTTGTACACGCTCTTACTACTTACTAGCAACATTCGAATGAAACATCGGTAACCGGTTGCATTCCTCGCAACACTATCGGATGTCTACTCAACGCCCATTTCGCTGTCGCTTGTAAAAAATGGCACAAAAATTCATTAGTGTTAATTGGTAAAAATTTGAAAGAATATTAATGAAAATTGTTTAGAAAAGTTCTATCTAAGAGTATAGATATGTAAAAGATTGCTTACATTTCAATTTGAGGTAAAAAAAAAATATTAAGTATAAGAAAAAATAATTATTGATGGAAATAATAAATTATGAGTTTTGTTTATTAAAATAGGTGTGTTTTTATGTAAAATATATAGTGGAATATTTTAAATTAGTATTACAAAATTATTATTTTGTCTGTCACGCTATTGTTATCGTATCCGATGCAACTCGATCGGGTCGTATGTTTAGAATAGCTCCCAATGATTAGTAAGACTTGATTCAAATATGAAAAAAAATCAGTGGTAGATACTGCATTGCTATTTTATCTCAGCTCTATTTCTACTCTAGTTCTAATCATATCTATCAGTAGAAGGTTCTTATGAAAGAGAAAATTGAAAAGTTGTAAGAAAACTTATGTCCTCCTCTCAAGTGGTTGGTAGCCCAGCGGTTATGACGCCGGCTATCATACTGTTTCGTGCGGAGGTTGTGGGTTCGATCCCAGGTGCCGACCATCTTCCTCTTTCACGACACAAGCTTTAAGTAGCTTACAGTGAAAGAGTCAATGAGTGTATTTGGGTTGAGTGAGCACAGATTCATTAAAAAAAAATTATAATAGAACCTATATAGGACACCTCCATTTTGTGTCATGTGTCCCATACATCTTGCATATTATCTTTTGGAAAGGGTTTCGGGCAGATGCATTCCTCCTTGGATTATTTGGATATCCTCAAAAGCTTCCAGTCTCCTTTCATTCATCATGTTATACATTTTATTTACCCCAATACTAATTAAGCAAATCTACATAAAGAAACAAAGACGTTATTTTATTTTTGTACTCCTCTATACAACCGCACTTCTTTAACCAATGTACTATTTCTCACACAACCTCTCCTATTCTTTTTGCTTCTGACCTGGTCTTTCATGAGGATAGAATCATATGTTCGATCCAGGTCATTCTCTGATTTACATAAATGTTTGAAATGTAAGTAGGTATTTAATTATTTTATTCCAGCTCCAATGGATGAATGACATCAGCCTTATGAAGCCAGTGTCTTGGACTATTAGGTAATATTTAAAAGTTATCAGAATCTTTTTAGAAGAATGCTAACAATCAGGAACTCTAGTACTCTTCCATAAGTATAATCCAATACAATCTAAACTCCCTTTACGTCCCACTTAGGGGCATAGGGAGGCAACAAAAGCTCTCCATTGCGCTCGAACTTGCGCAATGTTTATGACCTCTACCCACACTATGTCCAGATCCCTCAGCTCTGCTTCGAAGGAGCGTAACACGGTATGAGAGGGTCTTCCTCGTCTTCGGGACCATAATGTGAGGAAAAACAGCGCTCTCCTCAGTCAACTGTCATTCGGCATCTTTAACACCATGTCCCAGCCAAGTCCATCTCCTCTTCTTAATGATACAAGTGATGGTCCCAAGCTGGGTGCTCTGGCGTATAACATCGTTCGTGATGTGGTGGTACCATCTTACACCCAAAATTATCCTGAGTCGCTTCATTTCGCAACGCTGTCGCCTCACAGCCGTCGGCGACCAGTGCACGGTGCGAATCGAGCACCACAGCCCGATCTTGGTCTACCGCTTATGCATCTTCACACACTGGAATCACACTTAATATTATGTATTCACTGACCGATAACCATTCCTTTGTATACAGACTGTCTTATGTAGTTGGAGTGTAGAGGTAAGGGTGGCATGCGGGAGGGAACAATCAAACACTTTGTCTCACATGGTGTAGTTTTATTGTATCAAAAATAGAATAAGTAGACAAAACACTCATATAATTAAGATACAAACCTGACTTTTTCGATACGACCAGTCCACGAATCTGTATAATGGTCGCGAAAAGGCTATCTACCTGTGTCGCATAAACGGGAACGACATAAGAGTAAAGTATTAATGCTTTTTGGGTTGCGGTGTGCTGCGCAGGTACTAAAAATAAGACGTGGGACCGTTTGGTTTGCTATTCCTCTCTGTTTTGCAATCCATCTTTGTATTGTATTACTTGCTGCAAATGCTTCTAAAACAGACGTAAACTCCGCCATTGTCTATCTGACGCACAGAACACAATATACTCTCTAACGAGAACGAGATCTGACGTTTCAACGTCAGCGAAATAACACGTCAAAGTCTGCACAACTGCGAGTGTTGCCAGAAGACAAAACTTCACTATTGTAGGAAATAAAATAAAAACTATTTTGGTTGTCGTACCTTTTAATTTAAATATTGTTATTTTATATTGTTGTATAGTGTTGTAAGTTTTTTCTTTGTAATATATATGTGTATCGTTTACTGTTCAAGGCATTATGCCGTAAATAAATAAATAAATAAATTTCGAAAGCGGAGACCTAGGCTAGGCTTTGGTCAGGTGCCAGGACTCACACCCATACAAGAGAATGGAGAACACACACGCATCAAACAGTTTACATTTCGTCTCGACTCGACACTAAACGCGGACGCTTTCCATAGGTATAAACAATATTTTTGTTAAATAATCTTCCAATTTTTTTTTTATATAAATGAAACTGGGCTCACCCAAAGTGAACACAAATACACTTTCGACATCTTTCACATAAAGCAAAGCTTGTGTTGTGAAAGTGGAAATGGTCGGTGTACGAAAGCCGTCGACTGATACCACTGGTCTTCCAACCACCTCATGATCACCAATGATGTGTTACATGTCATCAAATTAATAAACCCTTCCCACTATTCCTTTACATATATGCAAATGGAACATTCTACCACTCCATTGTTCTTTGCCATAATCTGGCTCTGAGAGTGAAACATAATTATTGTACATTTCTATTGATGTGCATGCAGGTAGATATTTGTTGCTCTGGGTAGTTCTGCAATTATACTCATACAGCATATTTTTGCTGTATAGGTATGTACCACTATAATATTTGAATATTTTTTAAGTCCCTCAAAGAAAGGTAGGTCAGAAGTAAGAGAAATAGGAGAGGTTGTATGCAGTGGCGTAGCGAGGGGGGGGGGGGCGGACCGCCCCGGGCGCCTATATTAGCAGGGCGGCAAAATATGCTCGCGCTATACTATACGTCCGGTTTTCGAAATAGGCATGTACCAAATTATAGAAATGACCTTTTTTTTTTAGGAAATGTTATGTTTCCAGATACCAAATAATAGAAATGACTTTTTTTTTTTTAGGATGTGGGGGCGCCAATAACCCACGGAACGTCACTGATTGTATGAGAAATGTGTTCGGATAGAAAAGACTGAAAAAAGGTAGAGGTCCGTTCTTTCTGCTACTCCTTACAGGACACGGCGTGATGGGTAAATTGGGGGAAATAATCTATGGAACCGCCGTCTAAATAAAAATAAGAAGTATCATGGAAATACCACCGTATCAACCATATCAATTATAGGGAATCCCACAAATGTGTGTTAAAGCAAAATTAATTTTGGTCTCCGCAACGGTCCCAACAAATTGATGAATAGAATACATAAATCAAACTAGATTATTAGATCAAACAAATTGAAATAAAGTATCTAGGTCATGGACGTATATAAGGGGGGGGGTTCTGGGGGTCCGGACCCCCCCCTTAGCATACGACTATGATTTGTGCGGTTAGATTTTACCCTTGGAACTCCTCCATATGAAAGCTATTGCTACGTCCATGCCATGAACGTATATAAGGGGGGGGGGGGGGGGTTCTAGGAGACCGGACCCCCCCCCTTAGCATATGGCTATGATTTGTGCGTTTAGATTTTACCCTTGGACCCCCTCCATGTGAAAGCTATTGCTACGTCCGTGATCTAGGTAAATCCATAAGTAGAATTATGAAATTTCTTAAAAGTTTATATAAATAAAAAAACATAAAACAAAATAAAGAAGACCATAAATAAGCAATATTACTACCTTTTGACAGAAATAGGAATAAAAATTCCTTGTAACACTTTTGACAGTATTTCTACATTGGCAATGTTAGTTTCCTTTGTTCTCCGCTAGAGCAGTGCACTAACCTGTGTTTTGTGTTTGTATTTGTGTGGGCTTCTATATGTATATGACAATTATGTATGTATTATAGTTGAAATACATGCACGGCGAATCAAGATGGCTGCCGTATAATGTCGATGCGAAACGGGGAAAGTGATTTTCGTTTAAAAATCTGTCAACTGAATTCGATATTTTAGGGCACTTTGTGTTCACGAAATTGTTTCCAAATAGTTTTGTGTTATTGTGCACTGGTTTTATCGTTTTAATATTGTGTGAATAGTGAGAAAAAAGTTAAAATATCTTGTGATTTCAATAGACAAATACAGAATGGCATTTGCCTTGTCGAATAGAAGATAAGAAATAAGTGCGTAATGGTGTGATTTTAGTGATTTTAATCTACAGAAGTGATGATCGTATGATTATATATTTATAGACGTAAGTATTTTCATTCTATTTGGTTTATTTAGTTAGTAGTAGCCTGTACAATTTGATCTCTGAACACCAGTCACAGTCCTAGATAAATTTGTATTTCGTCACCATCGCAATACCGATGCGTTTTTTTACGATAAGTTTTGTTTTTATCTCTCATTAGCTCTGAGTATTTAGTAATTTAGTAATACAGGATAATAAAATTTAAGTATTATAGTCCATAATATGTATCAGAACTGGCTGTTAGCTTAAATAAACAATATCAGCTTTCCTTCCTGTTTGGTATAGAAACAAGTTAGGTGTTGAGGACTGTGAATACCACGCATATTTACACAATTGAATGCATTTTTCACAGAAACTGTTAAACTTTCGGAAACTTGACTAAACAATACATTATGTGGGATATTTACCGTTTTTAACATATGCACTGTCAAATGCTTTTTACTTTGAACTGCGGGCATAGTTTATTGTAAAACGATGCCATAAATTGCATGGGAAGTAAATCCTTCGACAGAATAACCAACATGTGTTAAAAACATAAGTTTATAATGGTTGAAGAATGATTTTGCTAGGCATATTCATATTCAAGGTTGAGGGGTTTATATTCCTGAAATTAACCTACCAAATTATGTATTTTTCGATCGAATTCGTCGCACCTGATTAATAAATTTATTATAATTTATTTTGTCCTATATTTTTATTACTTAACGATAACGCTGTGTTGAAAAATATGGAATACACAACTAGATCTTTTAAAGGAGCATGTGTTTCTTGCATTTAGTTTTAAAATTCAGTTTATAAATAATACATTATTTTTTCAGAATATAAATGGATGTTTGTCCAATAACATGCTTACACAAGATATAATTTACATTTCACATTATTTTCCTCTCCACCATTAACAATTCAAACAGTTTTTTATCTCCTGTATTAGTCCATCAATAAGTAAATCTCTTGTTTTCCATATTCTAAATACATACATTACATTTACTTGCTTGCTCTTTACATATTTACTAACTTTTTAGACAGTCTAGTTACATATTATTATGTTAAGATAACACAATATTATTCAAACATGTTTCTTTTTCATTGAGTGCCACAACAGATTTATGCTATTTTATAGGTTATTTTTTCTTGTGATAATCGGTCCAGCTTGTCCGCTGTTTTCTTTTATCAATGGTATTTTATGCCTTTAACACGTGTGTCTATTCTTGTGGTCCAATTTCAAATTTTATTGATATGTTGCTTATTGACAATAGTACAGATGAGTGAAATCTTCATACACCTACCTAACAATTATTAGCTTAAATACTTTTGAAAACACGAATGGGATCCTCGACTCGGTGGCCTGGTCACAAGAAACAAAACAATATAAAAATGATTACCTGTGGGTGTATATGACATAGATCGATTTTAATTTCGAACTATTCCTTAAAGCTCAGGGTATTTTTAAACAGTGAAAAAATATGAAAAAAAAATGGCTAGAAATATAGAAAAATAAAATTTTTGTTTACCCATGCAAAGTCTTCCTGCCTGTCGGATGTGTCATAACAGAGGATCGCTATTTTCTTGGCTGTGAGTGACTGGAAATGAAATATGCTTACTTGGCTGTGAGTGACTGGAAATGAAATATGCTTAATGTGTAGGTGATGGGATGTTACCAAGACATCTAGTGTTATTTTTGTCACTAACAAGATATTATTTTTTAATACATGAATTAAGATCAATAAAGTGACCATACAATATGTCGCTTTTTTATCTATTATCAATCGTTGCAAACACAATTAGATATTTTTTTATCTATTACATCCTAATTAGTATTGCACAAAGATGATTAATGTTGGTATGTAATATGATATAATATCTTTAAATAATAATTGTCTATTCTTTTGGATTAAAGATTTAGTGAGCCAACATAAGAGTGGTCGACAGACGATGAGTCTATTAAATCTGAGATCGCAGGGATCTGTTAGTATGACATTTGATTGCGTACATCATTTTTATTTAAAACATTATCCAAACGTTTGTGTATCTGACGATCTTGGAGAACCTTAGTCCACTTTGATTCAAGGATTTTTGATCCTGCATTTCCTTCGTCAAAAACGTCAGCAGGATTTGCAGTCCCAAAATTTTCATTGCATTCGAAATCTATGTTGTTTAAGAACAATAAATAATGGTGTTTAAATTGCATATTTCCTACAAATGCAATAATTTTGTACTATTCAATTGTTTTAAAATTACCTAATACGATTCATATATTATCATTTATTGGAAAAGGTGTGATACAGTAATGTGTTGTACTTTTTTTTTCAATGGAGACTCATTATAAATACAAAATAACCTCTCTAGGATGTTGGAAAAACTTTCTTCCATATACAGGGCATATACCGAGGTAACGAAGTTTCCAGTATAACGAATCGTCAATTTGTCCCCGAAAAAATTCCATATAAAATGTACTGAACCAAAATTCGTTGTAACGAAATCGATCTCAGTATAGCGAACTTTTTTGGTTATCAAATTTTAAAATCACGTTACAATTAGGTAATAAAATTTCTCCGACCTCAGTTTGTCCGAGGACAATGCCAAGGCATTGGCGAGTTCGCAAGTGTTTGCCTAACATAATTTGTTTTTGTTCTCACTTAATAATAGCAATAATATTTTATTTGACATCAGTAGGTGTAATATGGCGACACAATAAATTAAAAGTGTATCATTTCCAATATATCCAGTATAACGAAATTTCATTATAACGAAATATTTTTTATGGTCACGTGAAGTTTGTTATATCGAGATTTGACCTGTATTTGTCATAACAGAGTATAAGATAGGAACATGGTCTTTACCTGAGCTAGAACCTTTTCCCGTCAGTAGGAAAGTTGATAGCGCATTCACTACACTATACTCTAAGCAAGCACCCCTAAAAACAATCTTACTATTACTTACATCAGGATTATTTGAAGTAGGTATGTTAAGGTTTACTCCTATATTGTTTCGAAAGCTTTGTCGTCTTTTGAACTAACAACATTCAAATGTTTTGAAGTGCCTAGTCTGGTCCCCCCGACGTTGTCTTATCACTGGCAAAGGGCTCCCTCTATCAAGCAGCATAAATGATGTCCCTTATGCTTTGGATTATGGTTGTACTTTGGATGTAAGTAGCTATGTTTTTATAAACAAATGTGTCATCCTTCAAATTCATCACGATGAGACGTCCTGACCCTTCAATTGAGTGAGATAATATGTCTCCAATCGCTGGTTACCCCGCACCGTGTCTGATGACCTTATTATGATTATGAACTTCTACATGATGTAGTGTATGTATTATGTATGTTGTGTTCAGATTGTTTTTGTTGATTCTGTTTGATCTCTGCATTAAGTTAATGTGTTGTTTTGCACTACATGAGCCCGGGTCAGCGGGTGAAGTTGCTCTGACCTTTTGTTTATTGTCTTATATCTAGCTACGTACATGATACTCTACTATATAATATACCTATATACAATATCATAATATGCTTACTACAGCTACTATCACAATAATTCTGAGGAGGTGATATTCAAACATGCTCAAGTCCAAAAAAATATTTAATACCGCTTTTTGTGCTAATTTTGAAAAACGTTCTATGTTAATAAAATTTAACGTATGAGGTATTACCCAAAAAGTTAAAAAAAGTTAACAAAACGCGCAGCTATAGAATTAAAAAATACGTAAATATAGAAAAAATAATATGCTGTGGTTTCGTTCTCCCGAAAATTCTACTATAAACGTGAAGCGAATGACAACTTGTTTTCCCCCCGTTTTTTATTGAATCTATGTATTGCCGATTATTGTTGCCGATTTCGATCATGTCAACTGTCATCATCGGGCCAAACTTTTGTAAAAAATACATGTGATTTTCACAACGATAAAAGTTGGAAATTATTGAGAACAATAAGATTCGATAAAAACCAATTTTGATTGCATATGGATTCATTTGATTCCAAATATTAAACATGACCATAGTTTCTATAGGCTTGACCAACTGTGAAGTGTATCGGCATGAAATTGACTGTTTTTTTTTATTCATTATTGCCTGCGATGTATTTTTAAATTATTCTATATTTCTCGTATAAGTTCTTTTTTATTTTATCGTTGGGTCATTAGAACATCATACCGACTTTGTATTTTACAATAAATAATTGATTACACAATTACGTATACTTATTCCTGCTTGTGATTTTTTCATTCTTGTGTGTCTTTTGCGAAGTTTATAAAGTCTCATGGCGGACTTGAGCACTTTTGTAAAAATCCTCCTGAAATGTCGTATCATTGCATGTTATGTTATATTATGAATACTACCTACTTATGAGTGATTAATAATAGTTGGGTATAATAATATAATGGTAATTATAGACGAGTAGTCGCAGTTTCAATACGCTAATCAATTATGGATTGTGATTTTTTTTGTATAAACATAGTACCCACAATATAGTGTTATATAATGTGAACATTTCTGGCGAACAATAATAATAATTCACATGCTTTATGTTGTCTCCTATCGATTCCACCCACAGACTCAACACACTATGTACGTACATAGGTACAAACATGCACATGCCCGCTTATCTGCAGCGCTCATCCAGTTTGATCTGCTTCTCAAAAATGTATGAATTCGTGTTGATGATGAAATGTGAAGGGTCGCTTTCCAATAATGACATACTAGGTGTGAGATAGCGGCTTTTGATATTTATATTAATTTAGTATTTCCGTTTTCTTTCATTCTTGGTGAGGTTGTTTTTTGATGTTGCGAACAATAATTAATTATGTATGTCTGTTTCATTTTGATTTCCATAATAGATCGCAAAAATAATAATATTAATATGTTTGTGGCAATTTCATTGTATGTTACGCCGACTCTATCCAGCTCAATTTTTAATTGTGTTACATCAATTATATGATTACTTATTCTAAACTGTGAATTCTGAGTTTTTGTCTTGAATTTCGTCTTTAAATTGGCGTTTTAGCGATGTGTAATATTTCAAGAAAGGTAGCACTACTACACATTGGTTATTTCACCATGTCGTTAATGGATAACTCTTGGTTGGTAGAAAAGCGGTTACGACGCCGGCTTTCGCACTGGTTCGTTCAGAGGTCGTGGGTTGTATCCCAGGTGTCGACCATCTTCCTCTTTCACGACACAGGCTTTAAGTACCTAGCTTACTGTGAAAGAGTCAAAGAGTGTATTTGTAATCACTTTGAGTGAAAACAGATTTATTAAAAAAAAAAACTTGGCTTTTTGGTAATGAGATAGTAGACATTTTAAAAACACATTGAATTTCGTAAAAAGGCGGGTTTAATTCGGAAGATCTCTTCCAGTTAATCCAAAATTAATTAACAAACTTGTGTTCAATTTGCAAATGATTGTCGTTACAAATAAACTCACAATAGGTAGGTATATCAAGTAAGTTTTCTGTTTGTCTAGCATCCGACCCATCAGTACACTCAAATACTAAGTGGCTGGTTGCCTGGCGGTTCCGTCGCCGACTTTTGTACTGTTTCTTACTGGAAGTTGTTGGTTCGATCCCAAGTGCTGACCGTCTTCCAACCACGACCCAAGCTCTTAAGAAAATTACTGCGAAAGAGTCAAATATAGTATTTCTGTTCGCTTTGAGTGAGCACTGATTTTTGTTTTGAGTTCGTTTTTACAGTGCATGTTAATACTAATGTCATTATCAGGGTTTTCCATTTTGCACCTCAGAATTAATAAATTATTTATACATCGCGGGATCTGGTTCCCATCAATTTCAATGTTTCATTTGACAGTAGGCTGTTGTATAGATTATTTGATGTACCTGACCTGAGAAAATATCTATTGCGTCTATCAAACATCCGTCATTAATCTGAAGTTAGCAACAATTCATAACATGTGACATGTGCTAGGTAGGGTATGTTCATCCAGGCACCTCCGACGAGGGGAGATGTTTTGATTTGTTTATCATATAGATAGCTTAATGTAGCCGCTCCCATCATAATTAATCGCATTACAATTATAGGCTACCACTAGAATACTAACTCTATTCCATTGATTTTATTAGCTACGCCGGATAGCATCTTGGAACGTGTCTAGCTTCGGAATTAGTTCTGTTATCCCATACTAAAATCCTTCGCGATATTATGTTAAGGCGTCTTCTTCGCGCCCCGTTTTAAATCTGATTCTGTAGAAAGTTATTATATCTCCTTACAATGTATATAAATATAATTATCTGTGAGAAAATATGGAAAAAATGCGAGGAAAAAAGAAAAATAACAATTTTGTTCTCACATACAAAGATTGCATGCCTGTCGGATTTGTTACTTGCAACACAGGATCGTTATTTTCTTAGTTGTGAGAAACTGGAAATTTAGTAGATACATATTATTATTATGCTCGAGATGTAGGTGATGCGATGTCTGTGCGATCGTCTCGCTTAAACTCGAGAAATCTGGCTTATTTTGATTTCGAAATATTCGTCGAAGCTCAAGATATTTTCAAACGACGAGAAAATATGGAAACAATTCGAGGAAAATATAAATGGCGATTTCCCATACAAAGTCTTCTTGCCTGTCAGATATGTCTCGAAAAACATCGACATTTTTGGTTGCGATTGGCTGGAAAAGAAGATAGGGTTTTAGGATGCAGGTGATTCGAAGTGATCCGCGTCATCTTACCATAATAATTCAGTAAAATGTGGTTTAAATGAGGTCTATTCTTTCAACAATATATATATTTTTTGTATTATAAACACTGTTTGGCGCAAAGGTTTTTTACCGTCATGCTAAACGGTGGCATTTTTTTTAACAATAAAATAAAAAAAAATACAATAAGTTAACAGGCTTCACATGTGATTTATTTCCTACTACACCGCCATCTCTTTTTTTTTTATAAAGTAAAGCAATTATTGTTTTGAATTCAAACTTATGACCCATCGAACGTCATCCCGCATCCGAATAAACGATGACTATTACATAATGCAATAAATTATTAGCTAAATTTAATTAAGATTTTATGTCGTAAATCACATTTTATTCATGTAATAAGTCATAATTATTTTTTTTATTCTGGGTTAGGTCGACGGGCGGGTCAGCTAGTTATAAATACACACATATATGTTAGTGCAAAAGGGTTAAACATTAAAAAATATACATACCTAGTTGTAAAGCGTTCCTATTGTATAATAGCACTCGCTATCTCCGTTAGTAGAGAAATGTATTTATTGTAAGTTACCCTTACATTAAAAATAGTATGCTAAAGTATTTAATTAGGGTCATTAAGTAAAATCGATTCTAAAAAAATGATGTTTTAGTGCAAAACCCCTTTAAATATTTACCTTGCTGTTGTTTGTATCAATGTTTGCGTTTGCATCCGTCTCTATGGAACCCCATGAATTGATAAAGGTGGAAGGAAGAGGCGACTTTTAAAATAAATATACACCTACAAGATTACCTTTACAGTAGTGTACATTATTGTTTTTTGTTGAGTCATCTCCGTGAATAAAAATCACGCTTCTTTGTATTTTTATTAATTGAACTGTCATGTCATCGCGTAATGATGATTACCCTGCGACGTGTCGTATTTTCATTTTATTGATTGTTCGCACCTTTCAATGGAAGGAGTAACGGTGCGTGTGCGAACAGTTATTGGCAGAAACTAAATTGCTATTTGGAAATATTACCTAGTTAAATGAAAATGTTATTATAATAATATAAAGTACTTAATTAATCCAATCCACTAATAACTTTATCTTTCTGTTCAATTATATTATTTTAATTAGACAATTTTATGTAATTATATAATACTAGTGGTCGACCAGTGGTCGAAATTCGACCATGAATAATTTAAATTATAATCGAAATATTCGAAACACACAAACACATAGCACGAGTCTTTTTTTTTTCATTTAATCTGAGCATTCTGAGCCCACCCAAAGTGAACACAAATACCGAAGAACTGCTAGGTTATTAACCACTTCAAATTAGTTAGCAATCGTATAACGTAATAAATTGTTATTTATTAAAATAATTCCATTATAAATGCACGTGAATTTATTAATCATATTAATACAACTGCTAAATCGTTTGCGGTTTCCTTTCCTGTAATCACCTTTGAGATACCCACGTTTTAGGCGGGTAGTGGGCACCCGGACAGAACAATGGCTCATAGCGAATTAGACGAGACAGATCTTTTGTGATTTGACGGAATGCCGGAATTATTGTAAATGCACAATGCCTATCTGTTATATAAGCTTAGTACCTACGTTATGTGATTGCGTAGCACCTAGATGAATAGACAAAATAATTACATAAGGTATTTTCTCATAGGGAAATTTGCCTGATGCCGTTTTGAACTATTTCGAAAATATTTTTGTCAAATAAAACCTATCCGAAATTCTGGAATAAACATAGGTTGTCATGATGAAACATTTATCTGTTAACTATAAATAAACTGCCTATTGATGCCTAGCGTTCAAATTACTCAGTAAGGGATATGTATTGCTTTTTAAAGAAAATAGACGCATCCAAGTAAAGCATCCAAGCTTGGTGAGTGGAAAGCTAATAAACAATGTTCGTAATATGTATTGTATTCAAATCTTAAGGTGCGTTTAAACCAAACGAACATAGAGTCAGAGCTCCATAATGGAGTATAATATTTTCTTGATCGTTGATATGGTCACCAAGGAAATAACAACGAGAAAGAACTGTCATCGCCCATTAATTATTAGTTGTAGTTTCCATGGTGGATGAAAATATATTCTATTTTCCAGCTCTGGCTCTATATTCGTTTGGTATAAACGCACCCTTAGATTCTCTTAAGATCTTTTTTTTTTTCGTTTCTTTTTTCCTTCGGCTCTCTCGTATCCATCGTTGAACATAGGCCTCTCCCTTAGACAACCACAACCTTTCTTACTTCGTCAGACCACCTTGTCTGAGGCCTACACTTTTGCGACCAGTTCTAGAACCATTTTGGTTCATGTGGTGTCAGTAACTCTGCGCTCATACCCTGTCCAACTTCGTTCTTGCTTGGCGACCCTTTGAACCGAATGGTGGCTCCCGTTTCCTACCGTATCCACTTATTTCATTTCTCCTATTACTACCTAAATGGGATACCTAGAATCCTCACGTCCATGGCTCGCTAGGTCACAGCCTATATAGGTATTTTGTTTAGTGAACACAAAGGTTTCCCTGTCGTCAGTGGTAGGTCTGAGAAATATTGGGATATACGGGAGACATCTCCCTGTTATCACGTAAATTTATTGTTTTAAATGTCATCGTGAGTGAAGATGAAGGACGCGCTTTATTGTTCAATTCCAGGAAGGAGTCCTGATACGGTCAATATGAAGCGCATCTTCCAACGGAGTGTGTATGCATTGAAAATTTAGAAAATACTGTTGATTTATATCTCAAACCACCAATTTAACGCTTTTGCGAAGCTTTGTACTCGTTTTATCACATTTCAAAAATTTCGAGAGGACGTATATTCAACTATTGTCAGCTTCTTCGAAGTTTTGGGCAGAAGGAGTTTAAAAGTAGCCTGTTATGAATAAATGTTTTACATTTTAAGGTCTATAATAGTCCGAGATTTAAAGACAATAGTTCAAATAAAATATTTGATAGATCTATGAAAAAAAACATTCTTGATTTTTCATTTTTTTTTTAATCTAAAATATACACATTGATGGTGTTTTACAAATTTTGTAGGTTAGTGAGATTTTTTTGTAAATATCTTGACGCTGGTCACCCACATTTTTGGAATAACCGTGACGTACTTCTTTCTGGATTTCAGGTAGACAGATAAGTTATCCAAGCTTTAACCTTATCCAGTTTACAAAAATCTTTTGAACGAAGAGTTATCGATTTCCTCCCATCTTTTCGAAGAATCTTGTCGGGCGTTATTGTTTTTTTTAACCTATTTAATTTGAGCCTTCAGAGAATTTTCTTAATTAAATAATTATTTCTTCTTACGATACATAACGTCACAATCGATGAATGAATGAAGAATTTAGTTATATAAATAGGCGGTGTTTTCTAAAATGATTCCTTGCGTAAACTCTTTTATCGGTTTTGTCGATTGGACGAGAATTTTACTCCCGAAAAAACCTCATTGACTGTAATCTTATTTCTTCTTTATGTTTTATTGTGATCTCAATAATTTTTTTTTTGTTTTATTATGAAACCTTTTATAAAAATATGTACCTACCTATTATCTATGAAGCGAGTTGTTTTTTTATATCTATTGGATTTTTAACAATTTTTAAGTAATAGACAAGACAAGAATATTTGAATTAGCAATATTTACCTATCTGAATAATAATAAATACTTGCAATGTCATGTTCTTTTCCCTCACCTGTATCCGAAAATTGTCTATTACAGCAACGTAGAGAGTATTCGATCATAAAGACAATTAAATGTGTTTTTTAATCGGATTCATTTAAGACTGAGCCGTTTTTATACATTTCATATTAATGGATATGTGGCAAAGCATAAAGCCTTTGACTCGTTTTTGTGACACTTTATTATACCTATAATTTTGCAAAAACATACAAAGGTTGATCGCCAGGATTTTATCACTTTCGTCAACTGTTTCATCTCACTCAAAGTTAGGAAGCTATTGTACGCGGGGAGACATTTCAATTGATACAACAAAAGTGACCCAATCGGGAAGCGAACTTTGGACTATGTGGCGCCTAGATAACCAGGCAGAGCAGCATATTATCATGTGAGTACACGTGCGTATGTAAAGAATGCGTGAATGACGCAATTGAAGGAATTACGCCACGCAATAAAGATGCAGTCGTGCAAGACTCTCGCATCCAGCACGGCGTTAATCGTTGTGCTTCGTGTAAATTCATCAATTGTTATTATTTATCTACCGTGTACTAGTGTGTGCAATTAGGCAATAATTATTGTTTGTTTAAATAGGTATATGTGTATCGCTGCGTATCTCCAATCTGCCTGCATCCTATATCCACACTACTTATATGTAGCCGGCCGGCACATTAGTCTATAAGTTTGTTTGGGTTTACAGTTTTTTTTACTCATCTCGCCGTCTCCCGACACACTTTCATCGCTTCTTCCAGCGTCATACCATTTCTCATGAAGCTTCTCCTGTATCTTTTACTTAGATTGTGGGTTGTCGAAGCAAGCAACTAATGGACAAGCTCACTCAAATCATGGACCTGGATGTGCTAGGTGTCTGAGATGAGTCGAAGTCCGTTTCGCAGGGTCTTTGGAGATATGTTGAGAACAAAAAAAAACTCCGCGAACTCTTAACGTGAGTTTAGTTAGAGCAAACGAGCGAATGCTCATTCTGTTGGAATCTATCGATTTTTTTGTAAACAGAGAAAGTTTATTATTTCGTTTTTTTTTTACCTTTGCTCACCAAGATTCTATAGAATGTTGTAAGAGTGCTCGGTCGTTTGATAAAAACGGCGCGAAACTTCAATTGCAATTTCAATCCCAAAATCAGACATAGTGTGCTACCGATCACATATACTTGATGAATAATATAATCAATAATAGCTGGCATTCGTAGTCAACATCTTAAGAGCACGTGCATGCCCTACATTTATATAGTTCTTGGTTTCATTCTATAGTGCTTTTGATATTTGTGTTGTGTGAACGTTGAAAACGCGCCTTCGTCTGTACTAAAGATAAGCTTTTCAAGGTCAGGCTCTTATAAGTTTAATCTCTACCCTCATAGGTAATTATGGCAGCATCTCCAACCACCTGCCGGACGCAGGCAAAGAAAAGGGTAGTTGATTATTTGATTGTCTCATAAACCAGTTATGTCGTTCCGTAAAAGTTCTTAATTTTACTTTATCACGTTGGAACATTATCATTGTAATAGCGAGGTGCATATAGAGAGCGAGGAATGTGAAGACAGCCAGGAAATAAGTATGACTGAATTGAAGAATGAAGGCAAAAAATGGGAAAGCGACTGGATGTGACAGAGTGACTACAGAGTTCATTAGGTTGGGTGGTGAAGTGACACTGCAGTGGTGCTTGGATCTTTTCAACCAATGTTGGAGGACTGGACGAACTCCAGAAGACTGGAGGAAGGCCCTTATACGTCCTCTATATAAGGGGAAGGGGTCAAAGCTGGACTGCGGCAGTTATCGAGCCATTAGATTGCTGAGGGCTATAGCAAAAATTTATGGCAGGATCTTAATAGATAGAGTGAGGAATGTGACTGAATGTAAGGTCTGGGATGCGCCAGGTGCTTTTATGAATGGAAGAGGATATGCGGACCAAATTTCCTCTCTGCGAATGGTAACAGAGAAGCTATTGAACAAACATCAAAAGTTTTTCTATGCTTCCGTAGACTTGGAGAAAGCGTATGATAGAGTCGACCGAAAGAAATTGAAGGAGGATTTGTCATTTTATGGAGTGGATAGACAACTGATACGCGCGGTTGCTTCCCTTTACTCTGATAGTTCTGCTTGTGTCAAGGTGAATACTCATCTGTCACGAGAGGGGTGAAGCAAGGATCTGTGATGTCACCTTGGCTGTTCAATCTATTTTTTGATTTTTGCGTGCGTGATATAAAAAATAGTACAGTGGGTGTAGATCTGAATGGGATGAATGTATGCGCTCTGATATATGCAGACGACCTAGTATTGATGGCTGAAAGCGATCGTGATTTGCAAGAACTTGTGGCGCGTGTGTATAAAAATTCTGAAATGAATGGTCTTAAGATGAATGTCAATAAGACAAAGGTGCTTGTTTTTGAAAGAGAAGATATAAGAACACAATGTTGTGTGACTGTGAATGATGAGAACTTGGAACAAGTGGATGAGTATGTTTATTTAGCTAGTATATTTAGCAGAGATGGAAGCTGTGAAAAGGAGATTGAAAGAAGGAACTGGCTGGTAGAAGGGTTGGCGGTGCACTAAGACCTCTAATGAGAAATAAGAACGTATCTCTTAAATCCAAACAGCTGATGCACAATGCAATCCTGATACCATCCATGATGTATGGGAGTGAAACATGGACATGGACGAAAAATCTGGAAGTTGGAATAAATGCTGTGGAAATGAGATCACTGCGTAGGATATGCGGAAAGAGACTGATTGATAAGGTGAGGAATGAGAATATTAGAAAGGATTGTGGAGTGGATGTTAGCGTAGTGACTAGAATGAAAGTTAATAAATTAAGGTGGTTTGGGCATGTAGAGAGAATGAACGAGGAGAGAATGATAAAAAGGATATATAAATATGAAAGGATGGGTGCACGCAGACGAGGCCGACCTCGAATGACATGGTCCGATCATATCGGTTCAGTCTTAGAGGAGGGCCAAGTCAGGAGTAAAAGGAATAGAAGAGCATGTATGCGGAATGTTATGCGTCTGGAAGAAGCGAAAGAGGTGTGTTTGGATAGGACAGAATGGAAATCCGTACTCTCTGCCTACCCCCTTCGGGAAACGGCGTGATGGGTAAAAAAAAAACCATTGAAACCATCTACCCACAGACGGCTTACCAAATTGGGTTCGCCACTGCAGGGAAATCATCAACTTTTTCGTTTGTTTTCTTCGAAGAAAGATAAAATCAAATTAGAACATTCTTATTGAACAAATTTTCTTACGAACGTTTTACAAATCTATTGTTATCTATTCACCCCTGCACTACAACCACCTCTACTTGACCCTTCCCAATACTGTTCGTTGACAACCACCTACGCACAATATAGAACGATCTTGACTCGCGTGACCCGCTTCCTATCGAGTGTTATAATCATCATAACAATACCAGTGGAATTATAATAGCAATATTCGTCCTATGATTGCTATGATCGAATATTAGAGCTGTTTTTGGACAATATAACACACGATTAAACGTATTGTTAGGTCCCCCATTAGCGATATCTCCAAATGGATGTCATTCATTTTCTGACAGATGTAAAACTTGAGCTTTTTTTTTTAAATCATTATAAGGAAATTCCACTTCGTTACATAATACAAACATTTTGCTATTATTAAATTGAAAACATCAACACGTGTACCCTGGTGGAATGATGGTGACAAAATGAGACAAATTTGGACCAACTTTTAACATTGACAATGAAGTGATTACTTCTTGGACCACGTCCACTCGAGCTTCCTCATAAACGATCTGTTTGGAGTGATGGGCGAATGGCTGGACGCGACTGAATTTTTGATTCATGGATATCCGAATCATTTTTTGGAGTGACGTCGCTTTATTTAGTGCTTGCCACAACGTTTCTCCGATCGTTATATTTTATTTTATTTATTCAAAAATTGTACACAAAAATTAAAGTGTATCTTTTTAAGTGCAACAACAAAAAAGTATAAAACTTATTTCTATCATTAATTATTTATTACAGGAAGTTTATAAGCGTGTTTTTCGTTTTTGAAATCAATGTTTACTGCCATGTCATTCTCATTTTGTCAATTTATTGCCGTACCGTGGACAATCGACAAAAGAAAAAAATAGCAAACGTGAAACCAAAATTCACAGTTTACCGTGCTTTTACTTTTCGATTATATGTATTGTTTACGAATTTTTTTTTGAAGCAGCAGCGGGTCTGAAATCAGCTAGTTTCATTATAAAAACAAACCGGCTAATTCCAATAAAGGATACAATGTGTTTTTTATTTTATAATATACCTACCTAATTTCGTATTTTTAATAATTATATTACTGTCTCCAACACACATCTATATATTATTATTTTTTTATATCTCTAATCGATTTGTTGCCCACATAACGATTACACTCGGATATTTTAAACGTTTTATCTTGTTATCGATTTCTAGCACAAAATATTTTTATTAATACGTCGAATGTTTCACAAACCGGTTCGGTGTTATTGTTTTTTTTTTATTTTACACACTTCTTTACATTAATTAGGTATGTAGGCATCCTCTCTTCAATGAAAAGAAACTGAATAACTTGTTATTATATATTACTATCTCTCTAAGATAAAACTGATGATATATTAGCAAATATTTGTGATATGAGACCCCTTGAATGATTTTTTGATACGTTGTGTGATTTACAGATAAACGATGGAAAGAACTCCTTTTAACCCGTTTAATTGTTTAGGCGCCAACTTTTGAACAAGTGGTATCAGGTTCATGAATGTTCGCTGATTATTGGGATGCCTACTGGAGCTTTAATGTGACTGTTTCCCCTTTCGTGCCCAATTCCATATCTTTAAGTATATTTTGTGTCCGCCTTTAGAAATCACTTTCTGCTTTCAGGGCAATAGAGCGCCTCGTCACTTTAGTCCTGCCAGCCAACTAAACTTGTCACTTTCAAACTGATATTATATTCCTGTATACTCATATTACACCCCCTTTTAACTTTTACCTAATGGAGTAGGCAGAAAAAACGTATACTTCCACTTTTCTCTATCCCGACACACTTTCCTTGATTCTGACAACGACATACCATCACCAATACCGCCTTCACTATTAAATTTCTTTACATCTCATCTGACCTTTCTTGAATATATGGAATCTTTGTGCACGATCCATGTTGCTGTCTTCTAATGTCCACATTCATAAATTAAATATTATAAATGTTAGTCAAAATATTGTCAAAATATCTGGTTTATATTGTAGGTAGGTATGTCTTTTTGCCATAAATAATATACGCCTTAAATTTAATACATAAAAAATGAAGGTAGGTATATATTTTGATGTTAAAATGGAAATGACGGAAACGCTATGTAATAAAACAACACGATTAAAAGATTATGACGATGTGTTTTATAGTTTTTTCCCATATTTTCAACATATGAGACAATCATGCTGACGGCGGAGGCTCTCAAAGAGCACACCACCACCTGACCTGACATTTTTTTTATTACCCGTAATATTATATTTTAACTAATTAATTATTGTAGGTATTGATTGGTTGGTCCATCTCATCGAGCGGTGATATTAATGTCTTTGGTAGATAACAAACTATGGAATGTGGCTGAGCTACTGCAAACTACATGAAATGCTATTTAATATGCTATTAGTACTACTTATGCTATTAGTGTGATCACTTTACGTTACTTTACTTATGTTATTACTGTGATCACTTTACGTTAACAACGTCACACTAAGCCAGCCTTCGAAATAACAGTAGAAGACGGTCGAAAGCCCATAGTGGTTTGTTCCATTTAAAAATCGAACATTAGTAATGAATTGTCAGTGTCTTTATTATTGAAGTAGTATCTATATATTAAGACTTTCTAACAAAACATGCTTCCGTCCAGTTATGATGATTTACGGAGAATCCGGAGCCGACATAGTGCGAACCAAGAACCTTCGTCTTACTAACAAGATGATGATGACAAGAAACATCCCCGGAAAACCCTTTCATCAGTTCGAAACGGGAAAATCTGCGAAGTCGAGGATATTGTAAGGTGGAGAAGACAGAGAATACGGTTTTTGGGGGTCTTTCAAGAATGGATGATACAAGATTCGCAAAAAATGCCAGGGAAAAAACGTCCAGGCCGATCACCTGAACGCTGGAGGGATAGCTGGCAGTCGGCTTCACTAGACTCACACTAGAGGATAATGCAGCAGGAACAGGCCAGCAGGTCTATCCCTTTTTTTGGATGTACATCAAGTTTTTTTTTTTAAATGAATCTGTGCTCACGCAAAGTGAACACAATTACACTCATTGACTCCTTCACAGTAAGCTACTTAAAGCTTGTGTCGTGAAAGAGGAAGATGGTCGGAACCTGGGATCGAAGATCGAACCCACGGTCTCCGCACGAAACGGTGCGAAAGCCGGCGTCGTAACCATTGAAGTGGTTGGTGGTCTAGCGGTTGGATTAGAAGGCGTCTCATAGTTTTATTTAGTGAAGAATGGATTTGTCCTCTCGTTTTCTAAATCGCAAGGATCTTGTTATTCCAAAAATTTGGATGGGAAAACGTATACCATTTACAAAACGTAAAGTCAGGGTTTTTGGATTTTCGCTGTACGAGATCGGACTTTTCATGTATGTTACTATTTTATCAAATCACTGGTCAGTTTCTGCTTTCGTTTTGAAGGCTGGGGAAATCGATCATGATCGTTCGACACGTTCACAATCTCCGGTCTCATCTTGATTATTATATTGTTATGATTATGAAGCTTCGGCGTTAGGAGTCTGTTTGTTTTGTCAATTCCGTGAACTGGTTAATGAATGATGTTTATATATCGAATCAACAGTAGGTTCTCAATAAACATTTGCCTTGATTCGGTTCTTTTAATTGTTTAACCAGTTGTTTTAATCGCTTGTTTGTCCACTTTGTAATTAATACACCAAATTTATATAAAGTCTTTTTGTGAGAACATTTACAAAGAGACATTAATATCTAAATATTGACGTCATCGTTTCGCTGCAAATCTTAAGCATTTTATAACAAACTAGCTTTCCCGACAGATGTTGTCCTGTAGTCCTTACTTTGAATATTGATTCCAAATATGTAGGTAATATATCGACAAAAATACGTTTAAAATAATATGATTGTTTGAGTTTAAAAATTATTTCTGAAAGCTTGATGAAATTCTTTCAATAATCTGCGTGCCAGTATTTTGAAACTCTATGGTTGTCAGGTAAATAAAAGTTGTGTTGTTATGGAATAGATGGCGTTGCGTTGCAAGAAATCCGTTCCATACTAACTTCAATATTATATTTTATAATATTTCTAACCCATTTTTTTTTCTCAACTTTTTATTAGTTAGATAATTCGTTTTCAAATAAATGGTTAGTAACAACTAAATATATTCAGAATCCTTCTCATTGATTGTATGCGTAATTGACCCAGCCTTTACACTCCTTCCCTATACTTACTATCTTAAATGCCGTAACATGTTAATTCTGTTAAAAAAAATAAAGAATTGTGAATAAAAAAATGTGGGGTAGGTATTTAAGTACAGAACGAGCGATATAAGGCTTACTCTCGAATACCAAGTTGTACTAAGAATGACTTGCTGGTAGGTATATAATCCAGTCATAGATATCTCCACCCCTCACAGATATAATTTCATATTATTATTTTGCTATTATTGCTCCTATTGATTATTGATTTAATATCTGCCGCATTCTGTATCTCCCCCTCCCTTGTCAATCAATATAACATCATATTATTATGATATATTATTATCCATATTATCTGTATCAACCCTCCCCCTCGTTCATAATATAATTCATTCGGTCTACCTGTTAACTCCACATGGGAGCATAGGCAGGTATTCAAAGCCTATATTCATTATTCATCCCCTGAAGATCTGCTTGAACGTATGCATAATAATACTTGCCTAGTCTGAACCTTTTATAAAAAAACAGCCCTTCTTAACTGAGTATGTTAAGAATATTTGGTGGTGGTGGTTGTGGTCTAGCGGTTCGCACTGTTTCGTGCGGAGGCCGTGGGTTCGATCCCAGGTGCCGACCATCTTCCTCTTACACGACACAAGCTTTAAGAAGCTTACTGTGAAAGAGTCAATGAGTGTATTTGTGTTCACTTTGAGTGAGCACAGATTCATTTAAAAAAAAAAAAATATTAGGTAGGTACATCCAGTATTATGGCTCACTATTAAACGTTCGTTTTGGTCTTGTTCCAGACCCCTTTCTCAAATAAGACCATTTAGGTCAATCAGCAAAACTTTTTGTATTAGAAAGATCGCCAACCACTACCATTTGTAATTTTATGTTTGGCCTTTTTAGTTAGACGTTATTTCACGTAAATCTATTAATTGTCAAAAGGTGATGGGAACACAATAGATACATACATAATGGAACCAATGAATCGTATGTTCTACGCACTAGAAGCGGCATATTTTTCTAGAATGTGGCTATGAGTAGGTCACCTACCTATGCGTTTAGTATGCAACGGTCTATGTTCGATAAAATGTTGACTAATTTACCCAGAAAATAGTGGATTTTACACTATTTTCTGGATACCTTTTTCAAAAGCCTCTAGAAAATGAAAAAAAAATACAAGTTTAATATTTGCTATCGCGCTTGTCTTGATAATTTTATAACAGCAAGATGGAAATAGACGAGAACTTTCGAATAAATATAGCTCCGTCTTATTATTATTGCGAAGAATAGTTACTTAGCATAGTAATTATTACTACATACTTAATTATAGCTATCTGTGGTGATGATTTCTTTTTGACTCAAGACACTACTTCTTCCCCTCCGTACCTCTTAAACCAAAATATGACAATTATTTTTGTCATTTTTGTTCTGAATCCCGCTTCTACTAGAACGAACATTCACGTCATATCCGTTGGTGCTACTGTTTATATTTCCTGCTCGTAGGTACATATTATAATACTGTATATATTCTGTAAAGTTTTTATAGAATTAATACATAGATTGTTTTAGTCTATGCAGGGCGTGGTCCACCCTTCCATGTACAAATGTTGACACACCGTCCTGTATGAGGGACAGGATTCCGGGTGCAGTGCAGTGCACCGTGATGGGATACCATTATATCCATGTACCCGGTGCTGTACCTACCGTATATATTTAGCTGAAGCACACACTTTCAGACTGAATCCATATTAGGTATATTGTACGGTACTAGGGGTTACCCGTTACTAACTGACCTCGTTGCCGGTTTTTTTAGGATAAATTTGGATAGATGAATACGTTTATTGATTTTTAATGCGAGGTCATGTCTGCACTGACAGGCTTGGGACTGAAACATTTTAGGTTTGATTTAGTAAACTCACCAGGTGACTGGTAGACTCTACTTGCTAAGCAAGCCGACGAATGTAACAAATATGGTGAGAATTCATTGTCTTAATTCAAATTTCCTGCATTAGTTAACTTTTCTGACTGACACCGGCAGACCTATCCACCCGCTTCAAACTACAGAAATAACACAAATACATAGATGTGTGTATGTGTGACTCGCGGATATAACATCATAGCGTTAGTCGGTCAGTGTTTTGGACTATTATAAAACTGTATACTGGTGTACTTGGTGCTTACTAAAATGTTGTACATATAGGACGGCTCTCCCGCAGTCTTGTATCGCTCCTGTTTCCGCTTCGAAGTTTTTACTTCCTACAATCCCGTACAACAGCTGTAGTACTTGCATTAACATTATTACATGACCCCACAGGTCTTATAAACGAATCTGGAATCACAAACGTAAACGAAAAATGACAAGTTTGTATTGTAAAAGGTGGCCGACATCCGAGGTTCGTGTACAAACCTTGTGAAACCATCCAATAGGCTCCCAACCGAAGGAGTTTGCGAATGTTTACATCAAATCGTTTAAAGAGAAAAAAAAGAGTGGGCATAAGAAGTGACTCGTACTGGAGGTCGTGGTCTCGATCGCAGGTGCTGACAATCTTCCTCTTTCACGGCACGACCTTTTAGAAGATAACTGTGAAAGAGTCAAATAGTATATTTTGTGTTCATTTAAGTAGTACTGATTCATTAAATAAATTTTGACTGTACTGCAACATTAATACCAAAATCCGTCGTTCAAAAGGAGTCACACTCGTTATGTTTTACCATAACAAAACAGTAAAGGCGATTCTGGGTCGGGACGACAGAGAAGTGTACAGTATCACTGGGTTTGGAAGATGGAAAGGAATATTCTCTTGGGTGACTGAAGTGAAAATTCTATTGGGTTTGGACGACATGAGGGATTTCCGAAGGGAGAACCTATTCACACGTATATGTACAAACCGCCTAGCGATTTCAACAATAATTTGAGTAAAATAAAATGGTGTTTAGTTTCAATTTTGTCTTTTAGAAGTAGGCAAACCAAAATTATACTGTGATATAGGTATTTTTTTTATTATTCTTCCTGTACGAATGTTACAGTTTGATTAATGACCCAATGCCCGGGATTTAAAACGTTTTTATTGAAACTACCCTATAATAGCCGTCTTCGGATGATGTTTACCAAGAGTCGACTTATTATAGAGGCATCGCAGCACACCCACCTAGAACAGGAAATGGTTAATGTTTTATTTTCGTGCTTGATGTAGCCTTCTAACTTTGACCAATCGTTCTATAAGAAATAATAATTATCTCGCGCGTGTGTTTCTTTTCTTTATACGAAACTAGCTAGTTACCCGTGGCTTCGCTCACGTGTTACTGTATTTATTTGCTTTCTCTTCCTAAACAATGCAGAATTAATTATATTCGCATCAAAATTAATAATAATAAGAAACATCATCAAAATTTTTTTTTATATATATATTCTAAAATTTCCATTAAATTACTATATTTTTATTTATATTTGTCGTTATTAATCTGTATTTAAAAAATATGTGCTTCTTATACAAATAGAATCAGCCCGCGAACTTAAAAATTTCGCTAACTTGACTGACATTGTTCTATGAGAATCCCAAAAAATAACTCGAATAACTTTTATGCCATCAAATGACGTTATTTGAAATCAATTTTTATATTGCTGGATATGAATAAAAAAATATTCAGGTCTCGAAAAGCAATGAAATTAGTGATCTTTAAAACACTTATTTCTATCTGCTTTGGGCATTTTTCAGGCTACAGACGGTTTTTTTAACATATCAATTTATATCTTTGATTAGTTGTTGTTTGTCTGGTCGTAGGTTCGAAATTTAGTTCATAAATATCTTATCCTGAGCAAACACGACATAAAAAGAATAAACGATATCGGTCCAGCCGTTCAGGTCGAAATAAATAACGTTAAACGTGAAAACTGTTAACGTTCCGAACGTTAACGTTTACCAAATTGAAAATGGTTTCCAAACAAAAAAAAATGCGTTTCGTCTTCAATATAATAGCAGCGTCATAATACTTCCAAAAATTTTGAGGTAACGTTTAACGTTAATTTTGAATAACTGACAGAATTATTTTTTTGACTCGGAATTTGGAACAGCATTGTTTAACGCACGTTGAACAACAGTTTTTACGTTATCTCTATGGAAATAACAACAAATTGTTAACGTTGGAGCTGTCGTTAAGATTTCGACTTGGCCTCCAGGCGTGATGCGATGACCACGTAAAGTAGGTCTCCATTTTTATAATAACGTAATATTCTCCCTTTTAAGCCCCCCCGCTCACCTCAAGCCAGCCCGGAGGAAACTAAAGCGCAGCAAACCCGATCCGCACAAAGCCAAACCCTAGCCCGATTGCCAAAAAGCCAGCCGCACACAAATCAAGCCCGTGGCGGTTCCCCCCAAACCACCCCATAATACGAGAGGCCTTGGACCCACTCAGGAGAATAGGTTAGGCATAATGAACTCTCCATTGCGCTCGAAGTCGTCCGAGGCTCATTGTGCCTTTTCTAACCGGTTGAGTTTAAAGGAAGTGAGGTGGTCAACCTCAGTATTCTAATGGTATAAGTAATTGGCGTTCGACTTTAAACGAATTTTCGACAATGTAGAGTAGGAAGAAAATTAACTGTCCACTGTTTATATTTTTTATTAAATGAAACGGATATCGGCAACTATCCGATATCCGGTCTATCCGGCGGCGTAAATAATATCCGGATACCGAATAGTAAAAAGAGACATGTTTGGATAACTCATTGATTTGTTTATTAAAGTATCACTTAAGAAATACACCTTATAATCACAAAATAAATTCTACAACTTAGAAAATTGATTATCAAGCATAAGGTAAATTATGGAGAGTAATTCTATATAATATTTCGTTATATAGACTATTAGACTATATAGAGGAAAACAGCAGCTTTGCTGGTCTTCGTAAGTAAGGGAAGTTTAATAAAACGACGTTTCGTCATATATCATCCTGGCTGAAGATGCAGATAGTTTCCGCGATTTTTGGAACAATAACGTTCCGGCAACGGAGTCAGTCCGATTTGTTTATACCGCCTACGTAAGCGTAATTCATGCGTTGAACCCATGGTAATTTACGCACTGGCCGGGCTCTAGTAAGGACTTCTTTAGCATTCTACGAATTGTATAAATTTTTGAAAATAAAAACACCGATATTTTAAGGGGAGCGCTTTTCTTCCTCCCGCAAGGGTTCCGAAGACAAAGAAGATCTTCTCATACCGAGAGGGTCTTCCTCGTGTTCTGCTCCTTCGAAGCAGAGCTGAGGGATCTGGAAATGGTGTGTGAGGAGGTCATAATATCCGGCTAACTGCTATCCCTTTCGTCTCTATTTTTTATATGTTCCAGTGGACAGTTAATTTTTTCGCACTATACAGTGACGAAATGATATGGTCATTGACTTTCCAGTGTTTTCAAAACAATTATTTACGATCTATCCTAAAATGATGTGAGGATTTTGTAGATAATTTTAAAATTTAATATTTTGCACTTTTACTACATTTGATATAAAATAATTTACCTATTGACTTCATAATACTATTTACCTTTTTCCAACATAATATTATATCAACTTGCTATTCATGGTTTACGCAATAAATTCAAAGCAAGATTACTCACATAGTTTTTTTTTTTGCTAGTGTTTTTATGAAATGGCTTCAAATATTTTGACAGATCAAGACATAAAGAATTGCAATACAATCCAGATTCTTTTCGTGAACTTACCGTAAATTATTTTAGTAGAGATAATAAATTACTAAAATAGGTAGGTACCTACATAATGATTTTAATGTCGATCGTAAAAAAAAAACAATTCAGAATCGCTGTACAGGATGCATGGTACGAAAAATATATTGAAGTAGGTACTAAAGTGTTTGTCTGAATTCACGGAAAGTGAATTTCGTGGATCTCTTATATAAAAATGGAACGCTAATTTGCGCGGTCATCGTATGGGTAAGAACACGTTGAAAGCCGATTACGATCCGCGCCGACCAGCTCAAAGATTGTTGTCTATGGTTTCCATGCATTTAAATGGGCATGTCGGAAAGCGGGTTCCTGCTTTTTCTGTGGGTTTCCCCATTCAAATGCATAGTAACATTCTTTGCGCAGGTTGGCGCTAGTCAGAATCGGCATTCTACGTGTTTCTTACCCTATGAGAACAGCTGAACTTATATCGCCCATTTTTTGTCGTGTTTGCTTTTGTCTGAAGGGTCTTATGAAAGAAAAAAGTTGCACGAATAAAAATAAAATTCCATATTATTATTAGATTTTTTCTAATTTTGAAATTAAATCAGGCGTTTGACAGGAATCAGTTGTTTGATGAATGATACGATTCACGGAATGCTGATAGTAAATAATAAAATGATATGTTTTATAACAGATGCAGCGGTTACAGTAGTTAAAAAGGTAATAATGAATTGTATCATTATACTAATTCAAGTTCAATAATATAAGGACCACGTCGTCGTCTGTGTTAAATAACTTTAAACTGAAATCAACTTAAAGTTATGCATAAAATCTCGAACATATTATTTATATTCCAAGGCGGGACGAAGTTTGACGGGTCGGCTAGTTCAAAACTATATTATTATTATAGATTACGCAATAGTTTCGTCACGTGTATTGGAGAAAGTAGGTTGGGTTGGGTATACCTACCTACGTATATATAATTATTCATACACGCTGCACCGGACCACCTCGCGGTGTATGTATGTTTATTGTATGAAACGATGTCGTCAATAAATTAAATTTTTACAAAAATTGTTAAGAAAAGTTTGAGATGTACTGCTATGATGTATGTATTTTTTATAGAAAAATAAATTATCTAGTTGTAGCGTTTCGGCGTTTTTCGATATTTTTATAAAATTCTGAAATATAGGCACTGAAACTCGTAAATTTGTCATAAAAAAAATATTTTTCTTTATAAAAAAAGTTTGAGAAATCCTGGAACTTTTTCATTAAATTATATTTTAGATATTGTATTTTTCTATATACATACACAATTTTAGGGTTCTAGATTTTATGGTTTTCGAGATATATGGAAAAATTAAATAAAATTCAAAGGTTGATAACCCCTGACTGAAAAAAAAATTCAAAATTCTGAGTATACAAATTTTGTATGCTTAAAATATTCAATAGTTTCTGAAATTTTAGGATCTGTGCATCAAGCGAATCAAAAGTTACAAAGAGGGGACGGATACACACACATACACGTTGGAAAAGTGCCCCTCACCCCCTACCCTCTAATTAATGATATCTTTTGAAAACGAAATAGTATAATTTGACTCTTTCTGAAGAAATCATTTTTTTGAAATTTCGATAAAACCAGTTTTAAACTTTTTAGGAGGCACTTAAAAATCATCCCTTTTTATATGTGCCCTTTTTCGTCCCTTTTAGTTAAATTTTGGAAAAATTGCCAAATACGCTAACACTCATTTCTATAGAAGAATTCATATGCCAAATCTCAAGTTCGTACCATGTCTAGTTTCCGAGATATTCGCATACTTTGAAAAACATTCAACCCTATTTTTCACCCCCTTAGGGGTGGAATTTCCAAAAATCCTTTCTTAGTGGAAGGTTTTGTATTGAGACCTACCAGATTTCCAAATTTCACTTCTCTACGATTAGCCGTTTGGGCTGTGCGTTGATGAGTCAGTCAGTCAATCAGTCAGTCAATCAGTCAATCAGTCAGTCAGTCAGGCACTTTCCTTTATTATTATAGATTTAACCCTCATCAGTATTAACATTTGTTTTATGCATCATTCCCATTTCATTGTTTCAATATCTCCTCTGTCGAATTTCATCGTGTAGCTTTTTTCGAAGTCGTGCGTCTCCAGATTCTTTGCCTATTTCATCTTCCACGAATTTTTGGGTTTTCATGAGCTTAATCGATGGCAAATCACGCTTAGCGATCTAGTTTAGTGGTGTACTCTTTGACTGTCATATCATCTCAGCTGCGACTTCGAGATTGTTACGAAAACATGGGCTTCTAATTTTGTCTTTGAGTAAATCTTATACCGAATATAATAATGTAATATGAACATTTGCATTCAGTTATCTCCTTTTATCTGGAGTAGATGTACTTAAAATGGAGTGCTCTTCTCCAGTGCTCCAATAACTGGAGATTCTATGTGTTTGTTTCATGATTTTTTTGTTTATATTGTTCAGTGTTCTGTTGGTGTTTATTATATAAATAAAAATAATAATTTCAAAGCACGCACATAATCGCGGCTCTCGCAAATTATCAGGAATAGTATGCATTGCGTTAATTTATTTGTAAGCTATCTAAATGTAAATAAGGGCATATTTTTATGTGTTCTTAAATTTGTGTGGTCATGTGCACATACGTTTTTATTAGATTTATGTACACAATGACTGTTTTTTTTTTACTATCCTCGACATTCCTCGCAAGTTGCTTCAACCACCGAGAGGTAGTTGACTACTCCGTATTACAGAACACACATTTTACTGCCACGTTGTCAAGCCCGAGCGTGCTACTGCACAATGGTGACTTGACTGATGGTTTGGTTTTGTTTATTCATGTGTTGAACGGAGCCATTGTTTGGTACGTTTCCGAATTGGCTTCACCTCAGCAACTACGTACACGTGCGCGCACCCGCCTGCAATGGCGGCCATCCATCATCGTTACAAGCCATACATGGTTTGTCTTTGTGCGGAAAATAATCCAATTTACGCCGAACGACAGCTGAAAAAGTCGGCGAATGTATTGGTTGTTTTACGAGGCGAGGGTTTGTCTGGAAGGGCAATAAATGTTACCTATAATATAATGTCTCGTGGTATTTTGTACTGTTGTACGTCTGTCGTTTTAATGTTGGCAGCGCATGAAAAATTACATATTGATTTATTTAGTATTTAAACGTTTGTTTTACACCTTTATGGACTCTACAAACCCTCGTTATACTATACCGCTGTTCTCCGCATTCCAGTATTTCCAGTCCGCAGCGATATCCTTTTATGCGCGCTTTTTAGAGACGATCAACAATCGATATTTCGATGCGCAACAAACTACGATAGTTGACTGGACGGTTAAATACTAAACGAAAAATTCGACACAGGAGAAATGTTCGCACTCCTCGGCTTAAAATCCGATTGACTAGATACAATATATAAAAATGATTTACCTAGTATGTGTATAGGTATATTTTTTATTCATCACATCAATTATATAAAGACAATGGAATCCGGCACTCTTTTTTATGAGCAAAAAATCCAGTTGATATTAAGAGCATTATCTTAAATAATAGTAACTTCGTATAATCATTTGACCGTTAAGAGAGGTCTACCGCTTCTCCTGTTGCTCCGCGGATCGTAAATGTTGTGCCAAAGTCGAGTTGTCCTTTTTAAGAAATTTTACGGTGTTGACGAAAGTTTACATAATGTGCCTACAAATTTCAAACGTGTCTGTGTACAGAAATTATTTTGTTTTAATCAACCCGAAACCAGATGGGCGAAGATATTATTATTAAATTCATAGACGACTCCACGGGTAGATTGTAGTAATTAAGGAATTGTCTCTGGTGTGAACTCTGCGCCGCGAACCGGTAGAGTGCAACCCGGTCTTGTGGCTCGTACCGGTTTCATCCGGTGTTTTCACATCGTACACTGTATTGTTATTATTGTGTACACATATGTACCCACCCACCCACCTCTGTCGTATTATGTATACCTATAGATAGACGTTTAATGAAACAACATAGGCAGTGTAGTGGCTATATGTAGTTCTGTTGTTATTATTGATTGTGTGTTGGCTCTATGTGATGTATGAAGTATAGTACAGATCGACATTGGCAATACGTTTCGCGCAGACACGCAAACAGCTGATTACCGGGGAAGCTTCTATGTGCATCCTATATAGATACCTACATTCATATTTTAGAGGTAGCGTATTATTTTACTATTAGCGTATAGGTAGATGTACGTACATGGTTCGCGGCTCCCGTACGGGAATCATTAGTCATTCGACTGAGCGGTGAAATGTGTTTTCACTCATCAACGCGCTGAAACCAATCATTTACATATTACAGTAGGTATTATGATTCGTTCGTACAATATAAATAACTAGCTGACCCGCCCGTCGACCTTCGGCCTAACCCAGAATAAAAAAATAATTTTGCTTTATTACATGAATAAAATGCGATTGACGACATAAAAACATAATTAAATTTAGCCAATAATTTATTGCATTATGTAATAGTTATCATTTAATGCCTCTTAGCCACTGCATTTCAACTCGACTCTCACCTACAAGTGGTGGACCCTGTTACGTTGGCCCAGGCTGAAACGGCGGTTATATTCGGTCCCTGTGGATGCTAGGGTCAACAAGCCGAAGAGAGTACGGGGTGCCTTGCATGGTTGTCCAACATGCAGGGCATTTCCTACACCTGAATCCAATCCTCCTGCCTTCTATGAGCCCTCCCATCCATATTCACCCAGTCCTATCATTCGCGTGCTTTAGTAGATGCAGCGCAAAGTCATTTTTTTTAAATGTAGGTATTTATCAGAATCTATTAGATTTCAATTTAGTCAAAAGTGTTAAGCTGATAGGCGAATTCTACAAACGATGTAAAAAATGTCAGTACAAATTGGTTTAGAAAACCCAAAAATAAATTAGAAGAAATTTAAAGTAGACTACAATCGTAATAAATTAATTAAGATTGTTATTATCAACGGATGCATAAAAGATAAGGGAAAATATGCACGTCACGTGTGAAGCATAGGTAAATACTTCATCTCTATATATAAAAATGGAGCCTTGTTTTCCGTGGTCATCAATTTCGCTAATTCTTTTTTTGTTGTGTTCGCTACTTATTGTTATGAGAAAGTTCTTGTGAAAGAAAAAGGTAACCTTCTTAGTGCTTTTAATTTATTTTTAATTTGGGTATTTTATTATTATTGCTTATACAATATGTATGTATAAGTAATAGTAATATGTATGTACTTGTTACATAGAATAGAAATGTGCTTTGCAATGATGGGATTATCGACTTGTCTATATATCCACCCATTTTTTCTATTTTCGAATTTCAAATTGGCGTTTGACAACTAACTGTCAAATATTGATAGTTAGTGCGATTATCAGAATGTGCCCCGTTAATTTATGATTTTACCTATTCGAATTCAATATTCGTAGTTAAGACAGTACACAGTCTGTCGAAAAACTTGTATAGTTATATCATCTATTTTTATGTACTATATTTAAGTCTCCCCGAGACAGGCTTGGCCTAGTGGGTAGATTTATCATATTGTATTTTGTACTGAGATATTCTATTGAATAAATGTTTTTTATTATTATTATTATCTCTTATTATAATCTTGCGGTGTCGCTATAGAAACGTTAATGAAGAAAATCACATTAGGTACCATGCATCGAAGGTGTTGCGAGGCTGGGCTGATGGTATTGAGCCGGTATTATCACCGTGTGGATACAACTGGAATTAATCGGATATTTTTACTATTATTACTATTGAAGATTGAAGCGTTATCTCTCCCATTGTATTGCTGCCAGATAAACATTATCTTGAGCTGTTTTGGCGATAAGGTCTCACTCGTTTATTCACCTACTTGCCTTATTCGGGCGTGGGACTGTGGGGAAGGTCAGAATAAATAGTCAGTCATGAATCTACTAAAGCACGCGCAAAGATATTCCAGGTTTGCATTAATATCTGCCGCCATTTTGACGGCTATTCGAATTTAGAAACATCCTCGAAATCACACACTCGAAATATCTGAGAAAGAATTACTTTCCAATGATAATTTGAACACAAGCAATGATTTATGGCCTAAAGCTCTAAGCCAAGCCCTAAAATTCAAGTCGTATTCAATACGAAAGGCTTCCTTTGGCTTGAATTCCTACTTTACATCAGTTTTGGCATAGAGTCGATTCATATTTACCCAAAATGACAGGTTGTGTGTTCCGTTTGGAAACGATTGTCAAATTCTCTGTAGCAGTGTTGCCATCTGAATAAAATTATCGATCCTCAAAAGTCATTCGCACAATACTGTTGTTAGAAGGCCAATTCTTGTGTTGATATTTTCATAACAGCGTTGATTTTAGAATACTTTCGCTTTTTTCGTACTTTTCTGCCATGTCGCTGTCAAAGTACCTGTTCAAATCTGCCTATCTCCGAGCAACAGAAGCGTGACAGGAAACTTTTCCATTACCCACCGATTAACTCCCTACGTTCAAACCAGTCATCCAGTGGTAATAAGGAAGACTAGATACTCTTTGAGTATGCCTTGCTTAATTCAGAATTCTTTAATCAAATTGGAGGTTTTATCATTATAATGAGCTGACTTAGGGCTTTAGCTTTTAAATACATAACATTTTTGGATGTTTTGATTGGAGGGCTTTAGCTTTTAAATACATAACATTTTTGGATGTTTTGATTGGAGGGCTTTAGCTTTTAAACACAGAACATTTTTTGATGTTTTGATTGGAGGGCTTTAACTTTAAAATACATATTTTTTGATGTTTTGATTGGTGGGCTTTAGCTTTTAAATACATATTTTTTGATGTTTTGATTGGAGGGCAATAGCTTTTAAATACAGAACATTTTTTGATGTTTTGATTGGAGCTTTTAAATTTTATTATATTCGTGTTTGTACAGCAACTACAATTTGCGATCTCATACGTAATAATGTGCAACTGAATTTAAAAATTATATATTCATTTCGTAAATCTTTCTCAGACGTTTGCGGAGCGCATCTGAATGATCGATATCGCGAATGAATTTCGAATATTCAATTAGATTGTGCTGGGAAATTTTGCAATAGCCGATTAGATGGTCGTGTTGTGCAGGGAAGTAGGCAGAAAGGAGTGTGTTGATCTGATAATAATCCCTGTTAACACGATATGAATCTTCTGATGGAGTAGATACGCCAATGAATTCATTAAAAGAACTCTAAGACCCCTTTTTAGAATAACATTTCCATTCATACTGTTTTTACAACGGTTTTTTATCGAGTCATAGACAAATTATGATATTATGTTATAATTTCTACTCGAGGTTGGGTTGTATTAGATTGGACTGCACCGGTTGGCTAGAAAAAAAAAATGTATACTGACATTTGGGGGTGTGTGTACATTTTATAATATAATAATCAGCAAAAATGATATGACGATACACGCAATACAAAAAGTAGAGAATAAAGCATTGCAATTTTGTTTATTGGCTTTGGATTACTTTTGTATAAAATAATTTTCATTATTTTATCTATTTGTAGGGATAACAATGATAACAATTAGTATAGATATTATATTACCATGGATTCTTTCCAATATCTCTGGAAACATAAACGTAATTGATGATGTCTGTCAAGACGATGGTGGCCTCTAGGACCGCGGCGGGCCGGTGAGACCAGAACGCGCAACAATGATGGGGCGGGGTCAGGTCGTGGAGGGCAGAGGCCGCGCATCGCCCGCAACTGTGAGTAATCACCCGCTAATGGCCAGACTTGCCGAGTACCTACCTACCTGGGCACTGATCATCAATGGAAGATATCATACCCACCGCGTCTGTCAACTATCAATAGGTGATGCGCTCAATGACCAATAATTAGCTGTTATTTTACTACCAGTTACTCACCGTAAATTAGGAATCCGCAAATCGTAATGAAGTGAAAACCTACTATAGCGAAGTCAGCCCATTCTTCACCTCTATATAATTCGTATGCGTTGTGCAAGCCGTCGAATTAATGCATTGTTCCGAAATTAGAAATTCAAATCGGGTGAATTTTGACCCTATTATAGGTAATATGTAGTCATTCACACATTTTTTGAAAAGTTTGACCCTTGTGTTGATGTGAGCATATTGTGCTCCTCTCCTCATTGCATCGCTACGTTTTCGAAGATCGGACTTAGCTTGATTAGATATATCTATTGTCCTGATTGATTTGGTGGGTTATGCTACGTCCTCGATTCGCTATACGTCACCTAGCCAGGTCAGTCTGTGAAATTCCATAGCACGTTTATAATAAATTAATATTGAATGTGGGGTAGCCAACGTGACTCTGGTGGGAGTTCTAATACATGTAATTGCCCTCTTTGCCAGTACAAGATAATATATTATCACGATTAGTTGATCAATGTTGGTATTGCTGCGTGCGTATCCGTATGACCTCTTGACTCTCGAGAGAAGTTAGAGTGCATGGATCATGACCCAACGTGCCAGTGTCGAGATTAGAGATCAACAAAAATCATCCCTCTTTACACTCACCAGGGAAGAACAGACAATTCTGTATGGTACACAATCATTTGTTTAACGAAGGTCTTCGAGCGCCGAAAACGATAAATAGAAGAAGATATTACGAAAGAGCGTTACTTAACACCTTTATTTGTGTAAAAAAGTGGAATTTTGTATTTTTGCGACATAATGCCTCCATCCACTTATGTCTTCAATTCTGTATGGTACACAATCATTTGTTTAACGAAGGTCTTCGAGCGCCGAAAACGATAAATAGAAGAAGATATTCTAGGTCTTACCGATCAGAACATTTGATGAATCGTCCACCATTTAATCCCGATTGTGCACCCAATGACTTCTTCTTGTTCCATCATTCATTCATTCATTCTCCCTTTAAGGCCCCCCGCACACCGCAAGCCAGCCGACAAATCCGCAAGGAGACCCAACCCTCATGAAACCAACCATCCAATTCGATCGAAGCAATCAAACCAAAAAGCCGTAAAAAAGTTCCATCATATTGAGAATAAATTGCGAGGCAACGTTTTTGACACCCGAAGAAGCGGTGTTTTGGAGGTGCCTCAAGCCTGAATAGATGTATGTAACAAAATTGAATGTAAAAACATCGAAAATTGATTGGAATCCAAAAAATGCATTCTTCACGGAAATAATTTTTAGAAACTATGAAGTAAAATTATTTGGTCGAAATTTACGGTAGTTATTTTATTAGAAATCTTTGATGTAAGAGGCACACGCAGCTCCTACACAAAACGTCGAGTTAGAGAATATCTTATGATTCCTTTTTATATCGTTTCATCATCCCACATAGCGTTGACAACCTTTTTTTTTCTATTGACACCAATATTTTATTATAGTTTAATCAATTCTGTTGATTCACCTAATCGATTATGCCGATTGAAGCAAATCTCCGTTTCTTAGAAATCGCATTAAATATTCGGGAAAGACTACTACGTCATTTAGTAATTATTGATTTTTTCTTATCTTGAGAAGTTTACTGCTGTTGGATTACATTTGAGAAATATTCGACCAATTGTGATAATCAAAAAACAATCATTGTTGGTTCGAAATACATATATCATTACTCCTACTTATTTGTACAGCACGCCTTGGCCTTCGAGTCAATGCCAGTTAAGACGGAGCTCGCTCATGGCGAATAATGCCTGCCCCGATAAACAACTGCCGATATCCATCGATGGTCACTAGGTCTCCCGGGTGGATAAGTTTAAGTACCTGGGAGCAACCATTACCACCACTGGTGACCTCGGGGCTGAGCTCCTTATATGTATCTGTATGGCAAGTGGCGCCATTAACAACATGACCAAAATATGGAAGGCGTCGGAGTTTAGTGTCGAGACGAAATGTAAACTGTGTGTGTTGCCCATTCTCCTGTATGGGAGTCCTGGCACCTGATCAAAGCCCAGGCACAAAAAGTATCTGCATTCGAAACGAAGTGCCTCAGGAGAATTTCGAGTATAAGATGGTACCACCATATCACGAACGACGCTATACGTCGGCGCACCCAGCGTGAGCCCATTACTTCTACCATTATGTGGAGGAGATGGACTTGGCTGGGACATGCGTTAAGGATGCCGAATGACAGTTGGCCGAGGAGAGGGCTGTTCTTCCTCCCGTCAGTGTCCCGAAGACGAGGAAGACCCTCTCATACTGTGTTCCGCTCCTTCGAAGCAGAGGTGAGGAATTTGAACATGGTGTGGGAGGAGGTCATAAACGTTGCGCAATGGAGAGCTCTTGTTGCCTCCCTATGCCTTAAGGGAGTTTGGATTTGTCGAGGTTTCATTCAAAATAAGACTCGAGTGTAAGTGTAATTTGTGCATGCAAAATTATATTAGGTAGGTACTAATTGTTTTTTTTTAACAAAACTGAGTTGGATACATCATATTGTTCAGAATTAAGCCCCTTTCAAGGTCACTCCATATAAGATGTCATACATTGTGACAGCTGTGAAATTTGAATTATTTTTCAATCATTATAAGGAAATTTCACTATGTTAATACACGCACTTTGCTATTATTAAATTAAAAACAGCAACACTCGTACCCTGGTGGTGAGATGATGACAAAATGAGACAAATTTGGTAATTCTCACGGTAATTTTTGGAGTGACATCGCACCATTTGGACGGACGGAGTGATGGTAAATGGCGGGCCTTAAAGTCTGATTTTGCATCCAATAAAATACAAAAGTCTTACTTTGTGTGAAACGACGAGATATGTTGTTTGTTTAGCGGTTCAGTCGCCGTCTTTTGTATTAATGTACTAATGATCGTGAGTTCGAGTACCGGAGCCGATCGACCGTTTTCTTCTTTAGCGCCAAAAGCTTTATTACCCTTTTTAATAGGTAAAAAAATATGACTCATTTTATCACAATGTTAATTTGTCGTTCCAAGGGCCAGCTGGGTTAACTGGTGGCTTGTTTGAGTCGGTTCTGGAGCGGATAGCATAACATTTAAATCAAAGAGTACTTCGTGCTCATCATAATAATTATTATCTTGACCATTCTGTTTATTATTTGTTTTTTTTTTCACCCATAGTGCGTAACGGTTATTTTATGTCAGTAATATAACGTATTTTTTGTTTAGATTTTCCTCATTTGAAATATATCTATGTTGTGGAGAATTTCCCAGATATTATTTATTTATCGCGCACCAACTGTTTTGCGATTTCGCGCATCTTCTAGCCAGGCATTGTAGAAGTAAGTGATCGAGTAGGATTGTTGGCCATCGTCGCGTTACGTGGGCGACTAACGGTGCTCGCGTTTATAGTATGCAAATTCCCTTCAATTTCATCTTGAATGGTAATTTTACGGGACAACGGTGTTATGGTGCTTACGATACTTTCTCAACTAACTCCCTTCTTCTCTGATATCCTGGTATACCCGTATTTCACTTAACCGGCAGGAACATAATATTGTATGGGAAAACAACATTCTCGGCTTTTTTATATTTTCTCACGTCATTGGTCCGGCCTTACCTGAGTTTCAGCACATGCACAGCTAATCATTTTTTTGATTATGATATTTCAGGTCATTCTATAATCCGCTCAACCGTGTTTCACCATATTATCTATAGATACACTTTTAGACAAGATATTTTTATTTGTGCATTGAATGTTCTGTTTTTCATGTCGTTATTAGGTACATCTATCTTATGATAGTCGTATTCGTTGATGTTATTCACTTTTAACCCTCATTTTATGAAACAATGTTATTTTATTATAACTTCTTAAATACATAAATAATTTTACACTTATCTATACAAAGGTGTCAGTATAGTCGGCAGAACTTACTGCCTGAGCCAATTTTTTCCAATCAACCCGTCTTGTCCAACCTTCTTCTTACTTGTTTTAGGCCTTTATGATCTGTTTTATAGATTGTTGTATCTTGTCTTTATTGAATAAATAAATAATGCTTTATTGTTACAAATTAAAATGCAATCCTCTTACAATCCATTCACTAGAGTCAAAGGGCGGACTTATCCCGCAGGATCTCTTCCAGCCAACCCAAGTAGTTAGTACTAAGTAATTAGTACAATTAAGTACTCAGATATAAAACTAACACACACTCACAGCTTCACTAGACACAGCTTGCGCAGAGATATTTTATAAGCGCTGCGGAACATCTTAATGACATAATGTTCTCTTGTTGCAGAGAGCCGTGTCCGGCGGGCTCCGAAACGCCAGGCCTCCTCGCGCAATGGAGAAGGCCAAGGCGTACATCAAGAATGAATTGGCAGGGGCACGCCCCGATCAATTTCTGCAGCCTAAGCCGGACCTTAAAGTAGACCCATCCAACACTACGCCCAAATCGGAACCATCTAAACAGGACTTTACCAACTCTAAACTAGATCCACGGGATGGCGCTTACGTGAACAATAGTCCCAAGCCGCAGCCGTCTAAGCAAAATGTGGAGACCAGAGAGAGCAATTATTCCAACAACTCCAAGCAACCCGAGACATACTATCCCAACATCAAGACCTCTCAGGCCGACTCGGGAAACTATGTCAACTCCTCCAAAGACTCTAGGGATGTTTCTCTGTTTGTTAACAATAATAAGAGCCAACCAGCGGAGGAAAACCGAGACGCCAATCAGTTTAACAACTCAAAACCTGGTGCAGAGAATTATAGTAGTGTTATTAAACCTCAGCCGGAGAGCGAAGATGCCTCTAGGAGATATGTGGACTATTCCAAACAGGCACACCAAGATGCAGGCAGGAGGGATTCCTATGTCATCAAAGCTGTGGAACATTACGGTGTTAAAAGTGATAGTGAACAGAGAAGAAGTGAGGTGAAAAATGATTTGACAGTGAAACCAGTTGAGGGAGATCAAAATAGAAATGATTTTAGTATTAGTCTTACCAAACAAAGTGATGAAACGAAAAGAGATTACCTTAGTAGTGTTAAAAGTGAGAGTCAGAGGACAGGTGAATATAATGTCAGTGCTAACAGTAAGCCAGACTGCGAAGTAGTGGACGCCAGGCGGGCCGAATTCCTGGCCGCCAAGCAGCACAGCGAGGACACCAGAAGAGCAGAGTATCTCGGCGTCAAACCGGATCTAGCGGATCAGAGGAGGATCGAGTATTTGGGAGTTAAGCCTCAACAGGCGGAAGACCAGCGTAGAGAGTATCTGAGGTCCAAACAACCCGAAGCGGTTGATCCTAGAAGAAGCGAATATATCAGCAAACAATCAGAGATAGATTCACGGAGAATGGAGTATCATCAAAATGTTAAGCCGTCTGATACCATTGATCCGAGAAGAGAATTTATAGTTGGTAAGCAGTCTGAAACCTTAGATCATAGAAGAGAATACATGGTAGCTAAAGATTTTTTAGATCAACGAAATTATAATAATATTAAGCATATTGAACCTCAAGACCAGAGAAGGGACTATAAACTTCAGGTAGAAGTTGTAGATCAGCGAAGGGAACATCTGGATCAGCGCAGTAGGGAGTACAGCACCAAATCAGAGTCTAGGGAGAGCGGAGACAGGAGAGGCAATGTTTGTTTTGTGTGCGGGGCCACGGGTCATACTGAACAATGGGCCCTCGTCGCCCGGCCTGAACACGCACCGCCCGGCGAGCCCCACTTTCCCTTTTTAGAGAACCACACACCCCCTGCAGGCTACAGAGGCTCTGGAGGGCCGTCCAAATTGGTCTGCCGTCTGTGCAGGACAGTTCTCAAGCAGCAGTGGGATAACTTTGAAAGGGAAGGGAGGCCTCATGCACAGAGGATTTATTGGCAGAAAAGAGTGGACGGGAAAGGGTTTATCGGTAAGCACTTTCTTTGACCTGATTTAATGATGATGAAATAATAGGATATTTTTTAGTGTACCGAGCTGTACTTAATAACTTGATCTGTGACCTTTGAGCTTCAGGTCACAATATACTCGTATAATTTATTAATACTGATATCTTTTTATGACCTCTGCAATTAGCTCGATTGTAAATTGTTGTTACAATTCTGAGGCCTTTTAGAATGTTGTTTATCAATCATTTATTCGGCTTTACTTGTTACCATGTTAATTACCCAAGTATGTGCATTATAGGATCATTAATAATTAAGAGACTGTCAGAATCTCGCCAGAGTTTGTTTATGTTAACTGTGTGCATAATTCATAAGAAGAATACCTTCATGTGGGAGGGATCTTATTTTTTGTTTGCATTATCAATTCGAGGTGCGCTAATTCATTGATAATTATCCAATAGAGTCGTCGAGGAATGAAACAGGTCAAATCTTCTTATAAAGAAAACTCTGTTATAATGCATCACTGAAAATTGTTTTGCGTTCATCTTGTAAATACAATAAAGATTAGTTTTACAATTTTGTTTTTTTTTCTTCATTCCAATTCGACACATTCTTTTTAAGAGATTGTTTATAATATTGTGAACTTTGGAAACAGTTCTTATTCTCGCAGATTCTGCCATTAATAATCTATTAAAAGATATATTTTTGGTCCTGTGGTTTTTTTTTTAAATTTGCGCTGTATATTATGACATGATAGTTTCACATAGTGTGATTGTATTATTCCTATTCTCAGATCGTACAAAAGTCTTTTAGTATGCCCTACGTACCTCCATTTAAAATGATGGGCAAACACAATATTGTGCTGTGTTTACGTACGTAGCATTAACCATTTACGTAAATAGGTGTATCCTTCACACAGGTACGTTGTGTAAGCTAGGTGTGTGATAGTTTGCACAAAACATTTGCGGAATTTGCACATTATTTTTGTCCATTATTCTATGTGGGCTCTTGTACTTATATCTATATTTATTTTGCCTGCAGCTTATTTTAAAACATGCTAAACACTGAACACACTCTTGGTTTAGTGTCTGTCTTAGGCCACAGTCTGATGACGATTGTTGTGTTGCTTCTGTGTGCTGCCAACACATCTCATGAGATTGGGGCTCTTTGATTTTTAAGCTGTTCATTTGATACTTCTTTTTCATTTTCCTGGGAGGCGGATCCCCAGCTGTTGGTTTTGTTGGGGGATCTATATCCTGTTCCAAGGCTCGGTCTGAGACCTAATTTTCTTTTTACCTTAGGCAGGCAGCTAACCTTACCTGAGAATCCGTTTCCTTTCGCATTCGAGCTTAGGACCAGCATTGTCTCAGTTATTATATTTTTGAAAACAAAACAATAATAGCCGGTCTTTGGACTTCCAATGTATAATGTACTCTGGGCTTGATTCTCACTTTAGTCAATATATCTGAGTTAGGAGACTAAGGTCTATTCTATCATAAGTCACGGACAAGTTACACTCTAGTGGTTAAAGCAAACTTCCATCGAATAAGCCTTATCTGTCTGCCATGGGGAAAAGCTGAACTTGCGATGCAGATTATAATAGAAGGCAATCATCCCTTATCATTCTCTTTGGTCATGTAATTCAGCTTAGATTGTTTTTACGTAAAGTTTTATTGGATGACTGTGTTTGGCAGGTCATGGTGTTTTTCTCAATTAGTCATATTTTAATACTTTGATCTTGATTTCAGGTGCTGACATGTCATTTCAAGGCGAATATGCTGCCCAAATGCTAGGATTGAATACGGAATCATCGAGCGGCCAGCCTCCTCCACCTAGTCCTGCCGCTCCCTCCCCAACCCCCTCACCACGTCCATCCTCCAGAGACCATTCTCGAACCTCCACCCCACGTCCCAATGATCCCAACAGACACTACGAGGCGGCCGTTAGATACCATCAAGACATGGCTAGAAGATCGCACGAGCAGCAACAGAAGGACGCGGCAAAAGTGGAGGTTTCATATCATCAATACCCACCTACCAAACCCTACCAAGATTTGAAAATAGTTGGCTCTCCGTATGAACATCAGCTAAATTTTGCCACCACTTCACACCATTATCCAACCAAAGTAAAAACCGTCAACGAATTGAATGCCGCATCCCATAATGCACCTCAAGACGTTAATTTGAAATCTAATATTTCTGCAAATAATCCTAGATTACCCGAACACTACTCTACAAAGTATAACGCGGTGCATAATTCAAGATACGACAGGTCTACTACAGCCAAGGGACACATTAGCATTCCACCTGTCGCGGAGAAGATCACTACCAAATATGATAGCAAGTATCAGAAAGAAGATGGGAAATTACATCCGGTCCCGTTGAAGTCCCACTTGTTGCTGGCGACCGTACCTCAAGATGTTCCTTCACCCGTCGAGGGTGTTTTAGATTTAAGAAATATTCCAAAAGAGACAAATGTGATATCCCTGGGCTCGCAGCACTCTAGCATGTCGGAGCCTAGCTACTTGGATTCGGCCAAGAGCTCCCATTCGGTGTATTCGGGCAACTCCAATTCTAGTTCAGACCGTGATATATTGGATTTGTCCATGCCCGATAAGAACTCAATGACGGAAGTGTGTTACGTGTGTGGGGATGAGTACAGAAGGGGTTCTCTGTGTAACCTCAACACCAAGGAGCCTAAAGATGTTAGTATTTTATTTCTTACAGTAATCAATCTAGTGTTACAGTGAAAGGTTCAACTTTTCCTAGTATTTTATAAGGTACCAAAAATTCATGTTGCACAATATATTTTGGGTTTGTTTTCCGATTGGGTCTGGTTTTAACCAGATAGCATATGTTTGATTGACTGTGAGCATTGAATGGATGCGGGCTGAAACAAACTTGTATTAGGTAGATAAGCAGAGACAATGAACTTTTATTTTTTTTCTATTCAGACATATTTCTTCTTTTTTTCCCAGCCTTCTACTTCTCTCACGTATCCTTGTAGTTCAATATTGTATTCTTTTCATGGTTCTGTAAACATGCATTCTTTCATGATGTCAGAACTTTATATCAAATTTATCAGTAACATCCTTCTAACCTCAAATGTGTTATTATGTCTCGTATGATTCGGAAATCACATTGTCTTCTCTTTGTGTGTTTGTTTTGCGTCACATTGATTTGCATGTGACTCAGAAGTTTGAGGAATTTAAATTTTTCTCGATTACATTTTTATAATTACTTGTCTCAACGTCTGGGTTCAAATGTTATCAGCTTCCATACTGGCTGGGCATTAACGTGTGATTCTAGTAAATCTGTATGAATTAGCCGAGTAATACCTCTTGACTACACAACTTAATACAGATCAAACCAAAACAGATAAACGAGTCATGGGATTAGCAAAAAACAGTCTGTCATATATGAGTTGTGTATTATGTTTCACTAATGTCTTATCTTTATCTCCACAGGCGTCCAAAAATCAACCGTACTTCCCCATTTTCAACGAGCAACACCCTCGCCCGGCAAGGTCGCGACCCAAGGATGCGCAAGGACTCATACAGGCGTGTGTGGCGTGCCAACATCATTTACTACAGCAGTGGCATAATTTTCAGGTACACACATCTGTTTATTCATCATTGTCTTTTAAAAAAACTCTTATTAACCTATTTATCCAGAAGTTTTATGTTTGTGTTATTGTTATGGGTGCCTTAAATCCATTTTTTTTCATCCATATCTTCATAAGATGGCACCTTGCACTTTCCTATAACCTGTATATCATGATATAACAGATCATGTTTGAGTTAGGTCCAGAATGAACTCTTCATTTCCTCTGACTTTGGAATTGAACCCAATCTTTTGAATCTGTGGTGTATGAACTGTGTCTCGACTTTTGCTTTAAACTGGAGTCTTAACATATCAAAGAATAGTGCATGTTTAAAAAAATTTATCATTTCTTATCAACACCAGAATTTGTTTAACTTTGGTTTTACTTAACAATAATCAATACATAGAAAGTAAAACAAAATTATTGCCTTAAGTAACAATGTTTCGCTGACATCTATTGGTAAATATGTGAAACAAAACACTTTTTAGACTATTGTGTATGATATACAGGGTCTAAAAATATTTGCACTCTGTCAAAAATATTTTTATGAAAAAAAAAATGTGTCGTATAATTCCATAATATTTCTGTATCAATTTTCCCCATTATCTATATGCTCTCTCCATAAATCGCGAACACTACACTTGCAAATCTTTTCTTCTTGTTTGACTTTACCGGTTTCTCATAAGAGTTGGGACGTGACTTAAACTATTAAAATTGGGACATAAATGATAAAAAGATTATGATTTTCAAATCTAGATTGGCAGTATTTAAGTTATTTTACCATTATTTTTATGACTTACTACCTTATTCCCGACAGAGGTTGTACTGTGGTTTTAACTATAAATATTTAACCCCATTTTGTACAATAATAAATTAATTCCTTACCTATTAAACCAATATAATTCCAATGTATCTGTTTTAAAAGATGTTAACAGAGCACATTCTGACAACTGCACCAACTATCAACATTCCACAGATGTCAAACGCCAATTGAAATTAAAAATAGAAATGTTTATATTGTCAGAAGCACTAAAAGGGTTATCTACATTAAGTTTTCTTGAATTTTCTAATGTCTTTCATAAGTAACTTCTCCTGACAATAGCAAACACGACTAAAAAAATAATTAGAGAAATTGGTCCAGCCGTTTGTGTGTGATGCTATGACCATGTAAAATAAGGCTCTATTTTATATATTGTGACTTCATGGTTTTACACCCCAAATGAGATAATATTATTATAGAGACACATACACAGTGTAGTGAGATAGTGTTGGCCCCTTATATAGGTACTATTAATTCTTGTTGATTTACGTTCGGTCCGATAACTTTTATAACCCGGCCATTTATTTATTGATTTTAAAATAACATATAATCTACTATCAAGTACACATTCTGTTGCGTCATCGTGTGCATAGTGTGACTTACTACGCACGCAGCCTATCCTATTTGATTATACCTACATACATCACTATCCGATGTATCCGTTTTACACTTACTTGTCACTGAAATTTTGGGTGATTCAATTTGTAATATCGTTATTTTTGGTATGTTTGGAATCTACATGCTCCTGTACATTGTATTCTTCTGGAAACTATTTTATTTAATTTATTGTATCTCTCAGTGTCAGAACTGTGTGGTTGTCTTTCCATTGTCTAGCCATAAATTCAGTCTTTTGCCATCTTAACGTACGTCACGTCATATTGACGAGCTTTGTTTTTGACTTTTATACTGTGTTTTGTTTCTATAATGTCAAAAGATTTAAGCACAACGGTATTACAATATAGGAGCTTACTTCTTATCACCCTTATGCCATAAGAATTCCGCTTAAGCTTAGAATCCCCTGAAAATATATGATTAAAGTATATTCAACCGACAGTTCCACTAAAATTATCATAATTCGTCTAAAATGGCTTGCTATTCTATCTAAGCGACATCTGAGAAAGACCTGTCAAAATTTTAGAGGAAACCGTCTATATTATTATGTCAAAACTACTCGTGTCAATTTTTTTCTCTTAAAAATAACAAACAAAATAATTTATTATTTTCATTAAGAATATTATTGTAATCTTGTTTTCATCATAAAAGATACGCTAATAGTGTTATAGCTATTTCTTGATAAAGGTGAATTTATTTGGGAAAAAGCGAATTTGGCGGCCATTACGAGAATTTTGACATTTGGTAATCATTTGTTTGAAATCGCTTGTAGCTATATTCACATTGATCAATTTCTTATGCAATATCGCTTGAACTGGTTGAAATCACTTGACATTACCCATGAAATTAAAATTTATATTTGATACTATATTTAAGCGGGACCGATACAGAATTGGGACTTCAATAATATGAGCTTCCTTTTTTTAAATTTGTGTACTTAAACTTATCGTTAACCCCTGCATAAATCTATTTGTTACATTTTCACAGTGTACAAGCCAATTTACATTATGTTATTCTTATCGCAAACTTTACAATACACACTGTATTATGTAGGTAGTGTTCATGTGTTTATTTTTTTTTTCACTAAATTCTGTGACAAATTATTTATAAGTAGCATTAGTAAACTCTGATAAGAAAAGTACTAACTATCTTCATATACATACTATGCATATCAAACTTTAATATTCGAGTGTACAAAAATTTTCATTCATATCACGTTATATTATTTTAAATAAATAAAAAAACGTTAACTGGAAATAGTTTAAAATCTGGTTTTTACAGAGCGAGATAATAAAATGATTGTTGTGATTGGTGTTATACCTATCATAAAACTATCTGTAATTATAATATATGTATGTATTGTTTGAATTAATAATAGGGAAGTATTTTAAAAGTTTTGATTCAAATCAAAATATTTATGCACCATAAAAACTATTTCTGGTACCTATATTGCTGATAAGGTTTATAGTACCAATGTTGGTTTTCATCTCTATATATAAAAATGGAGCCGTATTTTCTGTGTTCATCGCAACACGCGTGAACAGGTGGACTAATTTCGCTAAGTCTTTTTGCTGTTAGTTGCTATTGTGTCAGGAGGAGGTTCTTCTGAAAAAAAAATTAAGAAAGTTGCGGGGAACAGTCGACAATTTAAGAAAGCTTAAAGTAGGTAACCTTCTTAGTGCTTTTTACAATGAAATCAATTCTAATTTTGAAATTGAATTGGCGTTGACGGTAGCATTCACTTGTTTGATAGTTGATGCGATTGAAAGAATGCGGCTGAAAAACATATGGTTTAAAACAGATGCATCAGTCTGAAAATAGGTAATTGAATACATAAATAAACACTTTTCTATGCAAAGGTATAGCCGGCGGAACTGATTGCCTGAGGCAATTTTTTCCAGTCAACTGGTCCCGTCCAATCTGAGACAGGCTAACCCGGGGTAGAAATTTCAAGTGAAAAAAAACTTTGAAAATCTCTGACCCGACCAGGAATCGAACCCGGGACCTCGTGATCTGATTAATTTATCATTATACAAATTGGAAATCCATATTTATAGTTAGAATCACATGACAATATCTTTCTTCTTTCTTTCTAGAAAAAATTGGCTTTGTATAGAAAAATGTTAATGTATTTAATTTTTTATATTTATATCAGTATGTATAGCTCAACATGTTGATTTCGATGATGTAGGGCTAGTTATTTTGATTTAATATATTAGTCAACTTGTCAGATATATTAAAATGTACGTAACAAAATAAGAATTGATAATATTTTTGTTTGTTGCTGGCCTCTTGCTTACATAGATAAGGAGGCATTGCTAAGAGTGTTTATGGTCGGGTTACATTACCTTGCACAAATATACACATGATTGATCCCTATGACACTCCTACTATCTATCTGCCACAATAAAGTTTCCTCTCTCTCTCTGTTGTTATTTATAATAATTATTATTTATATGAAACGATATTGCTTGTACGCGGGGTTATCATTCAGCCCCCGTCATTGTATTGTGATTTTTTATACCTCGCCCGGAGTGACAGAAGCTACTACTATCATCTTAAAAATCATCTCTTTGATTGTGCGATGTAAATACTGGATGACCCGACAGACGTTGTTCTGTTAACTACAGCGTAAGGTTATATTAGAAAAATTTATATTGTAAAAAAGCATTCGGGCTACATTAAATAAGTTATTATGGTCTTAAGTGTTTTTAATGTTCTGCGCAACTTTCTGTTTTTTTCTTTCATAATAACCCTCTCCTGACAGTCACAAACACGACAATAAAAAAGTTTTAGGATTAGACAATTAAAAAAGCCGTTCACTTGTGGTGTCGTGACCAAGGTTAATACGGATTCAATTTTATAAACAGATAGAAATTTTCAGAGTTTGTTGAACGCGCACATGGTGGAGGTCTCTTTTTTTCTCCCTATGCCCCTAAGTGGAGTCGGACAGGGAGTTTTGATTGATTGAGATAGATTTTGGTTTGTAGCATCCTATATGAAAAGTGGATATTATAATGCTCAATTTGAAACTAACTCGTCACTCAAATCCAATGTTCCTTGACTAAAGCTATATTATGCTCTTTTTCATTCTCCTAAATTTATAAAATATTAATTTACCTTTATAGCTGGGTCCAATCTGTGATGGCCAAGAATAGAACAGCTAGAAAAATTCCAAAACGCATTTTTGGAACATGGACCAACTAGGTTACAGTGGTGTACTCATTAATTTGTCCACTTTAATTGCATGATATCTCCTCATGATTGCAATGTATAAACAGGATACTCTCCAAATTATCAATACAACAATGGATTATTTATAAATTTTTTTATTACAAATTTATAATGTTATTTTTAAAGAGCTCATATTGGCGTGTCAAAGGGTCATCACGCATGATTCCGTTCAACATTATTTTGTATAAAAAAAAAACTAATAAAATAAATGGAATTTGCACACTCGGTGTGTGTGTGGGTTTGCGGCGTCCTATCGCTGTTGTGCTACTGTTGAACCGGCCAGAGTTTATCTCGCTAGACCGAGATAGTGCGTACAATGTGGAAGAAAAAAAATAACAAAAACAATTTTTATTGTAAGACACCGGTGACCCGTAGGGGCCAGGTTAGTGTGATTGTGTGTGAACGGTCCCTTACAGTTCTATCTACAATCTCCTGACCCTGTATTTTTTTTAATGGATAGACCATTTATTTAGTTTCAAAACATGTTTTTTATAAAATTGTACAACGCAGAACTTTATTTGCACACACGCTCTTATTTAAAGGAGAATTTATGTTCAAATTTAGAGGCAAACACAACATTTATTTTCTCTTATTCTCTAAGAAACCTTCTTCATTTAGATATTTGATCTGAGTTTTTTTTACCAACTAGAACTCATGTCAGTTAGAATTTCACGCTTGAATTACAGAAATAATTTGTGGTGGAAATTTTGTTACTCTAAACCAGCATTATCCCACAGAAATTCAGATAGGTGTATTGGTCTATGATATTTGACCGTTAGGGAGACCGTTGTCCCTTAATTTGGGTAATATATAATACGGTCAAATTGTAGATCATGGGCATACTGTGTACTAGATAACTCTGTAAACTATCCTATCTACATTATTTCCAGTCACTCAAAATCAAAAAAACTTCTTCTTCTTAATTTAGGCCTTGTGGCCTGTAATTCAAGAGGTGGGGTTGGCCTCTTGCGAGGTCGATTCCCAGCTATCCTTCCATCTCTTTGGTGGTCTGCCCGGGAGACGTCTTCCGTGGGGTTGGCCGTGCAATGCCATGTGAGGGAGCCTGGTTGAGTCCATTCTTCTCACATGTGCATACCAGAATCTTCTTCGTTGCCTTCCCCATCTTACTATATCCTCGACCTCGCATATTTCCTGTACCCTCGTATTTCTGACTCTATCTCTGAGGGTCTTCCCGGCTATGCTCTTGATAGTTTTCATTTCTGAAACTCTCAGCGCATTTTTAGTCACAGTGGTATCGGCCCTGGACTCGATCCCTTATGTCATGATGGGTCTAACACAAGTTTTATAAATGTTTATTCTCAAAAAAACAATGATCCTTAATTGACAGTTCTGGTAGTAGTACTCTTTTTGAAAAAATAGAATTGTTGTTTTTTCTGTTTTCCTCGCAATTATTATTATTATTAGCATTTCTGGGCAGGCAGCTGAAGCTGATGCACCCAGTCTCAATCAATTACACCACACTCTGTCAAGTCCATTCTTGAAGCCATTAACTAGTCTCAGGTATGTCTTATATATTTTAGCAAGTAGAGCAGGGGACAAGCAGCTGAAGGTTTTCCTAATGAGGTACATCAAACCAATTATTAGGGATTTTCTCACAGTTGTAAACCTCACTAATATTTCGTAATCAAAATTAGCAAAGCTGGTGCAGCGGTTCTTGAGTTTTAGCAAGACTAATGGAAAGCAATCCATACTAGTATTTTGTGATTTGAAACATTTGCTTGTGGTCTTCGAAATGTAATTTTCCATCCCATGTTGATATTTTATAATAAACAATATTATCGATGGTTAAAAGAACACTTATTGTATGTCCACTTTTAGGTAAATTTGAGTTACATAGTTTAAAATGTTCATCTTTTATATATTTTGTACTGCACAAAAGTTGTATATCCTAACCCACATACATTTTAGAATTATTGCAATTTCAAAACTGAAACTTAAGACATTCGACACAAAGAATAGGACACAATTATTGGATGTCCAAATAATATGATTGTACTCTATACTATCGCCAATATTAATACACTAATATTGTATTAATACACTAATAAGTTTATTATTTTATTTTAAATTAAAACTACCCATTTTTAGTTATATTAATTTCACAGTATTTTAATGTACACTTATAGTATGTCACGATTTAAGTTTACGGATATTGTATGTCCACCCCAATTTTCTAAAAAAAAAAGTCAGAATTGAACACTAAAGCTTTGTCATAATCAATTAAAGTTTAATAATTCTAACCCTTAATATTTTATTAAACTCTAGAAATGATAATCTTAGGTTAATTTTCTTATTTTTGAGAATTACAACGAGTCAAACATTCATATGCGTTTTTCTCAAAACTACCTATTCTGGACATACAATAAGTGTGCTTTAAACCATCGTTATTGTGTCAGTGATAACCTTTCAAGAAATCGTAATAGTGATAAAGATTTACGATTAAGTTTGTGTGCACATGTAAAAATAATAATAATAATGCCTTTTGAGGTAATGCTGTAATTCTTAATTTTTTTGTTTTTATCAATGTCCAATTAGGTTCAAGAATAGTTTTGTAAATCTACTATCCTTAGTATGCAGGGCTTCGATAAACCCTTTGCAAGAAACATCGGAAATGTTCCTCGTCAAGGATGTTTAGCCCATCGCAGCTATCTGCAGAGACGCACGGGTTGTTGTCAAATAGACTAAATAAATGTTCAAGATGGAAATAACATTTGTATTGAATCCATGTTAGAAATATAAGATCTCAAATGTTTTGGGCAGAATTTCAAATCAGATGAAAAAACATTTCATTTTGTTTTCTTCTTTTTATCTGCCAATTCTTTCTAGATCCTGAGTTAGTCTCGTTCAAGATGCGACATCTGATTCCTTCAACAATCAACTACAGGAATCGATCTTTTTCCATTTTAGAATTTAGTACCTGCGCAATCATTTCAAAGTTCGCAGTTATTTAATCTGATGTCAGAGTTGTTTTGTGTTTACGGTCAAACCAGGCAGCAAGGTTTGTGCGCTATCACAGACTATAGGATATGGGTACACCAGCGTGTTTGTCTTGATTATGTATACTCACTGTTTATAAAATAAATAGATTAATTTACAAATATTATGTGAACATATTCCAAATATCATTTGTAAATATTTATATAGGAGAATAATTATTTTTAATCTGTTTATCAGTTCATTATATTATTAACAAACACAATGACATGCGGGGGAACAAAGACGGAGAGTCCCAGTAGATACCTGCTTGGTGCTCATCTTATCAGTCTATAGATAAAATGTGATTTATTGGAATCACTGTGAAAGTGCTTTACATAAGAGGAGTTGACACATTGCGACCTGACCAGAATATCGGAGGATTGTTCTCAGCTTTGTCCTGATTAGATAACATTCTACGTATTTCTTTGATATGGTTCGCTTTTGAATGGAAACTGGTAGTAGTGATTCTTCAAACACATTATTTTCAACTTTGTAATACTTAGACATTATAAATGTTTATAAATAAAAATAACTTTGCAGTGGTAGTAGTGTTTGCCTTGAAATAGGTTGAATCTCTAACATATTTCTCAGAACCGTCAATTTAAGTACTTCATACATTCTCAGAATAACAGTGTTTTTACATAAGTAAACAGTTTTTTCTCTCTTTGTATAATTCAATTTTGATTTATCGTAAAGACGTTTTTTGAGAGGTTGCTAAAATTGTAAAAATCAAATCTGAGTCTTCAATTTGTTTGACATTCTTTTCTAAAAATTAACTACATAATACCAAGCACCCTCTGCGAAATTATTAACAGTTTTGTTATAACTCTAAATGTTTTTATTTTAATTTTAGTCACCCGAGAGTATATTTTAGTCAGAGTTTCTCTCATTTATTCTATAGGAGAAGAGAAAACGTTTTTATCTTCCCTGCAGTTTTGAATTATTCATACAAAACAACTATTTTGTGTTTCAAATGTATCTAATGTAAGCGAAGCAATGACGAAACAAAGACACAATCACACTAGCGTCAGTATTTCACAGCTAGTATTTGGACGAATTCAGTCAGTCCATCCCCACTGCTGGGCATGCAGTCACATGTTGACGGTGATAAAGAATCTGTATTATTCAGTAATGTTGTAGGGCGATCCACGACGACTGTTTATACCCAGCGGTGCAAATATTGAATGTAGAAATGTTTGTAAACATGTAGAGCAATCTCGTATTGATCTGTTTATTTGTATATTGTGTTTTTCCATTGAGATAGTGTTTCAAAAGTTTTTATCTGTCCGTGTTACACTGACGTCTCGTTCGCTCCTCCAACGAGTTTGCCCATCCGTGTAGCGTGTAATAGAAATGAAGTGATAATGGGATGAGTAAACATTGTCCAAGTGTTTTGAATATTGTAACAAGTGCTCCGTGTTCACAAACCAACTGTTTAATGCTCTTTTATATTATATTGTTTTCATAAAAATTTTATGTGAGTGTGTTTTTTTGTGTGTGTGCTTCTATTATCAAATTCATAGCCGTTGGTTTGATGTTTTAACAGATAGTGACTACATAAAAGTGATGTGAATATTCTCATAGTTATTAAAATTAATAATACCTAGTGTTTGTCTTCAAGGAATATTATTATTTTCGATGATTAAAATTCGCTACAAAATGGTAATTTCACAATATATTTATCGATCCACAAATTAAACTTACTAGTTTTGTGAGAAAATTTCACAGTAGTATGATGCGTTTTGCGTTAAAATATTTCGTTTAAAAATTATCATGAAATAAAAATCATGCAACTTTTGAGAAAAATACTGTTTGCTGCCTCGAATTTTGTATCATTTCGTACACGTACCTAATTTTTTTTGTTTGTTGTCAGTTGACTACCTCTTCACCACATCCATATTTTTCGATGCAAGTAAAATTATATAATTTATTTTACCGTAACCGCATAATGGAAAACATTGGATCAAACAAATTAGTTTTTTTTTTTTTTGACAAATTTTTTTTTCACCGTAATTTTAAAGTACAATAGAAGAAATCGTACTGTCATTCAAAACCAGTTATTTAAGAAAAAAAAAAAAAAAAAAGAGGAAAAAACTCCACATTATTATTTTGTTTTGATATTTATAGCAAATATATTTTTTATGACTCGTTTTTCTCCTCAAAAATTATGCCTCTCTGCTGATGTATTTTTGTCATTTTAATTTACGCGTTAACAGTTTTTGTTTGTTCTTAGATAAGAATGTACCAGCTTGATGACCTTATCATATTATTTTGTTTTGCTGTCGTAAATAATACTGAGGAAAAAAAATGCAAACTGCCTTTTCAAATAGTTTAAAGAACCAATGTCATGTTAACCGTGTACACCGTGCAGTGTTGTTAATAAATACTAGATTTCTCGACTGACGTTGTCCTGAGGTCCTAACTATGAATATTGAATTCCGATTTGTATCATAATACCTTTTGACTAATATAATTAGGACAGATTCATCTGTTTTAAACCATGTTTGTAGGACGCGCTCTGATATTGATACACACTGATAGTTTCTGTCAAACTATCAAACAACTGATAGTTTCTGTCAAACGGCAATTTAATTTCAAAATTAGAATTAATTCAGGTATATTGTAAAAAGCACTTAGAAGTTTACCTACTTAAAGTTTTCTAATGTTCGGCGCAACTCTCTTAATTTTTTCATTCATAAGAACCTTCTTCTGACAATAGTAAACAAAATCAAAAAAGAATTTGCAAAATTAGTCCAAACTATGATGCGTGTTGCGATGACAACAGAAAAAGGGCTTCATTTTTATATACAGGGTTAATAGGAAAGTCGAGCGGAATATTAAAGGACATTATTATTCAGGTCATTTCTGATTTTATTCTGATACATCCCTATGATATGTTGTCCCAAACTTGACTGTTACGGAAATATTGACTTTTAAAGAATTTCGTATTAGAGCTCTTAGGGTCCTTTATTTTGATGTGTCTAGTTAGAGGACATGTCAATTAATAAAAGCTGAAATTTCTACTAACAGCTTATAAATATTGCTCAATAAAGTTTTTTTTTTTTTTTTGAGGCTAGCACCCGTATTCGGGTGATGCAGCCTTTGCTTATTTCATAGACATATTAGTTTAAGAAACGAATAAAATTAGGAAGAAAAGGAAAATAAAGAGGGATTCAAAGATTCTTGTTATTTCTCCGCAAATGGTTTACTATAATATCATTGATATCTTGTTCATTCCTTGACAGCAAAGACACAACGTTCAGGGGAAGGGGAAGACCCCTTTCCAGTAACTCCTGAAGGAAAACATTATTTGGAAGCAGACTACAGCCGAAGAATACATGGTCGATGGTCTCAATAAAGTTTAGAATTAAAAAATTTTCACTAACAGCCGGTTTCATAAAAAGCTTCAAAGAACACTTTCGTTAAAGTTCCTTTTAAAATTTAAAGACTCCTTTAAGCTGAAGCGTTTCATAAAACATATTCCAGCTAAAATTTGAAATGTCAAAAAAATATTTTAAAGTTGGTAGCAGTTGGTAGTGTTACCATGGAAATCTATGGAAAACATAGGTTGTTTACTAATATTTTCGCGGAATTTCTGTTGATCTGTCAATTTCATTTCTCAATAGAGCATCAAAGTGCCGTTTTTTTGTGTTAATTTATTATTATGGTTTATGAATTAGTAAACGAAATCTGTAAACAATAATGTTCTTCCTGTTTTGCTATGTTTTCCGCCCTATTTTAGTCATTTTTGTCCACAGTGTCACTGCATACAAAATGTTTATCTTTGTGACAGAGAAAGCGCCACGAAATATTCTATGAACTCCGGTGGTAAAAATTTGAACTACCTAAAGTCGACTTTAACTAAAAATAATAATCAATAACGGTACATACTTTAGCTAAAAGTCGGTTTTAAATGTCGTTTTGTTGTTATGAAACCCGTTATTTTTTAAAGGGAGTTTAAAGTCTCCTTTATTTTTTATGAAACCGGCCGTAAGTGTTTTCAACTTTGATGCGCTTTTTTGAAAAAAAGTTATGGAACCTAATCTACTTTCGTCTGTTTAGCTATTCAAAAAGGTACAACACTGATCAAATAACCGTTAATGCAGTAGAGGATAAATTTTTAGTTTGAGGAAAAAGTAGCCAAAATATGAAAATAAAACATAACAAATGCAGAACAATATTTTTATAATTCATTTTCAATATGGGTGCGGCTATTTCTAAAATCAAAAAGGTCCAAATTTACATACTCTTACAATGTAACAAAATTTTACTTGAAGTAGTTTGTTTAAAAAAGTGACTTCACATGAAATTAAACGAATTCAATGTAGGTATTCATTTAAAAAAAACATGAGATCCGCATCTCAATGTCCCCAGATTTACATATTGCCTCTCCAATTATTATTATTTAGTGTATGTTTGCACCCACAGATTTAAGGTTTAAAATAATCATTTAAACGGACTTATTTCCTCTGGTCTGCCGATTTGTTTTCTATTATCATTTATGGATGTCCACATTTAACTTGTGATTACCTTTCCAACAGACGTCCTGTGCTCCTAACTATGCATATTGAATTCCAACTTGTATCATGATAAATTAATTACCTTTTGACCAATATAATTATGACCGATGCATCTGTTTTAAACCATGTTTACAGGACACGTTTTTCAATCGCATAAACTTTTCCAATTTCTCAATTTTTTTCGCAATTTCTTTCATAAGAACCTTGTGACAAAAGCAAATACTAAAAAAGAAGTAGTGAAAATTACTACGGATATGTTATTGAAACTGACCTTACAAGAATAATTGTAGGCATTAATGTTAAAGTTTTCAAATTTCCCTTAGTAAATAAATAAATAAACTCTTTATTGGATAAATAAATATTACCCAATTTGCGGGCTTATTGCCTTAGTGTTAAGAATTATCAATCTTCTTCTTCTTCATCAGTCTGTTTCCGTCCATCGCTGAATATAGGCCTTCTCCTTTCAATCATCTCTGTCCTGAGCTTTCCTCATCCATGCGTAACCCGCAATATTGGCATTGTCATCCATGCATCTGTCCTGCGGCCTGCAGACATTTCTCATTATTTTGATAAAATGAATTACCTATTTGCTGACCATGTATTTTTCTTGGAAAATTATGGGAGCGCTAAAAAGTTTTTTAATTTGATTATCATTGTTTTTTAAAGTTTGATAGTTATAAGCATTTGTTATTTGTGAATAATGTGTCATTTTGAATTTGATTTCAGATGCGTGGTGTGCCTCCGTCGGAAAGGGCGTACACGTTGCGCTCCAAGCCCGCCCCTCCAGTGTTACCTCCCTCACCCGTGTCTCTGTCCAGTGGGAAACTGACGCCACATCCTCCGGATCCACCACCTCCGCCTCCTCCAAGAGAACAAGTGAGTGCATAAGCTATAATTTATAAGTAACAAGCTATCAACATTTACACCAATTAAAATTCAAAAATAGGAAAGTTTATTTTGTAAAAAGTACTAAGACCACCTACTTTTTTCCTTTATAAAAATAAATAATTAGTGAAATTGGTCTAGCATTTCCACCTGTGATGCCTCAATCAAGGTAAATAGCGTTCCATTTTTATATATAGAGATTTATGTTGTACTTCTTTAATAAAGTTTTTCGATAGACTATTTCATTGCCAATGATAATAGTTTATACATACAAGTAAAGAAATACAATTTAATGTAATTTTATGAGTGACCGTGGGTTGCAAATCCATTTATTACAGTTTTGCTAGAATGAATGAATGAAACTATAAAAAATACCTTACCTTTAAATTACACTGTTGTTGTTTTTTCACTAAAGGTATATATTTTTGTTTTTATTTCATTCATAATTTTAGTTCAAAGTGAACACAATAGAAGTGAAGTGGTTGGTGACCCAGCGGTTACAACGTCGGCTTTCGTACTGCGGACGCCGTGGTTCGATCCCAGGTGCCGACCATCTTCCTCTTTCACGACACAAGCTTTCGGTAGCTTACTGTGAAAGAGTCAAGGAGTGTATTTGTCATTATCATTTTTGTTAGTTAAATTTTTTTATTTGCACTCACTATTCAATCTATACTCAATTAAAACATTAAAATAGATTGAATTTTGGCAAAATAATACTTCATATTAAAAAAAAATTGTGAAAGTATTAACCCCAACGCTTTGATTTTCTAGAAAAGCGGTACTGTCGTATAAAAACTGTAATATTGCAAAGTAAAGAATTTAAGGTGTCAACTACCGCTTTCTAAGAATCCGCACCATTTGGGTTACATAGACAATGATCTAAGTGACAGTTTGCCTTACCGCTATATGACTGCACCCCTTTCCTAGGAAACCAGAGCTTTGCTGGGGTTAATCTAGAGTTCCATGATTCCATACAATGATGATGACGGTTTAAAAAAAATAAATGAGTGTGCCTAAGCTATGTAATAATAATTTTTATTACCAACATCTGACTCTGTTGAAATATTCCAGAATACCTCGAAAGCCACATTTGTTTGCTTCGTGTGTGGGGCCACTGCAGCCTCCTCCGCCCTCCGCCTCATCTACTGCTGTAAGAATCCTGAGAGAGAGGCCTACTATCCTTTCCTCACGCAGATTAAACCTTTTCCGGATGCTAGTCCTATCAGTCCACAAGGTATGTACACCAGCATTCTTTGAACAACTTAAAGTAGTCTTTATTTAAAACTTACATAATAATGTGGAACCTCTCATAATGAACACCTATCAAAAAGAGCAAAAAAAAGTGAAATAGTTGCTTTCTTAACCAGCGATATTTCGCATAACGAGTATGATAAAAAGGATAGTCCTGTTTTCTTGATATTTGCTTGTGGGCCGCGACTTCTGCACCAGTGCATCTGTTTTTAGTCCTATCCATTTTATCATTTTATTGCATTACTAAATTTATATTTTGTCTATGACAGTTATATGTATAGTTCTGTCAATATTGTCAGTTCTGTTATCTATGCTTGTATTGAATAAAGGAATCTCTAATAGACGAGTTGTTGATTTTTGTGTGAAGTCGTGTTTTCTACTTTGCAAACATAATCCTTTATCATCCATCACAATCCTCAAATATAGGTACAGACTCCCAACACACATTACTCAGAATTTTTTATGTGCAATGCTTACCTGATTTCCCTTGTAAAAATGTCCCAGATAAAAAAACCACAAGCAAGATTACTTAATGTTAAATCATTGAAAAGCTTCAGCATTATAAGGAGTTGGAAAATTTTTTCAATGTTAATGCTGTGATACATTTTTACCAAATTTTAAAGCGTTGACAAAAAAGAATGTCTTAGTCAGTTTTCTAGTTTTAAAGAACTTTGTTTTCCTCGGAGGAGGGGAAAATCCACATAGGAAGTTGTGCCGTGCTCTTTTATGGGAAAATTTGTTTTGTATAAGGAGTTTGAAGTTTAATGAAAAAGACTCAGGAACAAATTATGCTCGTTATAAGAGGTTACGCTGTAATTTATGTTTTAGAAATTTGTGCAAAATGAAACTAAAAATAAATATTAATGTGTGTATGAAACAGTCGTTGTAATAAGACAAATGTTTGTATTTTTTAGGTATGGTGCAAATATGTTCCACTTGCAGCAAGGTTATGCCATTGAAATATCCCGCCTACGGAGACAATGGCCAGCAAATACAACCACTCGGACAGCCAAATACATCACACGAAAAAGACATCAGGTAAGAATTAGATTCATCTTTAAAATTTCATGAAACCATAGTGTGCATTAAGCCAATCTGTAGTGTCATTTGAAAGATGCATGGCCAACTCCCAACAACATCACCTGGTACTTCTGTAGAATATATGATAGTGTAGGGTATTGCTAATACCTCTGGAGGTTCAACCTGATGCGGAGCATATACCCAGTACCTCCACATGGTTTCATGACCAAAAACAACTGGGGATGGGAATCCCTTCTGTTAGGATCTATTTTTCGGGGGGCAGCAGAAGAGGCCCTGTCGTGAGACAATAGGCACCACTCCACGAATGAATTGAAGGATGTCAAAATAAACCTACTTTGGTTGTAGTGTATTTTATGATTCCTTAACCTTTTTGTAAAAAGAATGTGGTGAATGTCATGTGTAATTCTCATTATTTTTTCTTGCAGGTTCAAGCCGTATGATATGGGAGCGACGAAACAAACATCTGCCTCATCTTTGAAGAGAGATCGAGCGCCCAGTGGAGGGGGGTCCCCACAGCCTCCGCCCCCAGGCCCTGAGAATGGGGTGGGGCACTATAGGTAAATAATCCACTATAACTATTTCTTATGAATAGGCCATAATATATCCAAATCAACTTTAAAGACCAAAAGTGTGCAATTTAACGATTAACTAAGTCCTCTTTTAGCTGTATACATTTTCGTAGTAATCCTTCATTGCTTTGATAAATTCTTTTTTTTTCAAAGTCAACTTCTCAAATTAGCCAAAATTTGAATGTGGTGATTTTAGTTTTATTTTATTTATTATTGTTTTTCTAATTTTCGCAAACATTCAGTTTTTTAATACACAATAACAAATACACAAAAAAATACGACACATAAACCAGCAAAGTTTGCCAACATTACTTTTTTTTACTTAATACACACTACATACTGTGAAGGAAAAGAAAAACACTTACAGGTACACCGCCGAGCCCGAAAACCCACCAGGGCACTTAGTTATTAAAGATTCCTTTTTCTTGAGGTGGTTTGCAAATCGTTCTGCATTCTATTTTAGCTTCCTGGCAATCTTATCAATTTTGACCATGTGTCCGAGGTATATGTAAAATAAATAAAATTGCTCAGAGTTCTTGCTAACAGGCTGTAATCAGTCATCGATAGTGCCAAAACCCTTCAAAAGAACACCCTTGTTATGCTGGTTGAAGATTTTCTTTTCACTACGTGGCAACACATTAGCCCTTTTTTTTTAAATTTCAGATGTTACATATGCGCTGGTATATTCCCTCATTCTTCAATGGAATGGCTCTCTACGTCAGCGGAATACATGAACTCGCATGCTATGCATTTCCCCTGTTTGGCTAACACCAATCCAGCCACGTCGGTTGCAAATGCGGGCGCTAAGACTGGAGTTAGTGGTAGCAGGGTGCTCGCTTGTACTAGATGTGTACAGCATCTAGCGCAGCAATGGGAGACCATGGATGCCGACAGGGTGCCTTTAGAACATAGAAGGTAACCATCATGTTCTTGTTTCTTTGTTTGTCCGGTAGAATGTTGCTTCAATTGATTAACTTTCTAACTATCTAGATATTCTAAAATTTACAATGATTCAGAACACAATGCATACTCTTAATTAATCTTAATTCAATTACCTACAGTTGATTTTTTTTTTAAAGAAAATGAATCTGTGCTCACTCAAAGTGAACACAAATACACTTTCGACATCTTTCACATAAAGCAAAGCTTGTGTTGTGAGTATCTTAACTGAATTGTTCCTGTATCTTAACTGATAGAAGAGTGATATTTATTTAAAAAAAAAACTGTTTTTAAACATGATGATAAAATTTCTTTGCAGATATAATATACCATCACCGATGCCATCGAATTGTTCAGCAAATGGTGAACGTGTTATTCCTACGCCACCTTCGACTACTTCAGAAAGAACTGTAGCTTCTAATTCAGGTGTGTGGAGCAAATTGTTACAATCTAAAGGTTCCTTTTGTCCTTGCAAGATGTTCTATGATTTCTGAAAGATATTCTCTATTTCAGCTTGCACCTCCATATATTGTTACCTGTGCGGGCTGCATTCAGACTTCACCTTAGCTAGAGTTTTATATGGACACCCGCAAGGGAACGCCGCATATTTTCCTAATTTATTGACCCATCAGGTATGTCGATGATTTTAACACCGTTTGAATATCATGTGCAATTTTTTTAGGGAATTGTAAGTGTATAATTTATGGTGTGTCGTTAATTTCAGAGTTTACCCAACGCAGAACAGCTTCGCGAAGATGGTTCCGCCCTAGTCTGTACATTTTGTTATCATTCCTTATTAAATCAATGGAGAAGGTATGCTCATCAATCCTTTTGAGTTAGTCCGATTGTAATGCTAGTAAAGTCAAGTCATTATTGTATTAAAAATTAACTATGCACATTACCGGATAACGAAGGCGGACAATGAATAGGCCGACTAGCTTGCAAGATCCGTATTTGAAAGTAATTTCTATGAATCGGAGTCATTCTTTGGCATTCCTCAAAGCACAAAATATTGAAAAACATTTTAAGGCCCTACTTAACGTCTGTAATAAAAAATCTGCAAGGAACCTAGTGCCTCTTAACAGGAAAAACCTATGCACCATTACGATATCTCTAACATGATATATTTCGATATCTCTGGACCTCTAAAAAGTTGCAAGATTTTATAGAAAAATTGAATAAATCGCTAAGAGTCGTAAGAGTCTATAAAAATTTAAAATAGTCCTGTAAATAGTCTATAAAAAAATGTTGGCTTGACTTAACCATTACTATCAATATATTTTTTGTTTAAAAACGAGATTCGTAATCTTTTAGTATCGGACTATTTATTGTTTTTTTTTTGTATGATTTTAGATACGAAGCTGCCGTAGGTTATGCAATGGTCCCGCCTGATCAGAGAACGTACAACACGCACGACTACTGCTGTCACTTGTGCGGCGTAACTACTTATAGGAAACGTGTTAGAGCATTACCAATTAAGGTAACTTTTTACAAAAATACACATCACTCTTATCGTTTATTCCAGTTTTTTGTTTTTGAAATACTAATACACTATTGTATTAAATTTCCAGGAATTTCCATTTCTCATGCAGAGGCGAAACGAAAGTTCTCTACTGCTGGAAAATGGAGATTATGCCGTTGTCTGTTTAGATTGTTACGAAAGCCTAAGGTAAGTTAACTTTTTTTTGAAGTCATATTCTGTGTTTTGTCTTACTTTTTCCATTTAGATTTTCACAAATTTTTGGTATTAAAATAAAAAAAAAAATCTTACTCCTCTCTTTGCTTTTCCCATTTCGCTTCCTTGATACCTGTGAATTTTTGTAGAGACGCTTTTGTAAATGTTGTATTTAGAAAACCGTATGTCAATACTGGAAGTATACACTATGCACCTGTCGGATATATTTTCTTTTTGTTGTTCGTGAGTCGTTTTGACTTGGAAACAGCCCATCTAGTCCTCTTCTGTGTTCAATTTCTATTGAGGTGAGTTTACGCCAAACGAACATAGAGCTGAATCTAGAAACAGAGCATACTTTCTTTTGTGGTTGATATTGGACACCATGGAAACAATAACAAACAAGAACTAATTAACAACAATTATTAGTGTCCACTGTCCATATCAACGATCAAGAATATATACTCTACTTCCAGCTCTGATTCTATGTTTGTTTGTTTTAAATGCACCCTAGGGAATATGTAGGAATCTATTCTTTCAATAACTTCGGTATCTTGTGGTGTTGAGAATTTTTTTTTTTTGAGAAAAATAATTTCAGTCCTACAGTGGGAAAACATTGAGCATTTATTCCAATTCTTGTTCACAAAAAGAACAGTGCCCTCTGCAAATCTGAAACTAGTCAGTGATTCTCCCTTAATACTAATTCTTCATTTTTTAGTCGAGTTTTTCAAAGATATTAGGGAGCATTCAAGTATTACATAATGCAACATGAGGGGGGGGGGGTTATTCTTGTAAAACGTTACTATTGTATTACCGGCACAGCAACAAAGGTATTTAGTGACTTTCCAGTAATAATTGTGATTTGAGGCATACATAGTTGTAATATGTGCGTTAGACAACGTTTAGAGAATGGGAAGAGGGGTAACAAAGAGCGTTACGATGGATCTCAGGAAAGGGGGGGGGTCAATAATGTTAAAAAAATGCGTTACGTAATACTTGGTCCCTTATTAAGTGTGTTGTTTTCTTTCTTTTGATTAGTTATAGTATAATGCTTTTAATCCCTATTTTTTTTTTAAATTATAGAATGCAAGCCCAGGAGTACGAGAGATGGGGTGTTCCCATAGAAAAAAGAGAATACAATTGGATGATGCAGCCACCTCCGCCTGAGGATAGTCCTGAAGCGGCAGTAGCCAGATTGCCATCCGGAGAAAGGACGGACAAACTGGTTTGTACAAATACAATCGGTACAGAAACTCATTCAGCTTTTGCACATTCTTTATTTGTTATTTTTGTGTAGGTGCCTCAGTCATTAACAGCGGCCAGACCAAATAGGAAAAACAATTCACCCAAACATGGAACCATCCTAGAACGGAGTAAAACCGGGACGAAACTACCATCCGGCCTTGCCACGTCCGACAAGCACGACCTCGGTATGTACCCCATTATTAATTTTGTTACAGTTTAAATTGCGTATTTCCAATTATTTTTTACTTTTTAGCTATTTGTTTAGACAGCTCATGGATCGGTAAGTACTTTGTTATGGAACCCAGGTCAATTAGCATTCCATCCATCGTGATTGCTTTATAGTTTGAATGGAAAAGGAGCATCTTCGGACACCCATTTCTTCAGTCGGTCCCACGATGCCGAGGATCGTGACCGCCATGCATCCCCACCCTTTACTCATTTACTTTGATTCAATGTGGTTGTCTTGTCTTATACCACTAGGCTGCTGAGGTCGGTAGTCCTATCTTTTCTTATTTCAAGGATAAGTTATTCATTTTTTTGTTTTGTTTTTGTTATCGATGTAGAGGAAATGAATGTTTATTAGTGAGCAATGCATTTGACAAGTATCAAATAAATAAATAAATTATCTTCTCTATTGGGTTAATCGTGGAATTAATATTAGTATTAATCATATTCAGTATTACACAACGTTGCAATTAGCAGATGGTTACATAAATGCATTGAGGCTAACATGCGTTTCAATTTAGTATACCGTTAATTAATAATGTACACTGTGGGGGGTGTGTCCTCTAGTTAACCTCCAGTGACATTATTCCAACTACATGCACCCCCCACTCACCCTAACACCCCCTGATGGATGCAGCAGGCCATGTACATCAGCAGCCGACATCACTACACCCCCTTCTCTCCACAGCCTATTTGCATGTTGCATGGAGTGGTATTTGAGATTGGATCAATTATCCCTCCAGTTGTGAGCACATGTTTTCTGCGTCTCTCAAACTATTGGAAACACTTTTTTCCTTATACATACATTATTTATTTTCAAACATATAATTACCAAAATGTTTTGTGGGACTCAAATTAAATTTTCGGCGGGTTTAATTTTGTATTCAATTTGACTAATAAATTTGATGTGTAAAAATGTCTTGGAATCTGTTAGAGTACTGTTAAATTAACTGACTAAAAAAAGCAGTAAGTGATGACTAAAAATGATGAATTATGCACCAAATTCACACCAATGAGGTCGGCGCTCATACGCCAACAGAAATTCGTTTTAGTTTTTTTTTGTTTCAATTATTTAATATGGTCTAAAACCGTCTTCACAATATAACCTTTCATTGGATGGCTTTAAAGTTTATAACAGACAAAGATTGAAACATTTTTTATCTTTTACATATAAACATTTATGACAAATAGGAAAACTAGACGATCCCGACTTATGAATGCAAAGTTTGTATTAGATAATATGATACATGCCAAAATCACTTGAATTCGGGTGAAAGGCCTCAATAAAATTAAAAAAAAAAATAATATGAAACGTCAATACGGTTTCCTCTTGCTTAAAATCTGGTTGTTTCTGTGTTTATTATTGCCTCCGGTAATAAGTTCCGCCGGCTATACTGACACCTTTGTATAGAAAGGTGTTATATTATTATTATTTATTTCTAGGTTAGATATTATATTATGCTCCTTTTTTTGATAAAAAAAAATATATATACATATATATAAACATGTCTATTCGCAAATAGATTTTGAAATAAATACGATAGTGCTGATTCTCTGCGAACCAAAAAATAATGATGTAAACGCAGGCAGGATCCTCAGAAAAAAGTGGTGGTTGCGACTGTATATTATGGAGGGACGAGTATGACCCACCTGGTATGCTGGTAATTCTATGGCTTACAGACCACCTGGCTCTGCGATATTTTCTTTCACTGGACTATGTAAATAGAATGACAAAGAAATTTTATTTAGAAAGCGTGGACTACCGAGAATGACATGGATCGAACATACTCATGGAAGGTCAGGTTAGAAGTTAGACAAATGGAAGAGGTTGTATGAGAATCTGTGGAAGAAGCAAAAGAAGTGTGCTTGGATAGAAAAGAGTGGAGGTCTGTTCCCTGCCTACCCCTTACAGGACACGGCGTGATAGGTAAATTAAAAAGTTAAATCACTACATTTATTCACCAATTTCTTACCATTACTTTTATACTAAACGAACAAAGACACAGATATTGAAAATAGAGTATTTTTTTCCTAATCGTTGATACATGGAAACAACTTATTAGTAGGCGACGACAGTTCTTTCTGGTTATTATTTCCTTGGTGACCATATCAACGATTAGGAAAATGGGTCTTTGTTCGCTTGGTATAAATGCACCTTCAGCACATACCAAATCCAAAGAACATTTTTGAATCTGATGTAAAGAACACTTTCATTTTATAATTTCATCATAAACAATAATGTCGATACAAATTAATAGATAGGGTAGGTCACACAGGGAAAGAGGAAATAGGGATGGCTGGTAATAGGACTAGGAGAGGGTCCTGCATCTATAAATGCTTGTAAGAAAGTTACAGTTAATTTCATCCATGTTTGTTTAGGAGAATTAATTGGGTAGGTTTGAAAAGGGATCTAACAAAATATATTGATGTGATGTGATGCGCATCGGTTGAAGTGTTGTGTTTGAATATTTTATATGAGTGGATAAACATTCAGCAGGGCTCACACTATTGTCCACACACACTATCACGGCGAAAACCCCTTCCTCTCCCACCCATCATCCTGCGCTGTCTCTCTCTACGTGTTGATGTACTCCAGGCCACCCCCCATGCACAGGCTGCCGGGATAGATGGGCTGGCGCATTATAATGTACTCTAATTTAAATTAACATCTGTGTACGGAGGGATGATACCACAGTCACTGTGTCATTTTAACTATATTTTCGGAATGACTGTGATAATGACATCTCGCACCCCCTCTGTCGGGGGAAGTTTGTCTTCACAAATCATAATCAACTAGTTATTTTTATGTAGGTATAACTAGCTGAACCATCGAACTTTGTCCCGCCTCAGAACCAATAATCATAGTATTATTACTTATTAGCTGAATTATATTCCATTTTTTATTCAGTCATATTTTTATAGCCATCTACTGGGATTACATTAGAAAATAGGAGGATGAGGTTGGGGGCAAATTTAAGGTCATACATAAACCTGTGGTCTAAATTAACCATTCAATGTCAATTCAAAAACATTGATGTTTGCGTCAAAGTTACCTACTGAAAGGCAATTGTTATAATGGTGGGTAGCCTAATGACTTAGTTGCCGACATTGATAGTGGAGAATGTAGGTTCGATCTCCGGAGCCGACCATCTTTGTCTTTCACATCCCAAGCTTTGCTCTATGTTAAAGATGTCTAAAGTTCATTTGTCTTCACTTTGGCTGAACTCAGATTCATAAAAAAAAATTATAAGATCGATTACTTTGTACTTAGGTTTAGGAGCTGGATGTCCAAGGTACAACCAGAGGGATGGTTTAGTTAGAATATGTCCATAAACATTTGAGGAATACTTCTATTCGCCTCTCGCCGGTTACCCCACTGTGTAGATAGGTATAAGTAACTAATTATTATATTTCAATAGTATTAATATCTATCTGTCTATCGATTGGTTCCCGCGGTTGTAACAGACCATAATATTAAATCTGGCTCTCTGTCGGGTCTCCTCGTAATCAAGGATAATTCTGTTAAAACCCTCCCTGCCTGCTGCTACTATTATTGCGTGGTGTATGTAGTGTGTGGGACAACAGGTGGCGCCGGGGGTTGGGGCTCTGTGGTGGGGGGAGTGGGGGCGCTCCACTCCAGGGACTCGACCTCCCCCTCAACCAACCCTCCGGTGACCATTTGTCCTTGTTCCGTCGATACACAACAGATACACCAGCCCTCTTAACAGTTCACCACATGAATACACTTAGCGGTGTCAACATCCCTCACCCTTCTCCCTATTCTCCACTGAGGGAGACGAGATAGTTGACCATCGCGTCTCTTTTTTTTTCTTCCTTCCTCTATTTTGGTCCATTGGGGTATGTACGTTTATAAAGGTCCGCCTGTTCCCGTAATTCCATCCAGGTGACTTGTCATATGGGTCATAACTGTCTATCCCTCCGCCCCGTGTTGGTTTCGAGCAATTAACCCGTAATCCTGACGCGCGCTGCCTATTTCCGCTGTTCCGACTTAATACCCCCTTGTTTGTAAGGCTTAGCACACACACAGCGATTGAACGCGAGCGGTTTTTTTTATAAATAATATTAGCCCATTATACACGAGCGGTTTAGGTAATGGTTTCCTAGAAAAGTGTACCCGCAGTATAACGACCGTAATGCATAGAAAAAATCTAATTGTAAATGTTTTTATTTCGGTGCTCGCCTTGTTTACTGCGGTATAAAAGAATCGCTTAATGCTACTACACATACAGCTTACACCGTCTCTTTCGTGCATTCATTATTTTGCTGCCGGCAGTGTGAGAGATAAGCATATAACACTTGTGTTTATCTCAAAGAATAATTACGTTCGCTTTTCTTGTCTAGGAAATCATAGAATTACAACCGCGAACTGAATTTGGCGTGTTTGATTAACTTTACTTCACCCTGCTGTAGATCAGTGTGCTATCCTCTCTGGTTGAAGTCTGGCAGTAGTCGCCTGCAAGTGATTTATTAAAATTTGTATTATTTTTCAACGATTTGTCATACTATGGCAATCTCTTACCGCCATATTTTACGGGTTCTGTTTTATCACACCATTTAGAGTGGCAGAACAGAACCTAAACAAACAAGTCAAGATATTATTGAAAAGTCGCGCATTTACATATTGCGATCCAAATCAGCGTAGCAAGTCACGCCTTCAGTCAAATCAAAACTGGAAAAAAGTCGCGAATGAATGCCCTTGACTAGAAAATTGTGTGGTGCTTGTCGCGCACGTTTAATCGCAGTGCGTGCGTGGCCATACCCCCTACCCCATACTGTTTTCAGGGTTGAATGTAGACGATTGCAGATTAGCGCCTTTCTTTCTTATTTCCAATTCTCCCGATGTCGAGTCATCAATATACATCCCCGCTACCCTCACCTCGTTCTCGCTGCGTTCCTTTTTTTTGTTCGCCTCCCGATTGGTATTTGGCCGTAACGCTGGTGGTCTTGTATTTTACGTTTTATTTCCGCATCACCCGACCGTTATTGATGGTCTGTATCGGCGTTTCGACCTCCTGAGACAGGCGTAGGGTTAACATTTCACCCAATTGTACGGAAAAAAACCGAAGTATAACTCTTCTGAACTATAAACAGCGGGGTTATTTACGACAAAGTCTAGTTTGAACTTTTCTTAATTATTGTCTTCCTATAACTATTAACTACCTTTTGTTAACTCCACCCAAGCCGTAAATTATATTCGGCTTTACAGAGAATTAGATGAATCTCAACTTTTACTCTACAATAAAACATTATTTTCAGTTTCGTATGTTAAGGATTCACGGAGTAGTCAATTGCCAAGTGCCAAAACAGGTGTTCTCGTGCAAAACCGCCTTTGCCCCTGTGCAAAGGATAGTCTCAAATATTTCACTTGTTCGAAACTCTGCGCAGTAGTCAATTTTCTGCCCTTAATTTTTATCAAGTTTTCAAGAGCGTTTGATCTTTTCCTCAGGCAAACAACCTCATATTTTTGTCAACGATTTTTTGACAAAGAACTAAGAAGCTTTAGAAACCAGGTCTGAAATGTGCTTTATCATTCATTCATGCATGCTTTCTTGGTAGTAGGTATGTTCCAGCAAAACAGTTTAAAAATAAAGTACCTAGTAATTTATGAAAAAATGTGAAAAAAATCGTTTCCTCGTTACGGTTCTGTGTTTTCCGTCTGCTCTGTTTGTTTTTTTTGTCTTGCTCAGATCATGGGAAATACACGACTGCGTCCCTCTTTCTCTCTCCCCGTTCCATTTAGAGAAAATAAGCTCTCGTTCTACGGCTGAGTGTTTGGCTACAGGGATGGGGGGAAACATCGAATAGGGTTGTCCAAAACTTCTTTCGTGAAATTATTTTTTTATTTTTGAAAAATGAAAAAAGTGAAACGAAAACGGTGTGAGTGATTCATAAAAAAATAATATTCGATACGATGGTGATCGATGTCACTATAACCCATTATGAGTCTAGGCTTCCCCAACCAGTTGTCGCTATTCTATCTTATATCTACAGTGGCAATTCCCTTGGATGCACTCTTTTAACTCCTTACGTCGCTCATATATGATATGTAAAGGCAGCCATTCTTCTCGTGATGCGGGTCACACAAACAAGCCTTGCACAAAGCCTGCAGTGGGCTTGAAGCGGCATCCGGTATCAGTTGGCATGACAAACCTACTCGTTCTGCTGTGAACGGGATGTGCTTATACAGGGTTGATTGTGTGCGGCCGAGAAGAATTTCCAACTTGACATGCATGACTAACATTTGAATGAGTATTTTGAAATTGGAATGCCAACCTTCGAAAAGTGGGTTTCTGTTCCGCACCGGTGTAGGTATTGTCACGAAGGAGTTCCTCCCGCGGCTAATGACCTGCCCTAGTGTTTCTGACAACACCAGTACACAATAATTATATTCAGGCATCGCGAGCGCATATAAGTGGCAGGATATAAATTTCACTCCCTGTTTCCCGCGGCACGTCCTGCCTCCCCGCCTCCCCTCCCCACATTCCTTCCCTCCTCCCTCTCCAGCAGTGACATTTGCGAAGAAAATCCCATTTGTTTTTTCCGGTACGTGCCCGCTCCACGCTCAACCTTTTTTTCCATGAATAAATAATTCACGACGTATAAAACACACATCACTGTGGAATCTTTAGCGACCTCTTGTCTTTCCACAGGCAACATTTTTAGCCAAGAACATCCATCGACAAAACTTTTGCTTCTCTTTCTCAGGAATCTTACCAACACTCCAATGGACAGTACACGTCTTTCAGGTGCTCTTGACTTGATCGTTCCCGGAGTTTGTTTCCTAGGTCATCCTCTTCATGATTGTATGTAGAAGACCTTCATTTTATTATCACGTGTCCTGTCCATCTTTCGGACAGGTTTTTGAAGCAGCTGCCTTCCTCCTTCGATTCATTAAAGAACCTCTTCATTTGTTTTGTGGTCATTTATGTTCACATTAAAAAAGATCCCATAGTCGCGGGAAAAGTTCACAGATTTTCAACCTTTTAACCATGCGTTTTTATGATGCGAGTTAGAAGGAACTTTCAATTCTTGAAATACTATGGGGGATCTTGTTCAATGCTAAACCAGAATGTGCTATCTCCAGTGTCAAATGATCGATATGAGCATTAACGTGAGTATGATCATTTTCCTCCGATGGGGACAAAAGAAATGGTTTCCGTTGCCCTTCTAAATGAAGTGCTTTTTACCCCTTCCTCAGGGAACACCACTTGGACGATGCTGATGGTGATACTAGTAGCAATTATAATAATAATAATAGAAGAGAGTGGGAGAGAGTTCCCACAGTTTAGATATCAGCGTGTAATGGAATATAGTTACCCGCAATCGGGTGTCGGGAGCATCGCTTATTATCTCTGTGGAGTAGAGGGGGAGGGGGCGCCGCATTACACCGCCCGCCCGTCAAATTCTCGATACGTTTGCCTCCCCCAACCCCGCGCCCCTCTGCCGCGACCCCAACCCCCCTCCCCCTCTTTCCGTTTCAATACGTTTTCATTGACTTTTCACATCCCTGACTTTCATTCGCAAAGTCGTTGACTGCTTTTTCTCACTCTCTCGCTCGCTCGCACGTTTATATACGATTTTCCCGCTGATTTTTTTCTATCTCTTTTATCTTTGTTTTTTTTTTGACAGATAAAAATATTCCAATTTCGTTTCTGTGGGATTTTTAACACGTTTTTTTTTCAAAACTTGGAAGTCGATCGTTTGAATTGTTTCTGTCCGACCGACCCTTCGCCGCGTGTAAGCTCGCCGCGAGAGCTGACATCCCGTAGTGCCGAATAGCGTATGAGCGAGGGAGCAGCATTAATGCCGATCCTACATGAGCGCTATCTCTCCAAGTGGAGATGATCTTTCAATATCTCTATCGAACGTCTCGTTAGCTGCGAGTGTCTCTGGAGACCCGCTGGGTGCCCCCCCCCTCCCCCCCTTCTGCCCTCCCCACATTATTCATCTCCCGTATTATCTATCTGTCTATCCGCTCTGATTCGCCTCCCGTCTTTTTTTACATTTTTTTTGTTTTTTTTTTATTCCGCATCACCACCCCTTGTTTACATACTCCGTCTCGTTTTGGCAAATATATCGTCGTAACGCACATAATGCGAGTCAAGTGCAAGTTTTAAGTGCTTACGAGATGAGACTTGAGAGCAAGCTTTATTGAAAAAAACTAGCTTTTTCCAACAGACGTTGTCCAGTCTTTACTTTGAATTTGTATAATGATACGGGTCGGCTGGAAGGGATCCTTCGGTATAAGTCCGCTCTTTGACTCTTTTAAATGATTACCTATATCAAAAATGTACCATTATATCTATCACACAAATGACAGACGTCAAGCGCCAATTAAAATTCAAAAATAGAAAATTTTACGTTTGTCATAAGCACTATAAGAAGGTTGTCTAATTTAGTTTTCTGAAATTTTTTTAATGTTCCGCGCAAGTTTCTTTTTTTTTAAAACAAAAAAGAATAAGCGGATTTGGTCCAGTCGTTCACGCGTGATTCGATGATTATGCAAAATAGAGCTCCATTTTTATAAAGAGAGATGTGCGATTTAAAATTTACACATGACCCGTAATTCGCATGCAACGTCGAAATTATATTATTGTTGTTTCTCCGCTCTCTCCGACGGCCGTTCGCCATTCTCCGTCTTTGTTTCGCCGACTTTTTTTTTATTTTATTTTAGCGTTGGTACACTCCGTCCGTGTATATATTTTTTTCGGGTAATCCACCCCGCAAAGTAATGGGGGAAATGCCCAGTGGAGATTATTCCGAGCTACTTAACCGATTTCATACGCATTTATTTTTAATGAGGGGGCGGCTCTTTCTCTCTCTCGCTTGAAAGCCGGGCTCAAAACAGATTACGCCTAAGTCCTACATCCATTTGCGTTCTTTTGACTTCTTACTTAAAAGGTCGGCAGACAGGCAGCGTTGCTTAAATCTTATAATATATAAAAATGGAGAGCTATTTCCCGATGTCATCGCATCACGTCTTAAACGGCTGGACCGATTTCGCTAATTCTTTTTTAGTCGTGTAGGCTTTTATCAGGAGAATGTCCTTTTAGAAGAAAAAAAAATAAGAAAAATGCATGGAAAATTAGAAAATTAAAGAAAATTCTACGTAGACAACCTTATTAGTACTTTTTACCTTATAGTTTTTATTCCAATTTTGAAATATTGACAGAAATTGCCAATTGGTGCGATTGACAGAATGCGGATGGAATATACTTGGTTTAAAACAGACGCATCGTTCGGAATCACATTGGTCAAATGATAATTCATTCATCACCATACAAATTCGAATTCAATATTCATAGTTAGGAACACAGGACAACGTCTGTCGGGAAAGCTAGTGTAACATAAATTCAACAAATACTTACTTTTTCTTAATGCTTTACGGAAAGGTTCTTGAAATCTCATTCTCTTGCCTCTCAAAACTGTACCAGTTTCTGTGGTATGTAGGTATTCGATGAAATTTGTCATTTTGGACCCTGGAGAAACCCTGAAAGAGAGGGATTGGAGATGGTTCGTTTACTCAGATTATGACCCTATAATGAGGAAACGATTGAAGAAGAATCTACTTAGAGATGCTCAATCGCTGTCATTTCATCATTTTCATATTTTCATTACAGTTTCAGTATAGTTTTTGATCATTTTTAAATTTATCTCGACTAAACACCATAATATTCTAGATTTTAAAATTTCAGATGACATTCATTATTAGTTTGTTTTGATTGATATTACCTATATAAAATTATGAAATATTACAAACTTTGAAACCATATTCTTTGTATATAAAATTGTGTTTTTTTTTTCTTCTTTATAATAAAGGTCGTATTTATAGTGTTTCGCGTTGTCTTTTTGTTTTTCCAGTTTTATTCTGCGAATTCCACCTGCTTAAGAAGGTATTTTGTGTAGATAAAAACTCGCTATAACTCTACTCCTGCGCGTTCTTTTTATTCAAATTAATTTCGAAATTCGATCATGGGCCCTAGAATCTTAAAAATATCTGAGTTTGTTTTTCGAAAGAGATTTGTATGATAAATTATGCGTCTTGTCGGAATAATTTATTTGATTAATGCATTCCTTTAGGTCTTTTATTTTCGCGCATTCGCCGCGGCTGATTCAGGCCAACACGCCTCCAATTCCTTTTTGTTTTTGTTAAAACCCTCCGCACACACGAGATAGCTTATATTTTTTTTGGGCCCATTGTTTTTTTTTTCAGTAAGGTCGTCGGCGTGGGCTCGTGTAAAGCGTCCCATTGTTTGCGGTTATTTTCCTCGAGTTGCCACCCCCGAATTAAGTGAGTACGCAGCCAGCTAGCTACCCTCACGTACGTACGGGGATCTTTACGAGCATTATACGCCTCACTATGGTGTGCCGGCCGCCCTTCAGACAAGACCCTCCTTATTTATATATCAGCTGTCTTTTCGGTATTTTGCGTCTCTCAGGGCAGTGTAGTAACGGACTGTTCGCCCTTCATCCCAATAAATCTTCCAAGACGTTTTATTTTTTGACGACATTTTCAAGTCTGCTTACTTACGTGCTAACAAACTTTTGATGCAATCATCTCCCGTGCGTTATTTTTATAATTTGATTCTTATTTCAGGATGTATTCTCTTCGATTCTAGCTAGGTTTTATTTCTTTTCTAGAGGTTTTCCTGAAATATCATTGATTGCTACATCTGCCTATGTGTTACCATAATTGTGATTTATTGATCTTCCCCGTACGTACATTTTCAAGTTGAGCTATGCGTCAAATCTTCGGGTTCTATTTCCTTTAATTTTTGGATTTGTGCTTTTTTGGTCATTATGATTATTCATGGCTGCATCCACCCATGTGCAATTCCTTGAATTTCTTTTCCAATTTGACCAATGAGTCAACTTCTCTCATCTTCATCAGGCTCTATTTCCTTCCGTTCTCTGTTTTGTTCCTTTTCTGATTTTTCCTCTTCACGATCTTTAATTTTTGCTTCATTCAAAAGTTGACAGATCTTTGTCTTAACTGTAGAAGAACAATCATTCACTTTGTTTACCATGAAATACGATGTGATTTTATTTGCTTTGCTTCTTTATTATCCTTTCTGTTTTGATTTATTAGCTCACTGCTTGCTGAATTTGTCTGATACTCCTATCGATCGCCCGAGCATTCAGATTTTTGTTATCTCCGTGGCTTTCCGTATAAATTTTCTTAGAAGTCCAGGTTTCTCGGTTTATGTAAATTCTTTACACTTATAGGGAAATTGAACTTTGTAGGCTGACAGTGCTATGTTGGTAGCAAGGGGAAAGATACACCCTTTGGTAGGTCAACTATGTCAATGCAGCTTCACAACAACTACTGTCATATTTCGTACATATTTTCCAGATTAAGTGCTTAACTATGTATCGTTGGTGTGTACAAAGTATGAGTCATATATAAATTTAATTGCACGCAAAATTTGAATTAAGTGCAAATTTCACATTTCTCATATTGTGTATAAGGGCGGCTTCTGTGTAAAAATAGGCCTCTATTGATGGATCTATAGCTAGTTACATTTGTTATTAGATGAAACTATCGGGCAAATTATTTCAGGAAGTTTGCGGTTTGTCGCCCGGCGATGGCAGCTATTGAATTACCAGTCACCCCGTGCGCCCTGCCCCCTGTATAATAGTATACCAAGCAATATGTGAAGTGGATGTAGAGATTTCCCGCTCCGGGATTATACCCCAACACGTCGTGTGGGGGTGGTTATACAGTGAGCAACCGAACGACGATGATGGCTGTTTATTTCTGTCTGAGAGTCTTTTTATCATATTGACAATCAAACAAAATTCAAGTAATAATATTTGTATAGTATCGTATAGTATTTGTGTAGGTGTTGAATGCTGGGTTCTTGGACGCATATGCCCTACTGGTCTTTGAAAGAAACTAAGTATTAAGTAAAATCCTCAGTTCTTTACGTGATAATTGAAACAGGTGAATCACTATGAGCTGGAAAACGTTTACGGTGAACCCAAATTCAATCCAAAATGGCTGGGGGCATGTCCAGCGAAAGGAGGATGACTGAACTCCACGGAAGGTTCTTGATACAAGACCAGAGGGCGTTAGTGTAGGAAGACTTCAGGTCACTAGGGATGACTAACTGCAGGATGCAGGCGATAAGCCGAGGGAATGGCAAAAAAATTTGAGGCTTATATGGATGATTAAACCCAGGGTGCACGTCGCTTATGTGAGTATTCGTTCCGGCCGTAAGACTTAAAACAAAGAGAACCTGCCATTTCGGATAGAACTAGAGAAGCTACGTAAAGCGACAGTCAGTTGATAGGAATTCATCTCACAGGAACGGCATAACATAACAGAACGGCAGTCTTTAATGTTTGAAATATAAAATAGTGTTGGTAGTATTCAGTGATATATTCAGTTGGCTGATGTAAAGTTTCCGAGGCAGATTATCGGGTTGAGTCTCGCTGTGCTTGTTGCAGTGGCACCCCCTATTAATATTGCATTAGTGGTGCACCACTCGTGCGAACACGTCGCGCAGCTTTTTCCTCTGTACACCATCCATCCTCAACCCTCTCGAAGCGGTCGGCACTACAAAGTCTACTCTAGACCTCTATTGCAGAAATTCATTTCAAAAGTAATTTTTTAAATGCTTCAAAATTGTACGGATGAAGACAATATAATATAGTATCTTTTTACTTATAGTTATTTTTGTTCCTTTCATCGACCTTTGCCACTCCACTCCACTCCTGTTTTGACATCTGTTTTCTGCCGTCTCCCCTCATTTTACCCTCTAGAATCAATTGGAGAAGGCAGAATTTCTGTTGCCAGGATATTTTACAATGGCGATTATCTGCACTTAGTTTTGTCTCCTTATGGGCCTGAGGGAGACTCCCACGTAATCTATATGCAAAGGTAAAACTTTACGCCGCCTGTAAAAGCCTGCGAAATTTTTTGACATCGAAGGGGCAATTTTCTTGAAGAAAAAAAAGAAAAGAAATCCCCCATGCTTAGACTTATGTAGATAAACTATGTCTGTGTGATGGCGAAGACAGAAGAGATGCGACGGATCAAGATATGAAAGCTGCGGTAGTCTCCGAGGTGATAACAATAATACCTTGATGAATTACGCTGGCAAAGGGTTAGACGCAGAGGGATGCAGAGAGGGTGGAGAGGGTTGATTCCCAGTCGGGAGCATATTGCCGACCCCCCAGTCTCCCACCCCCCTGTCGCTAGTTATTCCGAGCACGTTCGGCTACTTCCGCCGCTAGTCGAGTTTCATTTTCCGAGTTGGAGTGTTGGGACGTTTACATCCCTCCCCCCTTGCACCCTCGCCCCCTTCATACCAGTGGTGGTGTCGACATCCCTTTCAGATCATTCAGAGAGGCGACTCGAGTTGTTATCAAGATGTCACTTATTGAGGTTCACACTGAATTATTATTATTGCTTTCCGGCATGATCCGATGTGTAAATAAATGCATAATTTCCAGTACGAGTCAGTAAGACCGGCCAAGATTTGTGTCTTGCTCTTTTCTTCCTCGTGCTCCACATTACGTCAATCTGAGGTAAAAAAAAATCTAAAATCTTGTGACAAAACGCGAATCGAACCCAGGACCAAGTTTTAATAGAACACTATTTTGCTTTTATGGATATGTATATTATTGTATTGTCTTTGAGTGTACCCGAAACGGTGTGTATGTGATATGGTAACATCCTCGCAACAAGGAAACTTGTGAGTGAACTAACTGTTCGTGTTCAGTGCGAGGTTCGGGCCGCTTCCCCGTTCTGCGCCGAAGTGTGAAGGGGACATTTTCGTGTGGCGATTTTTCAGTTTGATCTCCGCGGTCGGGTAGCGAGGTTGCGTCGTCGGCGTCGCTCCGCCAACATCGCGCGATACTACACCGCACTCAACTTCAAAGCAAGTCTGCCCTCGCTGATGTGCTGCAGACGTATGTGACGTCGTGACGCGCCGAGTGACGTTTCGTTGAGGAGTGAAGAATGTTACAGTGTGACGTGTTGTTTTCTTGGTGACGGTGCGTGATCTAGTAATTATTGTGATAGCATTTGTCTTGCACTCTACCGCTGCACTAGCCTTCTGAAGTCAGTGATTTGTGGCAACACGTTCCCTGCCTTCCTTTCCCTCTACTCCCCTCGGAGACTGGACCGCACCACCTACCTGTTGGGGTGAATGCTTGTTTTGATTTTTGTTTTGCCCAAAATCTTAACGCCGCGTCTTTTGGGCCGTTTGTTCCTCTTCTTCAACACTAGAAATATTTTGTGATTTCTAAACTTGCTGCCCTAACCATTTGCAAAAATTACTCTTCTCTTCATAAAATCCAGTGTTTTTTCTATTTATTATGCGAATTGTATAATAATTACACCTATAAGCTACTGTACTTGGTTGTCTATATCTACGTCAGCTCTCATTTCCCGATCGTTTATTTCAGTTCTTAATTAGAGTTCATTTTCTATCAAAACGAATGTTCGCTGACACGAGATTTGCGACATACCTAAAAGTAAATCATTCTCTGTGACCGTCCTCAATTGATCTCTTGTCATTGTCAATTGATCTCTGTGGCGAGATGTCAAGATTTCCGATTGACAATTTGGTCACGCGTCGTTCGCAGCGCTCGTGTTGTGTCTGTTGACGACCGCCTCCTCTTTATGACTGTTTATGTTCCTAGTCCGTTTAATAATTTTACGAGCTATTAAAGCTACGAAACGGTCCGACGGCGTGGTGAATGGTCGTTCCCGACCATCAAACCGACATTATTCATACGCCGAGATCTATTTTGAGGTCTCTCTTTAGATTTCCACGTTGTCGTGCGTCCAACTGCAATTTGCCACACTCAATCACGGTCTGACGCCGTTCTCACCATCTTAACCTCAGCCTAGCAATAGTTGGAGCTTTCGTTTTGATACCCATACCTAAGTGATGATTAATATTTGGGATGATATTGTTTCAGTGAAATGTCAGAAATACTTCAGTTTAATACCAATGCTCTAAAGTTCTAATTGATGATTTTAGTGAGTCCCGTGTCATTTTAGTGAGTCTCATGTGACGGTAAAATGTGTTTCATATCTGACGCTAGTTCGGGGTGTGAACCCTTAACCTCTTGTTCTAAAATAAATATAATTGTCACGTTGTTATAATCAGATGTGATGAGTTACCAGTGAGGGTGTCTGTGTGTGAAGTGTAGTGTGTCATGGAATACAGGACGCCAAGTACACCGATGCACCTAGGAACACCCTTCTATGGATCCACCACAAGTAAGCATACTGTTCTTCAAACACCTTCTTCGAATCTCAAATAGCCCCTAAATAAGACTCTTTGTCCCTTCGGGCTGCAATTCATCCCCAATGCGACAGCTCGTTCCATTTATAATATTCATCCCTTGGAATATATCTCACCTCTCTACAGTCTTCTTCACTGGTTGAAAAATCCTGAAAGGGAAGAATTAAACTTGATTGGTGCATGTGTGGAGCATAAGAATTAACCCTCAGATCGGTTTCAACCGTTACCACTCTCCTCCACACAACCAACCTGCAAAGCAAAGTCTCCGTTTTATATCAGAGCTGAAGGGTTGTAGTACTTGATTTTGGAAATAATCAGTTTTGAGTGATTAGTCCTGAAATTTAACCTATTAGTTTAAGTATTGAGGAGTATAATAATAATCAAAAAGCGACAGTTCTATTTCTGTACCTAAAGTTTCATGCGAGTGTACAAAATAGTCACTAATCGACGAGGGTGCGATCTTACATCTACTATATAAATTAAAGTCGGGTTAGTGCGAACACTTATAACTCGAGATTGGCACAACAGATTCTTCTGATGTTTGATTTATTGGATTCTTCTCCGCTCCGGATAACAGAATAACTAATAAAAAGTAAAAAAATGGATAAGAAATGATGTAAAATACAATATTTAAGTTTGTATGGAAAGGTTACCTGGGACGCGCCCACGACGTTGCGGGTAGTTCCCTCTCATTCTCGCATACGCTCTTACAGTAGCCCATCCCACTTACTCCGCCGCACCTTTTCGATAGTTTTAGAAAATTTTCATACAAAGTCAACAATATTATCGGGAAAATTCGTGTTGGTAATAGGCGAGGTAGGGTGTGTGCGCGAGCGCATTTTTCTCAAATTGTTCCCGCCAGAGCTTTGAATAAGAATGAAATAGGGATGTTTCAGAAATAGTTTAATGTTATTATTTTATTAGCTTATCTCAATCGAATTAATTTTATATTGTTTAACGGGGGCACAGTGCACATCATGTACACTAGACTGGGCCGTTCTAGTTAGTTATAAATAAATAGTTGATCTTTACTTGTGGAGTGGAAGTCGAATGCCTTTGTATAGTCTAACCGAATCTTGAGTTGCTATTTTTAGTCTGGAGGGTGGCGTTTATTTGTTAGCATTGAATCTTTAATCCCCGTCGGCGTTTCATATATCGACATAGGATTGGTTGCATACATTGTGATAGGTATATGAATTTATCAATCAATTAACCACATAATAAACCATTCATTTCTGCTACGTATGCTTACGAAACAAGTCATACATAAAATAGTCGACTGTCTCGAAATGATTCCATTCATACATTCGTTGGTACGAAGTCATTTAACCCATTAATGCATTTTGTAGGTTGTAGGATCGAAGAAAGCTCATGAATTTTCATGATTGTTTAACGCTGGGTTTGTGATCATGAAAATCTTGCTTTTCATAGTATCTTTTGAAAAAAAAAATTATAATGATCAATAAGTTGATCTAAATAGTTCGGATACGCCGGCGCACCCAGCGTGAGCCCATCACCTCTACTATTATGAGGAGGAGATGGACTTGGCTGGGACATGTGTTAAGGATGCCCAATGACAGTTGGCCGAGGAGAGCGCTGTTCTTCCTCCCATCAGGGTCCCGAGGACGAGGAAGACCCTCTCATACTGTGTTCCGCTCCTTCGAATCAGAGCTGAGGAATCTGGACATGGTGTGAGAGGAGGTCATTAACGTTGCGCAAGATCGAGCGCAATGGAGAGCTCTTGTTGCCTCCCTAAGTGGGGTCTTAAGGGAGTTTGGATTGGATTGGAAATAGTTCGGATAAATGTCCTGTTTTGTTCTACTTAATCTTGATACATATCTGTATCACGAACCATTAGTACGGCCAACGGGGCTCGCAATACAAACAAACAACCATTCTAAATAAAGATCAAGTACTTGTTGAGTGTGATGGGTACCTACCCTGTCGCAGTGGGAGAGGATCTAAAGAAACACGGGGGATCTGTCAACTGTTCTTCTGGTGTATTATTCCCGTGATTATTTTACCACTTTTGTAGGAGTGAAAGTTTACCGAATTTTTTAAATAGATGTCGCTAAAATTACAGTGGCAAAATTCGAACATAATATAATACTTATCCATTAGTTACTTGCCAAAATATTTAGATACTTGCATACTTACACTCGTTTGCTGTTAAAAATTGAGTTTTAAAACTTATTTAGTACACCTACTTCACATATGAAATTTGTAGGACACAATCTATACTTCGACTTCGTTTGCCTAGTGGTATAGGCGCAAACTTTTAAGCAAAATGTCCCGGATTAGATTCCCGGTCGGGTATTTTAACATTAAATTTCTACCCGGAGTACTTCAAAAAGTTTGTTTTCTAGCAAATAGTAATTTGTGTATCACGCTCAATTTTCTTAAAATTTTCACTCGTCTGATTTTGATTGCAATAAAAGATACACATGGCCATATTTGGTGTGAATCGACGTTATGCCGCACTTAAAAGCCCGTCTACATCTCTACGACTTCGGAAACCTCCTACTTGTTTTTCACATGAAATTTATTCTCGGAGTTGACCTGTTTTAGATTGGACGGACCGGTTGACTAGAAAAAATTATCTCAGGCAAAAGTTACGCCGGCTATACTGACACACGTTTGTAAAGTTTTAATTCTGTACACTTCTAAAGAGCGGCATTTGAGCGAAATATTAAAAGATCAAAATCAGATAGGGTTGTCAGCTAAAAGTTTTCACTCCCTATTTCTACAGCATCATTTTCAGTTGAGATTGTTTCTAACGGCATGTTAACCTAGTAATAAAAACAAAAACGTATGTTTTGTAAACTTATTGTACCCTTTTTATGAGTGGAAATCCCTCATCGACACCCAGGCACCGTCTAAAACCCCTCAATTCCAAACTCATCAGGGCTTACCCATTTAAGGGCCTACCGCTACTGGTTCTGTCAATGCTGAACTCTTCAACTTTACCTCATCTTTCTCATTACTCTTTCTATAAATCCTGTCATTTCAATCCACTGCGTTTTCCCTATTAGCATATAATTAACAAAGTCAGCCACCGCTGGGAAGCTCTACAATTGAAGCCTGTGCTTTGCTATTTCTCTCTCTTGTCATGGAACCCTGGAGAACTTCCAATAAACCAACTCTATGAATAATCTTAATCTAAGAATTAATAATGCGAAAAGCAGTGCTTTAAAATCTACTATGGACTCTACATTCACATTATAATATAACTAGTGGTTGGCCAGTGCTAAAATTCGACCATAACTAATTTGGATTATAAGTTTGAACATTATTAAGGCTCCATTGTCAAAGACTGAGCGAGCGCTATTTCACAATTTTCTTTCAAAAAATGAAAAATAGAGGTGGTTGATAGACCATCGGTTACGACGCCGGTTTTCGCACTGTTTCGTGCGGAGGCCGTGGGTTCGAATCCCGGCCGTGTCGACCATTTTCCGCTTTCACGACACAAGCATTTGCTTACTGTGAAAGATGTCAAAAGTGTATTTGTGTTCACTTCGAGTGAGCACAGATTCATTTAAATAAAAAAACGACATGGATACGTCAAATTTGAAATGTTGATGTGTTTAAGTTTTTTCAATGGCTATTTAATACAATAAAAATATTGATCTATTCTCAATTTGACCACAGATAAATAGAAGATCAGTGTCAAATAATGTCAGATAATTCGAAGTGAATGTTTGAGTATGAAATACATAACACTACAGTAGTTTGCGTAGTGTTTTTTTATTGATTTAATCTATTTTTATGCATAAATTAAAAAAATTAGCATTCGCCACCCCTTCTCTATATTAACTATAAGTGTGCGAAATTTCATACTCCTCCGTCCGCGCAATGTTCTTAAAAAGTAGTCACAAAGTTTACTGACTTAAATGTCAAATCGGCTTACCACGGACAATCCATAAATTTATAAAATATGAAATACATAGTTAATACCTGTATAGTTTTTTTTACATACCCTGAAGTAACCCTTATAATAAGTGTTAAAACACACGTGCGTTCGAGAAGAAAGGGTTTTGAGGTATTCCGCTTTTATGTACCTAGTTACCAAATAAGTGGATATAAACCTTCCAATGTACCAAGCGACAATAGATAATTTAATGGTTCTGACAGCTTTTAAAAGTCTCATTCGCTCGTAGTAATATCGGCGAAAGGTATTTTTTGGGGTATGGAATGGTTTCATCTGACTAAAAACTGTGATCGATGTTAATAATTCTAAATGTATCAGAAGTAGATGGACGTAGGTATTTCTGTGTTTCTGAGGAAGACGAAATTGCCTTTCATCAGTCAGTCGACTTCTCGGGTATTCAAAGTCGGAAAAGAATCCCGCGAGAGAATGTATGGAGCAATTTTTATTTTTATTTACTGAGCGTCAGTAAAATACATACTCCCTTGTCGTTTATTGGAAATAATTATGTAGTTCTAAATTTTGGAGGCTCGTTTGTTTCTTGAGCAGTGGAGCAAAGGCTGTTCCGCTTGCACGGAGTGACAAAGCCTCTATTTGTGATGCCTGTCTGAGGAGACTCCACCACTGGTAGGTGCTTGTCGGCGCACAAGTGGCCGCTCCACCCCGCTGTGGTAAGAGCCCAGCTACCCCCATCAATCTAACTCCGGAGGGTAGGTATGCACGCACACGCCTAGTGTAAATACTCGGCAGTGCTCGCACAGGGTAGGCATGTGCGCCAGTATCTCTATCTGGTACTGATGGCAGTGATGGCATCCTCCTCACGCCCAGAGCCCCCCTGTCCTCTACCCTTCTGACAGGACCGGAATCCTGCATTTGCAATGTTAATTTTTTTTCAATGAAATAGATTCATTTGGTATAAATTTTTGATTATCTATTCTGGATGGGAGGGATTAAATAAATATACAAGTTTATTCGTAAATCTCTCAATATTTACAGTGTATGAACCATCAACACGTCAACACAATTATATGTAGTTACATAATTTCAGAATAGGCAGCCTAACTAGTTATAAATCTTTTTTAAGGTCTACCACTTTGTTTTAACCAATAGTTTACTAATCAAACAAGCACCCAGTCTAAAACCCATATACGCCCATCGCCCCATTTTTCAAGCGGTCACTAAAGTTAAAATAAAAATTAGAAACCACAAGATTATGCAAGCAATGGCAAGCATAATTGCATTAAATCATTAGTCGAAACATATGGCAACAACCCTTTGACGTTTATACCAAATTCTGAACATTTTTTGTAGCTTTTATTGATATGTCTTTGTCAAGGTCAAGCGCCAAATGCGATGTCTGAAAGTAGTACATAAGTTTTTATATATTTTCCCGCTGTGTATTTGATGTTATACATTTATTATATTTTGTTACTATTCTTTTTATGATTTATATAATAAAAACTAACAAATATATAAATCCTTGGTCATGCGATGTGCTTTTGTCTAACGCCCCAATGGGGCGTTGGGCACTGGAGGCACCACTGTTTATACTATGGGAGAGAAGTCACATTTTGCAAATTTTATAAAGGTATTCTGTTTATTTTTCACCATTTGTTTCTTAATGATCACAAAATGTCAAGTTTTTTGGTAAAAAACTTTGAAAAGAATGAAAAAGTGTCGATTCAGATGGCCTAGTTGCTATAGGCTCTCTGTTTGCGACGACAAAGTACATGGATATGATTCCCACCGGTAGATTGGAGTTTTAAGACATGTTGAACTATATCAAAAAAATAAGGTTTTCAAAGCTAGATTGGGGAGTTCGTGAGTTTATTGAGAGAAACATGATATCAAGGTGGTTAAATGGTTCTTCAGGCTACTAATGTATAGAGTTATGCACAATTTTATTCCTCTCTTAAATTTTTTTCTCATCCTTATAAAATTGAGAACATGAAAATGCATCAACAATAAGGTTAAAAAAAATATAGAAAACACCTTGGATGAAACAGTTATGCACCACGAGGCTCATAAGGCGACAATTTACATTGAAATTTTGGTTTTCATTAAATTTTTTTGTAAATTTCTATGCGTAAGCTAAGCCTTATTTAAACAAATGTAAATAATTAAGGTTTTATCATATAATTTAAGTTTCAAAACAATAATTTTGTAAATAATAAAAAATAATGATAATATTTTTGTATGAAAATTTCCATGCACCCTCCGACGCCCATCACACCATTTTTGGGGCGGTCCTTTTTTCAGAAGTTACCGAATTTTTTTTTCAAAAAACCAACATATTCTGTTTCCAGAGGTCCCCTTAGATATAAAACCCCCAAAAATAATGAAAATATCTTTAAGGAAAAAACTTGGCCATACAGGGTTAAAACTATTAAAGAATATCAGGAATAACATAAATCATACCAAAAACTAATAAACAAAATCACCAAAATATCATTACACCCATCACGCCGTGTCTCGTAAGGGATCAGCAGAGAGAACGGACCTCCACTCTATTATATCCAAGCATACTGCTTTCGCTTCTTCCACCGACATCACATTTCTCATACACCCTCCTATTTCTCTTACTTCTCACCTGGCCTTCCTTGAGGACGGAATCGATGTGTTCGATCCACGTCACTCTCGGTCGGCCACGCTTTCTTACACCTTACCTTTCAGCCTTATGCATCCATTCTTTCCACATGCCCAAACCATCTCAACTTATTAACTTTCATATTTGTCACAAGATCACTTGCTTCCATACCACATCCCTTCCTAATATATTCATTCCTTTCCATATAGGTACCATAAAGTTTTTCCAAATATTCTTCGTAGAGATTTCATAAAACAATATTCTTAATGGTGGGACTTATTGCTAGTTAAGCCTATATCAAGGAGCAAACTTCCCTTGAGCTGGAGCTTAGTGATGGTCATGAGATATTTCAAGGATTTATGGCGTGGTTAAGTGGTATAATAATTGACCGTCGCGCCTAGTGCCGGCCTGGCCTCCCCCGGCTTTCCGGCTGTGTGAAGCGGCGCGGCATAACCGTGGCTTATTCAGACCTCCGCACTTAGCCGTATAGCTGGAAGTACGACTAATACCCGCCCTCCTCTCTGCCTACCCTCGGGGCCGGAGTGTGGCGGCATGTAGGTGTCTCTGGAGCGTGCGATGGCTGGCTCGACAGAGGTTGCGGGGGACCGTGGAGGGGCCGCGACCCCTAATCCGACACCGCTCTCCGATACTTACTATCCGTTCCTACCCACACATTTCTGTTCTCACTCTTTGACACATTGGTGGCTCGTCACTTCCACTTCTATTCTTTGCTCCTTAGTTTTGTATCTTCAAGTGCCATTTCCTCTGCGAAGGTTAGCGATCTTCGAGAATGTCCATGTCCCAACTTTAATACTGAGAACACTAGCCACTCTTCATGTCAAATCTAAGACATTCTGATCTAAGTTTCCCTTGCAATCTTTCGTAGACTCTGTTTTTCCCTTGTAGTTTTTATAGTAGGTATTCAAGCCAAAGTATTGCGATTTCAGTTTTTACATGGCCTTTTGAAATCGTTGGAGGAAAATCTCGATAGTCGGCTACTCTCCTTATAATTTTTCGTCAGATGACCTCAACTGTGGTCTTTATGACCTATACTGTCATCCGTTGTTCTCACTATATGACCGACCCAGTCCCATCTTAGTGACGCTATTTTATTTGTCACGTCGGTAACTTCGATCCTTTCTCTAATTAATGTATTGATTTCGCTTTCTGTCTCTCAGACTATCTTCACTTTTTCTTAATTCATTAAAAAATAAAAACGCACCTTGTAAAATTTTAATTAGCTGACTACGCCACTGGCGACCCCTTATGCGCGCGCACATCCTTGAGAAAGGGGTGCTGGCTGTAGCTTGGAGCCACCTAGCTGTGGGTAGGTGGATGGAGAGCTATAGGAGAGCAACGCTGTGCTCCCAACAGAGTGGAGTATATAGCGCCCTCGGACTGTAACGGGGAGAGATAGAGTGTACTCACTCATGGTGGATTCCTATAAGGGGTATGTTTGTTCATCTAAGCGACTGTGGTGTATATGTGTCCCGAGTCAGGTAGCTACATATTATATGTGGATGATGATACTTGTGAATATTACCGCCGGATGTCGGATAGGAGGCATGGGAGTCTTGGTGCCGCGGGGGGTTCTCGCTCGCCGTACGTGAGGGGGTGTGTTTGTGGTGTAAGACAGAGTACAAGAGCGGAGGACAGGGTTGCCTGCCGTTTGTCATGCATGTGTGTGTGTTAGTGTGACCTGCTTGCACCACCTGTAGTGGCTGCTTCCACTGCCAACACTTTTATTGCTTTTCGTTCGAATTGAGAAAGACGACCCGTGTTACGTCTCATTCTATTGACATTTGGGCCCGATATGTGGGGAAGGGGAGAACGACAAGGGGTTGACGTTTTTAAATTCACTCTGGGTTTTTTTTACTTTCGTCCTTCTGCCACGTCGCTACAAAATTACGATTTGATATAACTATATTACTAGTCGATGAAAAGTAACACACAAGCTTTTTTCACTAGCTGTGTGATTTTAGTGAGCTTTAATGTCCCTACTTTTGCACTTCTACGCACAATTTGAGGATTGCACAAATTAAGGAGTATCAGTGTAGTAGAAGTTATCTAATATCAGGCGTTACGGTAGAACTGTGGTTTTGGTTATACATAAACTTCGTACTGAAACACAAGGTTTAATTACTAGCCGTGAGATATTAACACTGTTTAGCGGAAAGTTTTTATTTTCCTGCTAAACAGTGACTTTTTGTCGATAAATAAATAAATGAATATGATTTTAGTGATGAAAAGCCTGAAGCATTTCCCTACTTCGCATGGATGTAAGGTTGCATAAATTAAGGAGCACTGTCAAAGGAGTTCTCAATCCCGCTCGATCGTATGTAACGCCAGTTCCTCCAGCTCCTCTTCAAAGTATCATCGATACTCTAATCATCTCCCGTCCTTTTCGGCTCAAGCCCATTTCATTTTCTTGTGCTGAATATTTGCATTTTATCTCATTTCTGACCTGTTCTTAGTCTCCATTCCATTTTTTCTTGATCCACCTGTCATCCGTTATTCTCACTATATGGTTCGCCCAGTTCCAATTTAGTGACGCTATTTTATGACCACATTGGTAGATCTGTGAGTTTTTCTAAATATTGTGTCATAGTAGCAAAATGGTTAAGTTTTCTAATTTAAGAAACAATTCCGTTGTAAGGCGCAACGAGATTATGAAATAATATGAAAGTGGCGTCTGGTCACGAGTCACGACCCTATTTGCCTGCTAATAATGTTAATAAGATGATAGTAATTTATTTACTGTTATCGTGATATTGAGGTTCGTGTCGTGGCTACACCGCACCACGGCACGCCTCTCCCCCGACTTGCTCCCCATCCAAGGGATCGGGGGGTGGTTTGAAGGAGACGTGTGCCGGAGTTAGATGTAAGTGCGCGATTTGCTATTGCTCTAGGAATTTAATTTTCTTTTTTTTTCTATGTTTTAAACGAAAGACAATCGTGTAGCTATGAAAAGATTTCATTGTGACTGACTTCCGTTTTGCGTTGAATCGTTGCGTTCTCAAATGTCGTAGCAGACGTGCTGCATGCAGACTTTTCGATATTTTAGTAACTACTTACAGACCGAAGATACGTTACATATTTTCCGTCCGATTGTTTCTGAAGTAATTATAACTTCGGCTCTAGGTTTGTTTCGATGCCCATTCTTGGTGTGAATCCTGGCACCTGGCCGAATCCCAGCCACAAAAAATTTCCATTTTTGTAACGAAGTGCTATAAAATAATTGTAGCAAGAGTAGGTACCTACCAGCGCATCAATAGCGACCTTAATGGAGATGAGTGGATACAACTGGGAAATGCTTAAATGTTATTTTTCCTGCCGTCAGTGTTATGATCCTTCGTTCCTATGTGAGTTTATTGGTTGATTAAGGCGCGTGTCTAGGTGTTCTGCGGCCGTCCCTGGATACACCCTCGCCCGCCTCCACCACATAAGCTGCCGCTGACTTTGACATCTGGTGTGTTGCGCCATCCCTTCCGCCTCCTTCGTGTTCAAATGTTTCTTTGCTGGGGGATGTTGTCTGGGACTAACGGTTGTCGCTATTTATTAGACAACCTGCACTCTTTATTTTTTTGTACACCTGCTGTGGGTGGATGGCTTCGTGATCTCGTCTCTTGGAGTCGACTTGATACAAGACAACACACTCTCCTGTTAAGTCCGTGTTGAGGTAACGCATATCTTATTAGTGGTATGGTTTTGCATGTTTTGATATTCACGTGAGTGAATGATCCCTAGTTACACAGTGAAAAACATTAAAATAAATCTTTGATATAGAATATCAAAACAGCGAAAGATTATTCAACGGTGAAAATAATAGCTGTTAGTTGTAGTATAGAGTAGAATTGTATTTACTCATTATGATTGTGCAGTATTGAACGAACGCATTGGAAAGCTTTATTTCCCTTCTTGTGCTTCTGAAGGAAGCGCCAATTGGATATGAGTTTTGTTGATATTGTAAAAAAAAAAATAAAGAAATCGCTTTACGAATGATATAACCAAAATGTGGACAAACTAAATTAATCCTTCTATACAAAGGTATCACTATACCTACTTATCCGATGGAACTTATTGCCTGAGGAATTTTTTTAGTCAATTATTCTCGTCCAATCTGAGACAGGTCAATCTCGGGTATAAATTTCAATTGAAATTTTTTATTTTTTTACAAAAACGAATCTGTGCTCACTCAAAGTGAACACAAACACACTCTTACTATTTTAACAGTAAGCTACTTAGAGCTTGTTTGGTGAAAGAGGAAGATGGTCGGGACATGGGATCGAACCCACGACCTCCGAACGAAACAGTTGACCTACCTACCTACCAAGCACTAATGAGGCTGGCGTCTGACACATCAATAGATTATCCATGTCATAAAGATGTAGCGATTCCATGGGTTTGGAAGTACTGCATGACATCGTTTAAACATGTGCAACGACGATATAGTTATAGGTTATATACGTAGTGATTGTGTCGGGCAATCACAGAAGGTTTTGACGTCTAGTCGTGCAGTAAAAAGGCACACTGTGACCACCTGTATCACTGCTCGGTGGCGGGTGACCGCAGGGACTTGCGGCGAGGGTGGATGGAGGTGGGATCAATATACCACGCACCCACCCACCCTGAATACATAATGCCCACTACTCCGTCCATGTACGTGTGCCCTGTCGATCAGCCTAGCTAACTCTATGTGTTTGTTTTTGGACGAATTCAATGTCTTCGTTAATGAAGGGGCAATTTATTCGAATAAAACGGCTTTCTAGTTTTGAAGAAATTGGATTTTTTCAACGATTAAGTACTTGGTGGAACATTCGCTCGCTATTTAATTAATTTTCTCCATGATAAAAACTAAACAGTTCTTTCATGTGTAATGTTTGTGAGACAGTACAGAGTGTTCCCACCCTTCATATTTTTTTCAAAGATATGAATTTCAGCGGGAACGGACTTAGTGAAGTTCTAGCACGTGACATTGTTGCTCATATAATTTCAGCAATATGGAAGTACTAGAGGGTCACCATGTGACGTAAATTATGGCTGTTGATGTTACCTAAAGTTCTTGTCCACACAAAATTGACAGCAGAACTTGTATGTGGCATTAGTGTGTATCCGCCCGTTTCAAACAACAGATCTCACTACCACTACATATATAGAGCCCGAGGATATCGGTCATTTTTCTGGGCTATTCCAATATAGATTAGTGCAAACATTTTAAGTTTCAATATGTTCAGAATTCTCATGATTAGGAGTTTCGGAGACAAACATTACCATATAATGGCGAATGTTGTTAACGTAAAGTGATCACACTAAGCCGGCCTTCGAAATAACAGTAGAAGACGGTCGTAAGCTCGTAGTGGTTTGTTCCATTTAAAAATCGAACATTAGTAATGAATTGTTAGAATCATTAGTTGTTATTTTTTCTTTAAGTTTCAACAGGATTGAGTGTGATAAAATTTGGTATCGGCCATCTATATTTTTTGAAACATGCATATCACCCTACTAATTTACGAATTCGAATAAATAAAAGAAGGAACTTGCAGTATGAATTTTACGATATTGTAATGGAAACTGTGAAAACTTTGTTAATAACGGGGACGGTAGTCTCTGAAAACCTGTTAAATCTTCAGCGAACTTTTGTCAGGTTTTGCTGGGGTTGTTTGGATTCGTGAACAGGCTTGTGTACGCGCGAGCACGTAGTCTGCTGAATAAATATGGAGTCGGTGTGAGCCTGTCCTGTAATACATCGGCTTTTGTGCCTGGTGCTAAGGGGGGGGGGGGCTGCAACCCCCCTCTTTACTCCCCACCTTCTCAATGCGGAAACATTTCTCTGAGTCTATGCGAATGCTAACGTATTGTTTTTTTTTCGTATTGTGTAAATTTCGAGGCGACGTTGTACTAAAAAAAAAATTGTTACTATAGGTAGGTATATTTATTTTGTTTGTATATTAAATTTTATTATATAATGATTATAAAATGAAAGCATTTTTATGTCCCAACGTTTTTATTAATGATGTTAAATGACGTCAAACAAAATGAAATCCGATCAAAGCGCCAGCTTTTTTCTTTTAAAAACTTACATGTCATACCTACAGAATACAGTATTGGGTAATCCGCAGCGTTTCAAATACCCATGGATTCTTGCACCGTAGCCAGCCATTCAACGCTTTAAGAAATTAATATTTTTCCCATATTGGGATTTCGGGGAGACCACGAATTTATCCACCTTTATGACGAACGTTGTTAACGTGAATCCTACCTATGGTTTTTTTATTTACAAAATTAATCTTGTCAAAGTGCTGCGGTGTCTCTTTCAAATCATAATAATGAACTTTCACTACTTGAATATCAAAGAATATATTGTAACAACGAATGACTCTAACAATTCATTACTAATGTTCGATTTTTAAATGGAACAAACCACTACGGGCTTACGACCGTCTTTATTTTATTTTATTTTCCATTAGCAATTACACAACAAACAGTTTACATATATAATTGTTGGAATTTACTGACCCACTAGACAAAGTCTGTTCTGGGGCAATACTATTTCAAATCAAATCATGTAACCAACCAATCATCTTACAAAAAAAAAGACTGAACTACTACTACTACTACTGTTATTTCGAAGGCTGGCTTAGTGTGATCACTTTACTTTAACAACGTTCGCCATTTGGTGGTAATGTTTAAGTCTCCAAAAGTCCTAATCATGAAAATTCTCAACATGATTAACATGTCGAAAAATCTCATATACTTGAATATCAATAAAATCGATCAAAACTCCCTTTGAACTCCACTCAAGATCATAGGGAGGCAACAAGAGCTCTCCATTGCGCTCGATCTTGCGCAGTGCTTATGACCTCCTCACACACCATGTCCAACTCCCTCAGCTCTGCCTCGAAGGAACGGAACACGGTATGAGAAGGTCTTAGGGAGGAAAAATAGCGCTCTCCTCGGCCAACTGTCATTCGGCATCCTCAACACATGTACCAGCCATGCCCATGCCCGGAGAGGACTCGGTTCGTGATGCGGTGGTACCATCTTATACCCAAAATTCTCCTGAGGCACTTCGTTTCGAATGCAGATACTTTTTGTGTCTGGGCTTTAGTCATGTGTCAGGACTCGCACCCATACAGGAGAATGGGCAACACACACGCATCAAACAATTTACATTTCTTCTCGACACTAAATGCTGACGCCTTCCATATCTTGGTCATGTTGAAGGATTTATACTTGAATATACACAAACCATTAATTGATCTAACAGAGCCAACCTTTGAAATGACGACAAATTCTAAAAAAATACCACTTTAATTCGAAAATGTATTAATACTATGATTGCATCAAATATCTAGTTGTATTGTATGGATGTTTAAATTAACAAAATATCTTATGATCATTTCATAATTTTATAACGATTTTTTTTGTTGTAAATAATAGTCTTGGTGTTCGATATACAATATGGGTAGGCGCTAGGTACGTATATCGAATTGAGTTTACGAATATTACGTCGTTTTCAAAAGTATTCTATGCGTACTGAGTGCAACAAAAGCGTTCGTTTTTTTCACTTCTCTCTCTCTTCTTCTGACTCGCCTACTTGCAAAACGTCAAATTCGGAAAATACGCTCGGAAAACCATCATAACCAAATAACGGTCGGCGGTCCCATAAGTGTTGTGCACATCAAGTACATTACTGGAACCAGGAGTAAAGGAAAGAGCCAACAAACAATCGGTGAGTCCCTTTCCAATACAGTCCACTTCTTCTTCGTTCGTCTACGTACTTCCTGCTTAAAGCTGGGAGACGTAGCGGACATATTTTGGTCCTTCTCCCCAAATTTCCTTTATTCCATTCCTATTTCAAGAATCGTGAGTTGCATTCAGTACGTTACAACATTTCGGAAATTTTCATTGCGGTCGGATTCGATATATGTACCTTGTGCTTATATTAATGTGGTGGGTAGGATTCATTACGAGGGACGCTTATACTATTTTTCTTTCGGAACGTTTCGGCTCCTAGCTTCGTATATTTTCGGTTCATATACGTGAAGTTAGAGCGATTGCAATCAGCCGGTATTCAGTATAGCGGCCATCTTGTTTGTTTTGACATAACAAATGTAAACAAAAACAATCATGGCAAAGTTCATTAAATATAATTTGAGTAAAGTTTCAATTGATAGTTTATTAGAATTAGGTAAAGATGCACAATCCAATAAAGATTCTTTATCTTTAATCGTTCAGTTTAATACGAGATTTAATGATGTCGAAAAATTATGGGAAAATTTTGTTGAATCATATGTCTTTATGGAAGCAGCAAAACCAAAGGACTTTGATGCAGAGATGCATTTGAAGGAGTATATTAAATACGAATCAATTATATACGAAATTAAAGGATTATACAACACTATGCTTTCTGTCACAGCTACTAGTACGGGTCTAGCTGATGTGACTAATAATTCAAAACAGTTGTCGGTCCCCAAAATGCATTTGCCTGTATTTGAAGGTGACTTAACGTCATATCAAAGTTTCAGGAATGTTTTCGATAGTTTGGTTCATAACGAGAAGTCAATTCCAAGTGTGCAGAAATTACATTACTTGTTAGGCTGTTTGAAGGGTGAAGCATACCAATTGATCAAACATCTTACAATTTCTAACGAAAATTATAACGTGGCGATAGACATTTTACATAAGCGTTATAACAATCCACGGCTTATAGCGGAAAATCACCTAGACAGAATATTAAATTTAGCTTCTTTGACTGATAGAAATATGCAGTTGAGATATTTTATTAATACTTTAATAGAAAACTTAGCGGCATTAAAGTCATTGGATTTCAATGTGGATGAATGGTCATTCATTTTGTTACATATCATGTTAAAGAAAATTACTTCGGATCTTAGAAGAAGGTTTGAGTTGCAATATTCTAATGCTCAGATTCCTACATTTTCTCAGTTTATCGACTTTCTGGAGGTCGAATGTAGGGCTTTAGAGGCATGCAATGTATCGAGTGTTCGAGAGGTAAACTCGGTTACCAAAAAGCATCACAATGTGCTTACAACACATGTGAAATCGGAAAAGTGTTTATTTTGCAAAGAGACACACAATCTATATGCATGTCATAAGTTCAAAGAGTTGAGTGTTAGTAAGAGACGAGAAATTATACGGGAAAATCAACTATGCTGGAATTGTATGGGTACTCATAAAGTTCAACATTGCAATTCTAAATTGTCATGCAAACTCTGTAAAAACAGACATCATACACTCTTACATCAGGGTCAACCTTCAACATCGAATGCTGATAATAGTAACCAAATTGTTTGTACTTCGTACATTAGAACACATTCAAAATTTAGTACAGTATTACTCGCAACAGCGATGGTACATGTAAAAAATTCTTATGGTGAGTTTCAGTCAGTTCGCGCATTAATAGATCCAGGTTCTCAATGCAGTATAATCACTGAATCGTGCGTTCAGCGTCTCGGGTTGAAACGGCAATCAGCTGATGTGCATATTTCAGGGGTAGGCGGAAACTCTTCTAATGGTGCAAGAGGTCAGGTCACTTGCAATGTAAAACCGGTTACATCTAGTGGTCCAGTCATCTCATTTGATGCACTTGTGTTAGGTAACATCACGGGAAATTTACCTGCACATTCTATTTCTTCGGATGTCTTAAGGGAATATAGACATATTACTCTGGCGGATCCAGATTGTTTCAATTCAAAACCAATAGATATTTTACTTGGGGGAGATATTTATAACGATATTTCCATAAGCGGTAAAGTTACAATACATCCAAATCTACCAACTGCTCATGCAACAATATTCGGCTGGGTGTTAATAGGAAAGTATCAACAAAATTCAAGCTGTAACACGGAAAAGAGGATGGCATTTTCACATGTCGCCACTCTGGCTAGTAAAAATAACAATGTAACAGTTAATTCAAAGGTACTACCGAAGAATGTTGTACGCAATGAAGGGACTTGGAATATTTTTCAACATTATAATTCTTTTCAAAAATTAATTAGGGTTACTGCGTTGTGTAAACGGTTTATACACAATTTAAAAAATAAAAGAAACAAGCGGGTAGGTTTTATTTCACTGAGTGAATGGAGATCAGCGCTACATTCACAAGTTAGGATTGTACAACATAACGAATTTCAACGAGATTGGAATTTTATCAAAAATATACAATTATCTTATTTAAGACCGCATCGATTAAATCCATTTATCGATTGTGAGGGTATACTTAGAGTTGGCAGTCGATTGCAGAATACTTTATCAGGTAGTTCCAAAAGGCATCCTATGATACTGCCTAAAAATCATAATTTTAATTCATTACTTATTAGGTATTATCACGTTAAATATTCACACTCAGGTCCGGCACTTACTCTGTCTTTTACTAGACAACAGTTTTGGATCATTTCAGGTAGAGATGCAGTGCGACGTGTTATACACAAATGTATTCAATGCTTTCGTATCAATCCAAAGCCTCTGGAACCAACGATGGGAAATCTTCCGGATTTCAGAGTCAGGCCAAATCGAGTTTTTCTTAAAACAGGGACGGATTTCGGTGGTCCGTTTTACATAAATTCTTCCATTTTACGAAAGGCAAAGATCCAAAAGGCATACCTGTGTATATTTGTATGCATGGTTACAAAAGCGGTTCATTTAGAGGTCGTTTCAGAACTCTCCACAGCGGCATTCATAACTACTCTAGACAGGTTCGTTTCTAGACGGGGCTTATTTTCAGATTTATATTTGGATTGGGGAACGAATTTCGTAGGCTCAGATAATTACTTTCGAGAAATCTTACACAATAAACCGAATTCAAAGGTATTAAAATCTTATTTTTTGGAGAAACAAATTGTTCTACATCGGACTTCACCAGCTTCTCCACATATAAACGGGCTCATGGAAAGTGTGGTGAAATCATCAAGTGTATAATAAATCTTTGTTTAGAATGGGTACATTTTGGTTCTTTTTGTTTCATACTTTTAAAAAGGTTTATTTTTGATTTTTTTTTCTCACTTCGGATAAGTGAACTTTCTTTCATTTTCTTTACTTTTCTAGGTTAAGCATATACTTCAAACAGGATGGCTTGTATATTGCATACTTTTGATTGGGTACAAGGGTTCAAATGATGAACTTCTTTCATTTTCTTTTCTTCTTTTTCTTTACTCGGGGCGGGTGTATGTTCGATATACAATATGGGTAGGCGCTAGGTACGTATATCGAATTGAGTTTACGAATATTACGTCGTTTTCAAAAGTATTCTATGCGTACTGAGTGCAACAAAAGCGTTCGTTTTTTTCACTTCTCTCTCTCTTCTTCTGACTCGCCTACTTGCAAAACGTCAAATTCGGAAAATACGCTCGGAAAACCATCATAACCAAATAACGGTCGGCGGTCCCATAAGTGTTGTGCACATCAAGTACATTACTGGAACCAGGAGTAAAGGAAAGAGCCAGCAAACAATCGGTGAGTCCCTTTCCAATACAGTCCACTTCTTCTTCGTTCGTCTACGTACTTCCTGCTTAAAGCTGGGAGACGTAGCGGACACTTGGGTTTCCTTGTTTGATTCGCAGTTTACTTGCTTGTAGTTGAATTTGTGAATATACCTATGTAGGTACTAAGTGCTAATAGATAGTAAAGTGTAGTGCGTTATTGTGCAGCCGGTCCGTTTAGTGGGAGTGATTAGTGGTGGACGCTGGCGAGATGTCTCCCGTTTAACCTCTCGCCGCGGGTTAAGTGTCCCGCTTGCTCGGGTCAATAGCTATTGTTTCGCCCGTCATTATGTACCCGTACCCAGTTTCCAGTACCCACCTACATTCACATCGACATTATCACTCTGATATACCCACTTACCAACTCCTCTTCCTATGTGGCCGATTCTTCTTTCTTGTCCATTAGGTCAGTTTCTGTTTAAATGGGGCGTATGTAAAGAAATTCGACAGGATACGTATTTTTCGTATGCAACATTCTCAGATGCCATAATTTTCTGGGTAATGTTACTGTTCTGTTTCGGATGAGCATAGCCGTGATGGCCGTCTCTTTCGCATAGACGATACGAATGAGAGAGACAGCAATTACGAATCTCGGATATAGTTAAGCTGTTGTCGACACTGCACGAAGATTATGCATAGAGTCCTTTAAGACTGGTACAAATATCGACTTGCAAGCATTGAAGTATACCTATGTACTAATTGCGTTTAGGTCTGTGCTCCATGAAAGGTGTTATATTTTCAAATATACTTTTTTCTGGGAGATTTTTATTTAGATACCTTTCTAAGTCCCTTCTGCATCTTTTTCGTATAGTATTGTATCATGCTAATCACGTCAACTGTCATTTAAAGCTAAGGTTTTGTTAGTTTGAGGCAAATTGCTCCTACCCTTTATTTTACAATCAAAATTGTTAATTTGAAGACTAATTGGAGTGTTTGTTTGTTGCAGGTGCCCCGCCCGCCAAAGTGGCGAAACGCAACGACACCGGGAGTAGTGCTAGCACTGGGGCAGGGGCTGCGGGGGCCGGTAATAGGTCCTTCGCCGCCGCACTCCGGTCCCTCGCCAAGCAAGCGGGCCCGGAGAGCGGCGCCGGGGAGAAGGACACTTCGGGAGGGACGGCCGCGTCCAAGACGACGGCGGCGTCGCCTCCTGCTGTATCCGCTGTCACCCCCGCGGCACCCGCCCCCGCTCCCGCAGTCGCCCCTCCCTCCAAAGAAGTGCACAGCTCCGGTGGCACGCCATCAGGCTTCCAACCCTATAGGCCTGACGATAGGTAAGACACAATCCCACTGAACTTTATGATCCACATCTACATACTGCCTAGGTCCCTATGTAATTCCCAATCCCTTGCTCCAATAATTAGCCAACTTGTTACCAGTTGAGGGAGGTTTTGTTAACTGTGGAGGTGGGCTATTTCACTTACAGACTGACGCACCCGGCCGCTTCTCCTTATGGTTTGATGGACCCCGCAGGGTATCCTGCCTACGCACACCCGGGCTTGTATCCTAGTGCAGCTTTGCATTACAGGTAAGGCGCTGCGCAACAATCCATTATTCTCATATTATACTTGGCAATATACTGGTTGTTAATGTGGTAACTAAATGCTTGTGTGTATGTATCTAGGCTAGAGGAGCAATTGTATCTGGAAAGAGTGCTCCGTCCTCCTGTGGGTTATCTAACAGGCTACGGTGGGGCACCACCTGCACACCTCCCCGCCCTCTATCCCCCTCTGGCCCCCCTCGCACCTTCTCTGCAGCTTATGTCGCCCGTCATGCACGAAAGGTAATTATGCTTCCAATTCAATTCTTCTAGCATTTTGGTATAATCATGTGACACTAAATATGTACTAATATTTTCCTTTTTTGTTCAGAATGAAATTAGAAGAAGAGCATCGGGCAAGAATAGCCAGGGAAGAGGAGAGAGAGAAAGAATTAGCTCTTCAACAACAAAGAGAGAGAGAACTTAGGGAAAGAGAAAAGGAACTTGTTCAGCAGAGAGAGAGGGAGAGGGAGCGTGAAAGGGAAAGGGAGAGAGAACGAGAACAGCGGGAGAGAGAAATGAAAGAAAGGGAAAGGGAAAGAGAACTTAGGGAGCAAAGAGAAAAAGAGAGATTACAGAGAGAAAAGGAAAACAGGCAAAGAGAGAGGGAGCAACGAGAGTCTAGGGAAGAAAGAGACAGAATGTTGGCACACATGGCTGCTCAGGGGCATCTCATACCTCCATCTTCTTACCCACACGGATTGAGTATGGCTGGAAGACATTTTGGACTCTTGAGTTCTCCACATTTAGTTCATCCTCTAGGCTTACTTCCAGGACCTCCACTCAGTCTTTCTGGTCCTCCTCGTCCAACTCTGCTTCATCCTCATTCTCACGCTCACACATTAGCACATCCTTCCTATCCTAGTTCCAGACATTTACCATATCCATCCGCACCAGCACCTCCTCAGCCTGCTCCTGCGGCACCTGCGCCACCTCCCGCTCATTCTCCCCAATCAACACCTCACTCACCACATTCTTATCCCCATTCACAGTCTCCTCATTTAGCACCTAGGCGATCTCCTCATTCCCCTTACTCCAGACCTCCCACTACCAATCCCCATTCAATACATAATTTAACACGTCCAGAACCATCTAGGCCCTATCCAGTCCCCTCTGAACCTGAAGTCAAAGCACAATCACCTTTACCAACCAGAGAGCAAATACAACCATTGCCTATGGCTTCTCCTAGAGAACAACAAGTAATCGAACCTAATCCTTCTAAACAAATTCCACCACCTATGGAGCCATTACCTTTAGTTGAGGAACGATTAAAAGAACCTATAGAAGAAACTAAAGATTCAACCAATCAAGAAGAAATTAAAAGAGTCGTTCCGTCTCCAGCAGCAGCAGCGGCAAAACCAGAAACACTAGAAACGGAATCGAATCCGGCGATTCCTGCACCGACAGCGCCAGTTGTAGAAGCTCCTGTCGAACAAGGTGATAATAACATTAAGTCAGACGAAAGCATGAATGATAATAATATGTTAAACAATGAATCTAGTAATAGTTCGGTAATTGTAGGCACTAATAACTCTTCTACCACTATACTCAATAATAAAACCGATACCAGCAATACCCAAAAATCTGCCCCCAGTGTTCTAGTGAGTCCCAGTTCAAATGCAGACAAGAACGGCGTATGATGAGCGATTTCTCCTCAAATACAAGATGTTGTTGTATTGGTTATTTTATTGTCATCTAATCTATAGTACCTTGTAGTGGACAGTGCAATCGTGTTATATTGGATTATTTTGCCTACCATCTTCTGTTTACATGATATTGTTTTTGTTTTATGATATATTTTTGTGTTTCATCCATCTTTGTTGAAGGTTTACAAGTTGCTGTTTCAATCAACCCTCCTTATTTGATTGGGTCTAAAGAATCGATTTATGCATTTATTGTTTGGCATTTATGCAGTTTGCATTTCTGTCTCATAAATGATTTAATAATATAGAGTACAAATTTCTTGCAAATGTGTGGTATTTCATTATCGAAATCATAATACTAAAATAAAATTTCAGACAATTCGATTTGAAATTGTCAATTATTATGGTTCGTCTTAAAATATAGCATTTTTTTCCGTTTGTATATTATTGTTTTTATTTACTATCGCTTTTTCTTTGTGCTGTCAAATTAAATCATGTGAAATTTGATTCTGGTAAACTTAATATGTTGAAATTGCTTAAAAATCACAGAAAACTGTTACAGTTGAAATCTTGATTGAATAATTACACATGAACCGTAATTGGTGGGCAACTGCAAATAGGTAATATGTGTAAATTTTTGACCACGGTATATAACAGTGTTACGTTAGTGCACCACAAGTGTGAGTATATTATTTATTGAATATACTAAAAAATATATTTAAGATGTAATAATAACTAAATAATTTGTGTTTATATAATATATATATGTATAAATGATTTAGATATTATTTTATAAATGATATCGGCAAACTGATGTTATGTTGTTTCTGATGTATTAGCTGTGTACATATGAATAGATATTAACAATGTTGGGTGTATATAGAGGAACGCACGATTGTTTGTTTTTGTCTCAAAGACAGTATTTTGACATTTACATGTTGTGGTATATCGCTAGACTGATAAAATATCAATGCATCGTCGTCTCGTTAATTATAATGTTATACATATTTATAAACCTATACTACTTATAAAACGTGCATAATAATTTGTGTTCTATACACAGTGGAGTCTCTTATAATGAGCATAATTCCTCCCAAAATTTTACCCATTAAACTATTTAACATTACTTTTGATAAGATGACTCGGTAAACTCCTATCTTCTTTTTTGATTTCCAGTAACTCAAAACAAAATTTTTTCACCGTTTAAACACACCCTAAGCTTATACTAATATTTCCAAATCAAAATTAGCCGAATAGGTGCAGTCTTTCTCGAGTTTAAGCGAGACACGAGACACACGCTCAGCTGATCATTTTTATATAAAAGATTAGTAGCCTTCACCTGTCACTTAGTGATAGTTTTTGTTGTCCATTTTTCAGAGTTACTACCTATCTTGTATGTCTACTTTTATGTCAACAAAATATTCAAAATATATGTGCGCTCAATCAGCTATGTTCGCATCGGCATTGTGGTCTTGCTTTTTTATTTATAAGACTGATGTAGAAACAGCGCTGTTATTGAGAAAAAAAACACCAGTAAAGTACGTAGGTGAAGTAAAAGACAAACAACAGAAAAATGTATGAAGGCTCAGCTGGGGTTTAAAGGATGTCGGCCAAGGGTGACGGTCAGGAATAAGGAAGGGACTTTCTAGCTTTTTTTAACAGAACAAGGAAATAGGACTTTTTTTCTAGTTTTGATCCCATTAAATGCACTTTTTTTCACGATATATGTATTTTGCTCATTATAAAAGTTTCCTCTGTACAAATTAATTATTGACCTGATTGATCATCCGCACTGCATCTATTTTGATTCAGGCAGGAACAATATGTTTCCTAATTTTTTTTTTATGAAATTAACGTTTTATTTAAATAATATTTAGGTTCTTGCTAAGAACGTAACACATAATAATTAGATGTACGCTATTTCATAGGATCGTTTGTAACTTTAAGTTAATGATGACTCTATATTAAGTGTTTTATGTTGTAAGTAGGAAAATAACTAATTATTTTATCCCTATCTAAAAAAAAAGAACAGGGATATTGCTAGCTGTAGAGTTTCAAAGTATTCAGATAGTAATGTTAACCGATTTTTTTTATTTTATAATGTCCATTGTATGATATTTATTATTTAGTTTCTTTTCAGGAATGTAGATTATCCATCATAATAATTAATAAATATATACAATAATACATGTGTATTTATGTAGATACCTGGAGGATATGAACTGTGTAGTTTTTTTTTTTTTTTTACAAAAATTTAAATCAACATCATCAGATTTCAACAAACAATATTATTTTTTGTTTTTTTTTTAATTGTTTGGATACATAATGTTTTCTTTTGGATTGTGAGAAGAGTGTCCATACTAAATCCTATGATAGAAAAGGAATCACTGATTATATAGAAATATTGCGTAAGATTTTTGTGATAGGTGGTAAAATAGAGGATATGTAATGAATTAAAAAGGCAAATGTTTGTTTGTTTTTTTAAAGAAGACAGGACGGAGTGAAAGATTATTCATTGTAAATATATTTTTATATAAATACATTTTATATATCTGTGCACGTATATTATGTAATTATATTGAGTGTAGATATACATGCGTGTATATGTGCAGACTCGTAGATAAAAGGATGAAATAAAATTTAATAAAAATACTGTTCAATGTGAATAATATTATAAACAATTTCTTTAATTTTCTTTGTTTCATTTTCCAACTCCCATATTGTTTTTATACTGTACTTCAGTAATTTTAATTATAGGTAGGTATATGAAACAGATATTCCAAAAAATAATACATACTAGATTAATCAATTCATATCTTTTTGTATAAACATCAAAGAATCTTAACCAACCAAAACTTTGGACTTTTTAAAATGGGTAATTTCATTATAATAATTATTAAGATGATATTATAAGGTACAATGACAACAAAGTTGTTCTAAGATGGGTGTCAGGACACTCAAACCATGAGCAGATAAACTTGCAAACATGAGGGCTAACTCCCAAACTTGAACAAACCACAACGCCGCCAATGTTCTTAAAACATTGCTTTATGAAAATATGCTAGAAAAAGCAAAACGAAATTCATTAACATACCAAGAGAGAAGCATGCCAAATCTTTGACAGCAGAGTTTTTTTTTCACGGCCAGTAGGCCTTTTACAGAAAAATAATCATAGGTATAATATAGATAGAGACTACATAGATATATAAATAATAATACAAATATACAATAATTACAAGGGTTATGATATGGCAAGTTAGAATAATAATCAACAAATTTAGTGACAACAATAAAATATTAATCATTAGGAACAAAATGTTTACCGCGCAGTATGAGGTCAACTAAGAGGTCAGAGAAAATTGTTCCTTTGAACATAGAAAAGATCAGAGTTCTAAACAGAACACTAACTGGACATTGCTGATAGAAAAAACACCTAATGCACAATGAAATTATCTGTGAGATAAAATGAAACTCCACATTCTGTGTGACTGCGGACACTAATCCAAACCAGAATACTTGGATTTCAAATCACTGATTAAATCAGAGAAACCGGCCCACTCCTTAAATTCATCCATAAGATTGAATTTTGGGAAACCCTGTAACAGTCAATCTATTCACAATGAACTACATTAGTTAATGTGAAAGCGCTAGAAGGAAAAGTTAACTTACCTGTTGTAATAGATTCTGTATTTTTATAGTAGAAAGATATTTTGCTCGCAGTGTTGCATACAAATTACAACAGATGGCAACAGCCACCAAGTAAAATTTACTTAAAAAAAAAACATTCTTATTCAGTCATCATTGGTATAACCCAGGTCGGGTCTTGGCCTCCTCAAGACTGACAATCCAGCACAGCACTCCGCCAGTAAAAAATAAACATCTCCAATCAACTTGTTCATAAAAAGCTGTTTTAGACACATGAAATACAATACAATCTATATGGTAAAAAATCAAAAAAATGCCACAATGAATAAAATAATTTCATATCTTGTTTTGTGATTTGTGCAGCATGAGCTAACTTTTTGTTGTTGCAGAACTTTGATGAATTGCACCTTGCAGAATTCGCTTCAATTGAAATCTACTGAAATACTGTTTCCTTTCAATCTAGTTTTTATCAAATGAAAGAATTTTTTCACAATATGCAATGGTTTTATAATTATTAACTGTTTTAGCACTCCCATTGCTATTTATTTACCGGACATGTTTACATCAGCCACATAGAATATTATATGATGGTTGGTAGCCCAGTGGTATCAGTCGACGGCTTTGTACGTACAGCGTAATCAAGGTCATGGGTTTGAATTATGGTGCCAACCATTATTTTCACTTTCACTACACAATCTTTGTTTTGAGTGAAAGATGTTGAAAGTGTATTTGTGTTCTCTTTGGGTGACCTCAGATTCCTTTAAAAAGAAAACTTTTTGTAAAATTCAATTTGAATGTATTTCATCACGAAGGAACTGCAGATTTTACTGCTTTAAATTTTACCCTTTTAAACTGAATAAAAATCCAATTTGAAGATCAAATGTTTACCAATCTCTTATATAAAAGAAAGTCGGGTTAGTGCGAACACTTATAACTCCAGACCGAATGAATTTTTGGTTTATTGGATTCATCTCCGCTCCGGATAACAGAATAACTAATAAAAAATAGAAAAATGGATAGCAAATAATATAATATTAATGTTAGTATGGAACGGATTTACTGACAACAACGCCACCTTTGAAAAAATTCCATAACAACACAATTTTTATTGAGTTTCAAAACATTGGTATTTTTTGATAGAATTTCTTTCAAGATTTCAGAAATAATTTTTTAACATTCTTACATATTTTTTATAAATTCTAAGGGACCACAGGATAACATCTGTCGGGAAAGCTAGTAGCAAATGAAAACTACATCAGATGTGTTTACAAATCTGGAAGATGCACATGACACTGCTTGAGGGGTTACTTAAAGTCTCATGCATAGTTATTCTAAATGGAGTGGTTGGTTGCTTAGCGGTTACGACACTGGCTTTCACACTTTTTCGTGCAGAGGTTGTGGTTCGGATTCCAGGTGCCGACCATCTTCCTTTTTCACGACACAAGCTTTAAGTAGGTTATTGGAATAGTGTATTTGTGTATTCACTTTTAGTTAGCACATTTTTAGGTGTCAGATAGCTAGTGGAATTTACTGTCAATTTTTTTTTGAGTCAACTGGCTAGATCCAATTAACAAGGATGCCAACCTCAGGTAGAGATTTCAAACAACAATTTTGACCCGATTGGGAATCAAATCCAGGACCTCTTGATAATGAGTTTGACTTTTTAGACCAGGATTGGTATCACAATGCAATCCTGATACCATCCATGATGTATGGGAGTGAAACATGGACATGGACGAAAAATCTGGAATTGGAATAAATGCTGTGGAAACGAGATCACTGCGTAGGATATGCGGAAAGAGGCTGATTGATAAGGTGAGGAATGAGAATATTAGAAAGGAATGTTGAGTGGATGTTAGCGTAGTGACTAGAATGAAAGTTAATAAATTAAGGTGGTTTGGGCATGTAGAGAGAATGAACGAGGAGAGAATGACAAAAAGGATATATAAATCTGAAAGAATGGGTACACACAGACGAGGCCGACCTCGAATGACATGGTCCGACCATATCGGTTCAGTCTTAGAGGAGGGATAAGTCAGGAACAAAAGGAATAGAAGAGCATGTTTGCGGAATTTTATGCGTTTGGAGGAAGCGAAAGAGGTTTGTTTGGATAGGAAAGAGTGGAAATCCGTACTCTCAGCCTACCCCCTTCGGGAAACGGCGTGATGGGTAAAAAAAAAAATTTTAGACAACTAGACTGCCAAGTTCATCAATGTGTTCAGATGTGTACTCAATGTGTTCAGATGTGTACTCAATGTGTTCAGATGTGTACTCAATGTGTTCAGATGTGTACTCAATGTGTTCAGATGTGTACTCAATGTGTTCAGATGTGTACTCAATGTGTTCAGATGTGTACTCAATGTGTTCAGATGTGTACTCAATGTGTTCAGATGTGTACTCAATGTGTTCAGATGTGTACTCAATGTGTTCAGATGTGTACTCAATGTGTTCAGATGTGTACTCAATGTGTTCAGATGTGTACTCAATGTGTTCAGATGTGTACTCAATGTGTTCAGATGTGTACTCAATGTTCGATAATCATAATGGGTTGATCCGTTGAAGTACTACAACAAATGAATTCTTCTTGTGCTAGTACCTTATCGTTGGCAACCATTTCTATGAAGACTTCTCGTTTACGAGCCACTGTGCATTTTCTCACGTTGGGCTTCCAAGATTTGACCTTCTGCCAAGACCTTTTAGACCATCCACCTTTTCCGCCAGCAAAAGTTAAAGGATCTCATATTTTTATCCCCACACACAATGACTCCCAGATAGGATATTTTAAAATTATAATATAACTAAATGTTTGCTACAAAATATTAGAAAAATTAATCTGGGCTCACCCATTTTTACCTCTTTTTTTTTAACCTCTTGGTTTAAAGTATTAAAGCTTATTGACGGTTTATTATTTTTCCTTTGTGGCGATTTCTAAAATAAGTAGAATGGGTGGAGAGATGGTTTTGGCATGTTGAAAGAATGAGTGCTAATAGAATAACTTGGTTAAATCATAATTGATTGATTGGAAGAAATTGCCCAAGACAGTAAGCCCGTCAATAGGTTGATTATTATTATCCAATAAAGAATGGCATAACTGAATGAAAGCAAAGTTCGTTGCAGTGTTGCCACCTTAGGAAAATTTTTGGCCTGGACCAAGAAAAAAGATCATCCCGATAAAGTCAAGACTAAAATGTTTTTTTTTTTTACATTAATGGGTTTCGTTTGGATACCCGGATGCATTGCAAAACCCGGACAGGTGGCAACACTGGCATGTGACAAGAAGACATGGATGATGAAGAAAATGCATAAGAAAGGTATGTCACTGGGAGAAGCGAAGGAAAAAAGAGTATAGGTAGATATACAGTACGTTACAGCTAGCGGTAACAACAACATACGTTTGAATTGCCCCGGTGTATTGTTTTATTTTTTTTTTTAATAGTGCATCGAGAGTATTGCTAACGAAGGTTTTTTCTCTTTAGTTTTGAAGATTACTGAGTCTTTCTAATTCATTCTCTTCTTACCGATTAAGTGTTTTTGATCCATACAATTGAATAATAATTATTCTGCACGGTTTATTGCTACCTCCATTGTGTTCAAACAGGGTGTTCTGCGCGAGGCGGATATGGCCAGCCCTTTCGAAAAGTCCTTATTAACACCCAGATCGCCCATAAATCGGGACTGCACTCAGGACACTGATGCATCGTTTGGAGAGGAGGACGCTATGTATAAGGCTGGAATGATGCTAAATGGTATCAAAACTATCATCATCGAAGGGAAGGGGAAGGTCTCTGCGAACAACAGGGATAAAATAGTTGAGGATATTGATGAGATATTATCTATATTGTTTACCAAACAGAAAGAGGCTGAAACGCAGACAAAGATGGCACAGGATATTGAGGAAATAAAGAAAAAGATATTGAACAATGAGCAGCCTAATATGAATAAACAGCGTTCATACAGTAATGTGACCCAGGAAAAGAAGTATTCCCTGATAGTCTCGTCGAAAAAGAGCGAGAAATCCCCTGAAGATATAGAGAAATATCTAAAGCAGAAACTAAGACTGTCCTCTATGGGTATCTCTGTGTGCTCCACGCGAAGACTCAGAGAAAAGGGACTATTGGTGACATGTCCCTCGGTCGCCGATGCCCAGCTTTTTGTCCAAACAATTAACGAAAGGCACAGTGACATGTTGGAGGCGACATTGCTAAAGAAGCGACGTCCACACATTATACTAAAGAATATAGCAGCGGACTACGACCTGGAGGACTTGACGGATGACATTGTTCGCCAGAACAGCAATTTGAGAGATCTCAGTCTGAAACCTGACGACGTGATAATAAAGAAAACCATTAAACTGAAGGGAAGATTCGAGCAGAAACACATCATTATTGAGACCACATCAGAGGCGAGACGTCGACTGGTCGAGAATGGACTTATATACGTGGGATACCAGAGGGTTCATGCTGTCGATGCCGATCCGGTAATGCAATGTTACCATTGTCTCGGCATGGGGCACACCTCCATAACGTGTCTAAACAAAAATGGACCTCCAGTCTGCTCCCACTGTGCTTGTGCCCACCAATACGGTGTTTGTGATCGGAGGAATGACCCTCCTGTGTGTGTTAATTGTAAGCGTAGTAAAGAGCGATTCAATACAAGTATGCGATATGATCATAGTGCCATGGACAAGAAGGAATGTAAGTCATACACTCGAGCCTTGATGAATGCGCGAGAAAGGGTGGATTATTGACTGACACTCTCTATGCGAGTAAAAAACATTATAATTTGTAAAAACTTTTTCAAAATAACAGTATCGTTGGTAGGTATACCCTGTATGATGACTTATATAGAACGCTTCTATTTGATTGTAAGGTGCACTGAAATGTGTCCGTCCTACGTTGAGTGTATGTATTGCCGAGCGCGCAGACAATACTGTGCCGTAGTGTACACGAAGAATGAACTGTTTAATGATTGGAATCGGTTGATGATGATTTCATATGATGGCGATGCTAGCGACAAAAGAGAACTGACGTATGAAATCTATAATAGAAAATTGTTCCTTACTTGCACTTATTTTAAGATACTATTTGCCCTGAGACGGGATTATAATGAATTAAAATATGAAGCAGGGGGGGTTAACTCTGGTATTGGTACTTGCCAACAAGAATATGCTGATGTTGGTACATCGTGATGCTAATGTTGGTATTGTATGGTATCGAAATTTGTATAACAGACGCAAAAAATAGAATTACCGAATATGAAATAATTCCGAAATATGAACTTTAGAGTGAATATTAAAAACATACATTTATTATTATGTTATCACGTGGTGTTTTGATTCGTGAATGAATATGTATTTCTTTATAAGACACCAGATTTCGAAAAATAATGTTGCAAAACTTTTTTATTTTTTGAAAGCTGGCTACACTGATCTTGTTGCCAAACAACATCCAAACAACTTCAGCCATTTTTATAGACGAGCGCTGACTGATTATTCCGTTTTTTTTCCTGTTTCCAACTCGGGAGATTGTGTTATTAATTTTGAGTGAAGTCGAATCGGTGTTTCGTATCGCTGTGAAAAATGGTCTCGTTGATATCAAGAAAGATACTGTTGTTTGTGAGAAATAGACTCTGTTTTGTTTTGACAAATGGACTCTTGTGTTGATTCGACAAATGGACTCCTGTTTTGTTTTGAGATTTTACCACTACGCTATTGTATGCACGTAAAAGATGTTAAAACAAAGACTCATAATAGTGTAATTAATATTTACAAGTGGTTGTGTGTCGGTTCTAGACATTGAATCTTTCGTTTACTTTATTATTTTGTTATTATGAGTTTCAAGTATCGGAAATGTTCCTTATTCTGTGGTGTCATAATAATAATCAATCACATACCATCAAAGACACATTGTATTCCTTTTTAAAAGATTTTCCTACGTAAAAAGTAGAAAAAGTCCTACGTACTCGTCATTTTTAACGGTAAAAAAAGGTTCCGCTGTGGTTACTTCTGTGATTTTAATAATAAGTAGAATCAGGATGTATTGTGTCGTTTGAACATATTTTTTCGAGTAACTAATTGTTATTGATAATATTATTTTTGGCTTAGTATTATTTTATGTAGGTAATAGATACCAATAATACATACTATTTATATTGTTACATGTTTTATTATTTGCATAAAAATAAATGCCACATTTAACTACTGCTGCATTTTAATTCTTTACCATAACCAATTTCAGGATAAATGATTCAACAGTTGTATTCTAGTATAAAGATGGGATATTTTCATATCCCATTTTTGTACTAGAATGCAACTGTTTTGGTCGCTAGTGCGCATTGTACCGACCCATATTTGAATTTCCCGGTTTTGTGTATGGGCATGAACGATGTGAGCGAGAGAGATAGATGCCATCTGTCAATTTCCGTGTTTGCATATTTTTTCTATGAAGTTGGAGTTCTTCTCTCGTTAGAGAGTATATGTGTTGAATTACCGTCATTACAGGTACAGATTATTATTTGTTGTGATACGACCGGTGGTCTCTGTACGTGACAAATGCGTCAATTTATGTATTCTAATTGTATTTTATCACAAAACTAGATTATTTAATAGATTAATAATTATTAACGAAACTAAATCTCGGTCTAACTTGATGTTATATTGTAATGAAGATTGGCTTGGATGTGTGATCGGTGTTTGTAATGAAATATTGACATTGTGCATATTGAGCACGATGCATGGCGTATTATTCTTTTATATTACGATAAGGTCTCATTCTGAAGTGGAAATCTCAGTGCAAAAATGGCAATAATTGACGATATTTATTTAAGTGATGAAATAGATAAATGTGATAATATAGTTACAAGGATGTGTGATAGTATGAATGAGTGCAATACCTTGTTCTCAGAGATTGATATTCAGTTTAGTGTCTTACATTTAAATATTAGAAGTATTTTCAAAAATTATGATGAATTTTTAGTACATCTTAACGAAATGAGAAAGCTACCAACCGTCATTGTGTTAACAGAGACACATTCTAATGATAATGATAGTTTTTTCATACAAGGATACAAATGTCTTAGCACCAAACGTGAAATAAATAAAAACTCGGGGGTTGTATTATTTGTAAGGGATGAATGTACTATTTATAATGTTGAGGAGATGGACTTTGACTTGGTTAATTGTCTGCGACTTGAGATTACCTATAACGATATAAGATTTGTTATAGTGTCCATCTACAGGACTCATAGCTCCAATGTGTCATGCTTCATTGACACTTTGAGTCAAATATTGGAGAATAGTCGCACAGACACTACCATCTTAGTAGGTGACATGAATTTAAATATTGCTGACGACTATCGTTCTTGTATCAAGGATGATTATATTAATATGCTTACTTCACTAGGTTTCAAGTCCTGCATCAACTCATATACTAGAGAGGTGTCAAATTGTAGGCCGTCTTGCCTCGATCATATTTTTGTAAATGTCCAAGACACATCCAGAGTTCGCTCCGTGGTCTGTAGAACGAATATCACGGACCATCACGCTTGTTATCTTGTATACTCTACTGGGGACGCCCCGGTCGGGCGTAGCGACTCCGGTCTGCGCAGCATTAGTGTTGTAGACTGGGAGCTGCTTGAAAGTAAGCTCCGAATGGAGACGTGGAGTGGTGTAGTCTCGGAAGACGATGTTGAGCGATGCGCTCTTACCTTCCACGGTCTTATCTCTAAATATATACACGAATGTACAAGTATAAGAAACAAAAAAAATAAAAGTAAATACCGTGCTATTAAGCCTTGGATAACGGTGGGACTAGTGAAGTCGGTTAGAGAGAGGCATCGCATGTTTTTGCAATGTAAAAGAAACCCTGACAATATAGAACTAAGACAAAAATTTAACACCTATAGAAATAAACTGTCAATATTGATTAGAAATACTAAGGAGAAATATTACAAAGAGCGTTTAAACGATGTAGGCAGTGATAAGAAACGTATGTGGGCGATTATTGGCGATGTGATGGAGAAAACAAGGAAGACGTCGAACATACATGTGATTAGAGATAAAAACTGTGACCGCGTCGATGCGAGGGCTGAGCCGATGCGATGTGCGAATATTTTGAACGATTTTTTTTCTAATGTTGGTAAGGAGCTCGCGCAGGATATCGGAAAACAGACATCGCCTATCGGTGACGCATGGTTCGGATGTAGTATGGACGAAGAGAATTATTCCAATAACTTTGGACCTCAATTTAGATTCACAGAAACAAATGAAACGGAGGTTGCTTTAGCTATAGGATCCTTGAGGGGTGGGTCTGCGCCTGGTTTTGACAGCATTGCTGTCGGATTTATAAAAAAGTATAGTCGTTTCCTTGCGAAGCCTTTAGTGCATATTATAAACGTTAGTTTTAGAACTGGGAATTTCCCTGGTCATTACAAAAAAACCGTCGTCACGCCAATTTATAAGAATAAAGACCCTGAAGATCCTTCAAACTATAGACCGATATCTCTTACTTCTAACATATCTAAGATTATAGAGAAGATTGTCAAAAAACAATTGATGACTTTTCTGAACAACAACAATATTCTCCACAAAGATCAGTACGGTTTTCGGACAGGGGTGGG